>CALYLW010000722.1:375432-462946 GCA_944989445.1 Ampullaceana balthica
GTAGTGTTAGAATATCATCCTGGTAGAATTATAGTGTCATAAAAGTAGTGTTAGAATATCATCCTGGTAGAATTATAGTGTCATAAAAGTAGTGTTAGAATATCATCCTGGTAGAATTATAGTGTCATAAAAGTAGTGTTAGAATATCATCCTGGTAGAATTATAGTGTCATAAAAGTAGTGTTAGAATATCATCCTGGTAGAATTATAGTGTCATAAAAGTAGTGTTAGAATATCATCCTGGTAGAATTATAGTGTCATAAAAGTAGTGTTAGAATATCATCCTGGTAGAATTATAGTGTCATAAAAGTAGTGTTAGAATATCATCCTGGTAGAATTATAGTGTCATAAAAGTAGTGTTAGAATACCATCCTGGTAGAATTATAGTGTCATAATAGTAGTGTTAGAATATCATCCTGGTAGAATTAGAATGTCATAAAAGTAGTATTAGAACTATCATTAAGATAGGGTGAGAACGTCATAAACCTGGTATTAGAATATCATTAAGATATTGTAAGAATACCATATATATATGTGGTCTTTGAATGACATCAAGGTAATTTTAGATTACATTCTAAATTGATCAACAATAAAATGTTAAGTTTATATTTTTTCCAACTTTACAATTTTCCTCCCAAACGTGTTCCATCAAATTTGTCCTAAAGTTCGTTGGTCAAGGTGCAAAGTAAAAAAACAAACAACTCGTATACAAATTTGCACAGCATCCACCCCCCCCCCTAATTTTACACACCCTTACAGCATATTTTATATTAGTCGTATAAAAAGTTGCTGCGCGGTAATTCTTAACTGCTACGCAGCGTCGATCAGATGCTAGCGCGCAGCTTGAAAGGAACACTGGCTTCATCATTATTAACCCATACTCACTTCTTCCACTCAAACTTGTTTCCCTTTAAAATTATTCTACTCTAACTGGCTCTACTCAAACATGTCCCCCTTTAACCCCCCCCCCTCTCCGGTAATCCTCAATCCATGTTATCCTTATCACAGCTCCGCGCGGCTCTAGACGGGAAAAACTACAAAACTTGGATGGACGTGTCTGACATGAGGGGCTCGTCCCTGGAGAAGATGTCTGAGGCCGTGGAGAACGCTGCAGTGGTGTTGATCTGTATGTCCCACAGCTACAAGGAGAGTACGAACTGTAAACTAGGTGGGTCCTGGTGGGGCATGGTTGATCTGTATGTCCCACAGCTACAAGGAGAGTACGAACTGTAAACTAGGTGGGTCCTGGTGGGGCATGGTTGATCTGTATGTCCCAAAGCTACAAGGAGATATTAAAAACTGTAAACTATGTGGGTCATGGTGGGTCATGGTGGCGCACGGTTGATGTGTGTGTCACTGAGCTGCAAGGAGAGTAAAAACTGTAAAATAGGTGGCTCAAATGCTTGTATTAAACAGGTCAGCATGCTATGTCGTCCCCTTGCAAAATCACAATAATCAAGACTGAAATAAGAATGCTATTGGCACTTCTAGTTGATCATTAATAATTCTTTTCCATAACAACTTTTTACAATTTTTTTTAATATATATATATTTTTTTTAAATCTACATATGATTTGGAACTTGAATAATAGCCTGGTAAATAATACAAAACTCATGTCCCACACCAAAGTCTTTGACCTATTTAATTCCAACCCATATCATAACCGCCATATTAATTAAATTCGTATTATAATCCCCAATTTTTGTCATGCCCTGGCTGCCCTACATGAATCTAACCCCCTCCCACGTTGCCTCCCCCAACAGAGGCTGAGTACGCCTTCATGCAGAAAGTGCCAACCATATTTCTTGTCATGGAGACCGACTACAAACCCGACGGCTGGCTGGGGATTCTACTGGGCTCAAAGATCTTCTACGACTTTTCTGGTATTTGAACATAATTTACAAGATGCACAAGCGTATTGTGTGTCTTTTGTCTTTTGTTTGTTGTATTTCTTGTTTGTTTGTTTGTTGTTGTTTTTTTTTGGTCCCATAACCTCGTGGTCGTAGGAGGTTCTAATGTTTCCATTAGAACTTTCTCGGGGCTTGGTTAAACCTGGCGGCGCCCATCTCCTCTCCAGGCCAGCAGAGGAATTTCCAGCAATAGTCATTCCTCAACATTTTCATTGTGGCTTTAACGTGGGCTAGATCCCACGCCCTTCAGCATGAGAGGCGAGCGCACTATTGACTTCGTTATCCAAAACAATAAATAAGAGTTTTATATATGAACTAATACACAAGTAAACGTTTCAGCTAATGCCTTAATCATAACAAGTAAATACAAGTATTTAAATTAAATTTACATTATATATTACACGGTACATGAAAAGAAATATTTAGTAGAGAATAAAAGCAGAGACGAAAATAAGAAATGTGGGCATAAGCATCATAAGTACTTTGTTCAAATTCCGGAAATTAGAAGAGTAAAAGTAGTGTCAAAAGTTACATTTAAAAATCACAACTGCATAAGTATTCTCCAGTGACGTAAAATTGTCAACTTGGTTTAAATCATTATGGAGTCAGCGTAACAAATCGTTTGATTAATCTATTTTTATTATAGATCCTGTCGAGGGTATTGCTCTATTAAAAATGTTATACCTCAAATTGGAATATTAAATAGTTATTTCCGAAGCTCATTCTCCAACTTGGATCAGCTGAAGATATCATTGAGCGTTCTTTTTAATGGAATATTGGCTTATATTAAGAAGGTATTATAAGTCGTTTTAATAAACGTCTGGATATGTTACGTCATATGTTACGTCATATGTGTATATGTCATATGTTACGTCTTACAAATACTCTAAAACACTTGCTAGTACAAAACTTTGATTTTAAAAAAAATAAAAAAATTATTTTTTTTGTTATTTTTTTTTAAAGCTGCAGTGTTTAATAAATATGATTTTTTTTTCCAAAGGAAAGTATGACTTTGATTCCAAATTGGTAGAGCTGATGAAAGAAATAGAAGAGATATGCGGCGAACACATTCCGGTAAGCAACTAATGAAATCTTATCTAAGTCTGTAGACATTTACCTCATTATTTTATCTACAACTGTAGACAATTACCTCATTATTTTAATGTATAGCTGTCAATGGTTACTTCATTATTTTAATTTTATTAACTGTAAACAGAAAATAGGTTTTTAAAAAAATATCTTAAACGTTTTTTTAAGAGTTATCTCATTTTCTACTAGCAACTGGTAACAGATAGTTTTGTTGGGGTTTTTTTAACCAAAAATTTGTTAACAACAAAATTTCCTAATTTTTTTACCAGCATATTGTGATAGTTAGTTCATCTTTTTTTTTATTTAAAAGATTTCAATCCAACAAGAGACTTAGCTTTATTGAACTATTTTCCAACTCTATGATTTGATTCACGTACATAAAAGTCATTGACATTTATGCACGGCTGCTCTCTAGTAAAACGACTTTTCAAAAGCCGAAACAAATTATACAGCTATGGTATTTCTAATTCCATTCTAAATTGTTTACAATTCTCATAATGCCACATCTCGAATAGACAGGTTTCATTGCAATAAATGTTTACTATTATATGTTTCTTTCATAAATATTTCCGCAGTGTATGTTAGCTATTATGTTTTTAATCTAAAAATTACGTCATTATAATTCAAGGCAAACATAACTGAATTATTTTAATGTAGCCGAATATTACGCACTGTATAATTTCAATCATCACGCATTACTTTGAATAGAATACAAAAGCCCGTCACGCATTCTTTTTAAATCCCTTATATTAACTTCGCGGCCGTCTCTCTCTCTCTGTCTTGGGCGGGCGGAAAAACAGAAGTCAAAAATGACCCACTTCCCATGATCCGATCGAACTGAAATTTGGCACATGGACCCGTCTGACCTAACAATGCATCGTATCAAAATTTCAGATCGATCGAACGTACCGTAATTAAATTAATGCATTTTTAGTGTATCCTTATATGAGGTATGTAATTTAAATTCACGGTTTGTTATTGTTTTTTTGCCACGTGAAAGTTTGAGCTGACGCATTGAGGCGAACCAACGAAGCGACGGGGCGCTTTTGTTTACATTTTACGTGTCACTCTGAGCTCGGTCAAGCGAATCGGTGACCAGACTTTTCCCCTCTCCCCCTCCCACCCACCCCTCCCCCCCCTAGGGTTATGAAGCAAACTTGAGTTAAGACAGATTCAGTCTGTAAATGTTTGAAAATAATCAATACTGTTAGTTATGTCTCATATATAAGGGATTTATAGTCAAAAACTTTGTTTTTACGGGTTTGTTTTATTCAATCCCTTATATTAACTTCACCGGCGTCTCTCTCTGTCTTGGGCGGGCGGAAAAACAGAAGTCAAAAATGACCCACTTCCCATGATCCGATCGAACTGAAATTTGGCACACGGACCCGTCTGACCTAACAATGCATCGTATCAAAATTTCAGATCGATCGAACGTACCGTAATTAAATTAATGCATTTTTAGTTTATCCTTATATGAGGTATGTAATTTAAATTCACGGTTTGTTATTGTTTTTTTGCCACGTGAAAGTTTGAGCTGACGCATTGAGGCGACCCAACGAAGCGACGGGGCGCTTTTGTTTACATTTTACGTGTCACTCTGAGCTCGGTCAAGCGAATCGGTGACCAGACTTTTCCCCTCTCCCCCCCCCACCCCCCCACCCCCCCCCACTAGGGTTATGATGCAAAGTTGAGTTAAGACAGATTCAGTCTGTAAATGTTTGAAAATAATCAATACTGTTAGTTATGTCTCATATATAAGGGATTTATAGTCAAAAACTTTGTTTTTACGGGTTTGTTTTATTATCTTATCTTATCTGTTACATACGCTCCTTCTATACAGAAGATTATTGCTTTTTACGCTTATCCATTCTTTCAGTAGATGTTGGTTGTACATGTATATTGTAAATTACTATAACCAAGGGCGCCCTCCCCGCCCACCCCCTGATGATAGCTCACTCCCAGTCCAACCAACTATGACGCAGATTTAGGAATCGGTGAACAATGTGTCCAAGATAATATCTAGCATCTATTAGATATGCTAAGGGATATGTTTAATTGTAATTGTACACTCTTTACTCAAGCCACTTGATGAACTTTAAACGTAAATTAATTCTTGAACGTTAAAATACAAATTTAAAACGCAGATCTATTTAATCAAGATATTAGAAAAAACACAGCATTACACCAGATACGTCCTTCTGATGACAACAGTCACAGAACAGTGCACTTTGGTGCTTGAAATAGTGTTAGGCATAGAACGGACCACAATGATTTAGCACCTAGAAGATCTTTAAGGAAGCTCAGTCCTAGAAAGCTTCACCTTCAGTGAAGTAGGGATCAAATAATCTCTACCCCGAAGAAGGTTTTAGGAAACTAACTCTGTGTGCTTCTCTAGTTTAACATAGTTAAGGAGAGGTATCTGCAACATACAAATATAGGTAAGGACAGGTATCTGCAACATACAAATATAGGTAAGGACAGGTATCTGCAACATACAAATATAGGTAAGGACAGGTATCTGCAACATACAAATCAGATTATTATCAAAATTAAATCAGTATACTCCAGTTTATAAGAGCGAAACTTTTCAATCTATTTGAAAGATTGTAGAAAACTTACATCCTACATTTATAATCACTAAACAAAGAGAGAATTTTAAAAAATTATTTCGAAAGTTAACAAAGTTATATCCCAGTTGCTCAATAAACAAAGAGTGAATTTTAACAAATTATTACGAAATTTAACAAAGTTATATCCCATTTGTTCAATTCATCATCCATGAAATAATATTTTAGCATTGTAAACCTTAACACTCCTAAATAGTTACGTAATTTTTTTAATGAAAATTGATTGGTTTCAATGTCCACCAGAGGCAAACCTCACCGCCCACCAAACCTGTCAAGGTCCCAGAAGTTAAACATGCCCCTCTCCCAACGGTGGTCATCTCTGAACCTGTCCAGCCGGCTGTTGTGGTCAAGAAGACGACGAGAGATCCATTGGGACAGATCATAGAAAAGGTCAAGGACTATTCTTGGAGAAAATCAATGTAGCATTCCACTGCCTTTTAACAGTACTCGGGTACAAAATAGTGTACATCCCCTACAAATGAACTGTCTACTTCCTGAAGTAGTTGTCTATCCTCCCTAACTCAACTGTCTATCCTCCCTAACTCATCTGTCTATCCTGAACTATCCTCCCTAAGTCAACAATATATCCTCCCTAACTCATCTGTCTATCCTCCCTAACTCATCTGTCTATCTTCCCTAAGTCAACTGTCTATCTTCCCTAAGTCAATTGTCTCCATCCTCCCTAAGTCAACTGTCTATCCTCCCTAACACAACTTCCTATCTTCCCTAATTCAACTGTCAATCTTCCCTAATTCAACTGTCAATCTTCCCTAATTCAACTGTCTATCTTGCCTAAGTCAACTTTCTATCTTCACTAAGTCAAGTATCATCCTTAAGTCAACTATCTTCCCTAAATCAATTGTCTATCTTCCCTAAGTCAACGGTCTATCTCCTTTCAATGTTTCCATCTTCAGTTGTTGTTTAATAATCCTAAAATTGCAACCACAAATTGTTTAAATCTGAATTTAAATAGACGATGCACACTGAAGCTGTAGAAGAAAATAAGACCGAAGATACAAAGATTGAAGGGACAATAATTGTACTGGATGAGCCCCAAGAGACGACGGACCTGGACAAAGACCAAAAACAAACAAAACTGGCCAGAGTTGCTAACACAGTCAAGGTAAGACATTTATATATATATATTTATATAGCATATATATTTGAATATATATATATATATTATATATACTTCTTTATCTTAAGGGCTAAGATCAGCGTATTTATCATTTTGGTACCTACATTTATGTCCTCACAGACCGCAAACAAGACCATAGCCTTCATGAGTCGCCCAACTACGGCAGGTACCAGAAACAAAGAGAATAATCCAAAGTGAGTTATACTTTCAATGTTTGGACTTACCGATTTCTTTATTTCTCAGATTTGTGAGTATTGTTCATTCTCACAAGTTTTGTCACCTTTTTTTAAATTTAAATTGAATGATAATTTGATGTTGTCAGTTACACACATCGTTGACATTTATTCTTAAAAAAACAAACTAGAAACCAAGATTTTCTCATTTTTCCAACAGATACACTTAATGTTGTCTTCTGTTTCATTTTCCCCGATGAAGGTCAAGATTACGTAACTCTTATTTTTCCTTACACAGATCTGCCCTTGTTCCATTTATTGCTGAAGAACAACGGAAATTTCTTTCAGAGATTACCCCAATAGTAAGTCATTTTAAGGCGAATATGAACCATACAATTAAAGTACAATAAAGATATATCTTGATAATTTTACACTTAAAATTTGCTGGATTTGATTGATACCATTGAGTCTTCACACATTCCAGTATACTGTGCACACTTTCTATTGCACACTACATACCTTCTAGCGCACTTCAAGAAACTCCTCTTTTTAACAAAACTGAGCCTATTACCCATGAGCCTAAACACCAAGTAATCTAGGATCTCTAACCTTATGACCTCTCGACATGTGTTCATAAAATCTCTCATTGTTATCAATAGATTCTTACATAATTTAATACTGACTGATTTTTTCAGGCCTCCAACTATCACTATAAATTCCAAATGTCCGGTAAAGTGACCATGGACAGCCTGAAGATACAGGACAGTGTGGAGATATCTTTAGACAGCCAGTACTGTAAACGCCACAATATCTACGGCTGTGCCAAATGTGGACACACTAAAGCTGAACCTTACGCCCTTTCACTTGCCGCTAGAAGTAGAAGGAAAAAATCTCTCCATTGATAGTCTTCAAAAGCACGTCTCATAACGGCGCACTGATAATTATTGAAAACACATGTAATAATTAGTAATTGACTAATCATTGTCTGGACTACACAATATCTTGACACTAATTGTCTTGACTACTCATTTTCTGCACTATACAGTGTCTCGACACTCATTGACTTGACTACGCATGTTCTTTTCTATTAATTGTCTTTAATACTCATCATCTTGACTATTCATTGGACTACTCATACCTTGTTGCCGTGCCCGTGTTACGTAATGTAATATTGGCTAAAATTAAAATACATAAAGTGTAAACAACGCTAATGCTTAAAATTGTATAATGTTACAGTTTGCTTCAAACTTTATGTTTTACCAACGATGCTAAGACTTTCAGTTGCTGAATTCATTTACTGATTACGCAATCATTATTTGTTTATGTAAATCACATTGCTTTTAGTTACCTGGGACAGTAAAAAAAAATAATTTCAATCTATTTGAATTAGTATGAACATATTTTTTTAAGGAAACGAATCATACTTCAGGCTGCAATTCGAAATAACAAACTGCATGGCTAACTGTTATAATAAAAATGCAGTTCTATGGATTATGGGGGACTTTAATCTTCCAGATATAAATTGGAAAAATTATACAATTGATAACCATCAAACTAACAAAGAAATTAATGAACACTTCCTAGACACTATAAACAACATAAACCTAGAACAGATAGTAAAAACAGCAACAAGGAAAAATAAAACACTAGATTTATTCCTAACAAATAGACCAGGACTAGTGTTAGACTATAAAATAATTCCAGGACTGTCCGACCATGATATTGTTAGGGTCACCAATACAATAAAAACTAAAATTAATAAGATACCTAGAAGAATAATCTATCTTTGGAATAAATGTAATTCAATAAAACTACACCAATCAGCGGCTAACTTCCAACAAACTTTCCTAAGTAAATTTAACACAAATAGCCCAGTAGAAGAAATTTGGAAAGATATAAAAACAAATATAAAAACTATAATGGATGAGAATGTTCCAACAAAACTAACATCAAATAAAATTAACAAATGCTGGTTCAATTCTAGATTGAAAAAGCTATGCAAACTAAAAGAGAACTTATTTAAGAAATATAAAGCTACCAATTCACATAGGATACACAAAAAATACTTAAAGATTAAACACTTGACACAAAAACTTAGTCGGAACCTCCAAAATGAATATATAAACAATGTAATTACCAAAGATAACAATAAAAACTTATGGTCCTTTATCAAATCTAAAAAAATGGAACCTTCAGGAATAGCCACACTAAAAGGCTCAGATAATAAAACCTATAATGATAATGAAACTAAAGCTAATATCCTTAACACATATTTTGCATCATCTTTTTCTGCCTCAGGCGACAAGGAAGTTTTAATAAATTTAAATAAAATGGAGGAAATAGGTAACATAACTGTAGATGAGATAGGTATACATTCACTCCTAAAAAACTTAAAAATAAACAAAGCTACTGGCCCAGATGATTTGCCTGCAAGATTATTAAAAGAACTAAGCAATGAACTGTCCCCAATCTTTGTAGTTCTCTTTCAAGCCTCTCTAAACCAGGGTAAAGTGCCCCAGGATTGGAAATTAGCTAATGTAAGTCCACTCTTTAAGAAAGGGGATAAATCAGACCCTGGTAATTACAGGCCTGTATCACTTACTAGTATCACCTGTAAATTACTAGAACACATAATATATAGTAGAATAGTTAACCACCTTGACAAATATAATGCTCTATGCCCACATCAACACGGCTTTAGAAAAAACAGATCATGTGAAACACAATTAATAGGTTTAATAGATGAACTATCAAAAGGCTTGGACAAAAATGATCAAATAGATACAATATTACTAGACTTCTCAAAAGCATTTGACAAAGTTCACCACCTTAGTTTACTTAAAAAACTTAACTACTTTGGAATCTCAGGTTCCTTACATCACTGGATCCAAGACTTCCTTTTGGGCAGGGAGCAAACTGTAATAATTAATGGATCTAAATCTGCACCAATAAAGGTTAACTCAGGAGTTCCCCAAGGAACTGTGCTAGGTCCCTTACTCTTTTTAATTTATATAAATGATTTACCCAACAACATCTCAACAGGTACAAAAGTTAGGCTATTTGCTGATGATTGTATAATCTATAGAACAATTAAATCAGAACAAGATAGCAAAATTTTACAAAAAGACTTAGATGAATTGATAAAATGGGAAACTAACTGGAGTATGTCTTTCCATCCAGAAAAGTGTCAACTGTTAAGAGTAACAAAGAAAAAGAAACAAATAAATTCAAAATATTACATTCATGGAAAAGAACTGACCCAAACTAAAGATGCAAAATACTTAGGAGTCTTAATAAATGAGAAACTATCATGGAATCCCCATGTCAATGAAGTTATTAAAAAATCAAACAAAACCTTAGGCTTTATAAAAAGGAACTTTAACAAATGTAATAGAGATATAAAACTAAAATGCTACCTCACTTTGGTGAGACCTGCACTAGAATATGCATCTTCTGTATGGGACCCATCCACCAAAGAAAACATTGATAAACTAGAACAAATTCAAAAAAGAGCTGCCAGATTCATTACTGGAGAATATTCGAAACTGACAAGAGTAACACCATTAGTTAAATCATTAAACCTTGAAACACTAGAGGATAGAAGAACCAAGAGCAAAGTAGTAATCATACATAAAGCAATTAATTCTAATTTAGAAATACAACACAAAGATAACTTAATACAACCCTCAGATAGACATAAGGATAAAAACACCTTTCTTATTCCGTATGCAAGAACAAACACATACAAGTTTTCCTTCTTCCCGTCCGGAATTCGGGCGTGGAATGGGTTGCCTGAAGAATCCAGGAAAACCAACACTTTATCAACATTTAAATCTCTAATAAAAATGCAGGACTAAACACAAACCATAGATAAGCGTAGGACGCAATAATCTTCTGTATAGAAGGAGCGTCTGTAAACAGATAAGATAAGATAAGATAAGATATTCCAAAATACTTTGACATGTTCAGGAATTCTTATATAAATAGCCAAACTATGTCAATGTTCTGGTCTGGATTCTATTTGTGTTCTCCTTGACATGTTTTTATTTATTTACTTGCGTGGTTTAATTTAAAATCATGAGGAAATAAAGTCTCTCTAGTCTGAAGGGGGTATAGTAGAAGATGATGGAGAGTTTTAAATAGGCCGACTGGGAGAAGATAAGCAATAATGACTGAGAGTGCCTTGGGCTTGATGGCTTGGACGACGGATTTTTTAACGAAGGCTGCGTTCATCGTCTGTATCAACTAAAACTGATTTCATCAGCAGATCAACATAATAGCAAACACGATTCAAGAAAATGAGTTGTAATTAACATCGCAGTAAACGTTTACACGAGTCCGTAAATGTACAATAGGGGCCGTCCATAAAGTACGTCACGCTATTTTTGACCATTTTTAACTCCCCCTCCCCCTGTCACAAACTGTCACACTTTCTTACACCCCTCCCCCTCCCCTCTGGAGCCTGAAATACTTTATGGACGGCCCCGTAGGAGGGTAAAGTTTTTTGTTTTAAACAATAATCTTCCGGACCAACGTCTTTTGTTTGTTCTCTTAATAATAGTATAATCGTATAATCGTATAATAGTATATTAGTATAATAGTATAATAGTATAATAGTTTAATAGTATAATAGTATAACCAATTGTGGTAATATTTTCATTTGCACATATGTGTATATACAGTTTTTATGTTCCACATTAATGTATGTACATTTATTTAAACTAAATTATAATTTTGAATTTTTAAAAAGGTTTTGAATGTGTGATTGAAAATTGTCATCCTGGATCGTTTGCATTCAGTTAATGGTGACATGGTTTTCCTTTAATTTGTATGTTCCATACATAAGTATGAATTAGTGAATTAAATGAATTATTAAAATAGTCGTAAAGTTTTAGTGAAGTTATTATTAGTAAGGAAAAAATGTAGTACAATTGAAAGAACTAGCAATGGTTAGTTATTGTTATTAATACAGCAACGGTTAATTTTTTCAAAGATATTTCAAACTTAATTTCGTTGCATAAGTAATATTCATTGTAATCTCTTGAAATAAAATACAATGGTACCCTGGTATAATTCTTCATTGGTATAAGTCCAACTTGGTATACGTCCTGTTTGGACGCGACACATTTTGCTTGGTATACGACCTTTGTTTGGAATACTACCCGCGTCGGGTCGTCCATAAATGACGTCACACGATTTTTGCCGATTTCACCGCCCCGCCCCCCCCCTCGTCACACGTCGTCACAAAAATTTAGCCCTCCCCCTCAAATATGACGTCACAAAGTGTTGCCCCTCCCCACCCCAATAAAAGCCGTATTTCTTATTTGAAAAATAGCATGTTGCAAATCATTTTATTGTCATTTAAGTACGTATTTAGATAAGTGGAAGGCTGCACGGCATTAAATAAATCGTAAGCAATCAAATGTTTAAGTAGACCTTTTATTTAAAGTTGTGTCCTTTGATCTGACGTCAAAGTTCTTATTATATTTTTTTTAATTTATTTTTTTTTAAAAAGCCTCCCATTATGCATTATTTTAGAAATACAAAACAAAGATAATCTATTACATCACTTATATAGACATAGGGATAAAAACACTTATCTTATTCAGTATGCAAGAACAAACACAACAGAGTCTCGTTCTTCCCGTCTGGAATTCGGACGTGAAATGGGTTGCCTAAGGAAACCATGAAAACCAACACTCTATCAACACATAAACTCTAACAAAATGCAAATCTAGACACAAACCATGGATAAGCATAGGACGCAATAATATTATGTATATCTCCTGAATGTGTATCTCCTGAATGTGTATCTCCTGAATGTGTATCTCATGAATGTGTATCTCCTGAATGTGTATCTCCTGAATGTGTATCTCCTGAATGCGTATCTCCTGAATGCGTATCTCCTGAATGTGTATCTCCTGAATGTGTATCTCCTGAATGTGTATCTCCTGAATGTGTATCTCCTGAATGTGTATCTCCTGAATGTGTATCTCCTGAATGTGTATCTCCTGAATGTGTATCTCCTGAATGCGTATCTCCTGAATGTGTATCTCCTGAATGTGTATCTCCTGAATGTGTATCTCCTGAATGTGTATCTCCTGAATGTGTATCTCCTGAATGTGTATCTCCTGAATGTGTATCTCCTGAATGTGTATCTCTTGAATGTGTATCTCCTGAATGTGTATCTCCTGAATGTGTATCTCCTGAATGTGTATCTCCTGAATGTGTATCTCCTGAATGTGTATCTCTTGAATGTGTATCTCCTGAATGTGTATCTCCTGAATGTGTATCTCCTGAATGTGTATCTCCTGAATGTGTATCTCCTGAATGTGTATCTCCTGAATGTGTATCTCCTGAATGTGTATCTCCTGAATGTGTATCTCCTGAATGTGTATCTCCTGAATGTGTATCTCCTGAATGTGTATCTCCTGAATGTGTATCTCATGAATGTGTATCTCATGAATGTGTATCTCCTGAATGTGTATCTTCCGAATGCGTATCTCCCGAATGCGTATCTCCTGAATGCGTATCTCCTGAATGTGTATCTCATGAATGTGTATCTCATGAATGTGTATCTCCTGAATGTGTATCTCCTGAATGTGTATCTCCTGAATGTGTATCTCCTGAATGTGTATCTCCTGAATGTGTATCTCCTGAATGTGTATCTCCTGAATGTGTATCTCCTGAATGTGTATCTCCTGAATGTGTATCTCCTGAATGTGTATCTCCTGAATGTGTATCTCCTGAATGTGTATCTCCTGAATGTGTATCTCCTGAATGTGTATCTCCTGAATGTGTATCTCCTGAATGTGTATCTCCTGAATGTGTATCTCCTGAATCTGTATCTCCTGAATGTGTATCTCCTGAATGTGTATCTCCTGAATGTGTATCTCCTGAATGTGTATCTCCTGAATGTGTATCTCCTGAATGTGTATCTCCTGAATGTGTATCTCCTGAATGCGTTAATAAATCTGAATTGAATGCAGCAGGACTAATATCGAAGGATCAGGAATGGTTTGACAATCATGTTCGCACAAGCCAATATTTCACTCAAATTGTTAAATATCAGGACATAAAATGTTGCGACAAAGCACGAAGCTCATATTTCAACGTTTTACCTTCGAGATTCTTCCCTCCTCCAATCGCTTTGATGGACTCAAAGCTTCAGAAAGATCAGATGCAGATTCTCATAAATTTCCTTCCTTGTTTGTAGCAGAAACTCTCAAATTTGATGACATTATGCTAAGATCAACAGGAGTTTTCAAAGTGTAACCATATGATTAGCAGCTTATTTCATCGATTTTGCAAAGTATGTCACTTATATTTTGCCTCACAAACAATGTTGAATAAACATACAGCAGGACAACACAGAGCTCGGGCTCAGGAGAATGTGCCCACCCAAACTGTTCAAGAATCAACTCCGATAAAACGCATCCGTCCTTTGAGAATCGCTTCTAGAAGGCAAAGAGAACCAATGGCAGTTATTGCCAGAAGAGAAAATGCACATACAGAGGCTGTTGAGTTGCTAGATGAGGACGAGTTGATCTGTCTGCAAGTATCCTTCCAGGAAACGATGATGGTGAATGATTGATGTCAGTCGTAACTATGGATGAACACTTCACTTCACCGTTGTAATATGATGTCCAGTGAATATTTTCTTAATGAAACATAATTCATATGGCCGCGGTGGTCTAGCGCTATCGCGCTGGACTGCCGAACCGAGGTAGAAGAGAGTCACGGGTTCTATACTTGGTTCTGGCATGGCCCACGGGGCATTGTGCTGGCCACACAATCCCTTGCTCGTTAGTGGTGGCTAAATAAAACTTGTGAACACTACTTCACTTGCCCCATAGTCCGTCATGGACTGGAAAGGGGGTTAATTAATTAAGGACCATAATAAACAGATTCAATATAGCACAAGAGTTGGTCATATAATTTTTCAATCTAGTTTTTTTTAGTCAAATTGTTTTCTTTCCTTTTTATTATTTAATCACTGGGTGAGGTCAAGTTTCGCTAATCTACTTCTTATCATGTGTCAATAGAATATGCATAATCGGAAGATTATCTAAAAGCTTGACCGCACCCATTGTAAAATGAAAAGGTAGCAGATAAATGATGTGTATTATATAATTGTCAAGTCTAATTTTTGCAACTTTTGTTTTCATGTTTTCCTTCTTCCCGTCCGGAATTCGGGCGTGGAATGGGTTGCCTGAAGAATCCAGGAAAACCAACACTTTATCAACATTTAAATCTCTAATAAAAATGCAGGACTAAACACAAACCATAGATAAGCGTAGGACGCAATAATCTTCTGTATAGAAGGAGCGTCTGTAAACAGATAAGATAAGATAAATTCGATCTAGATTGGGTTACTGTTTCATTGAATAACTGTGACAACTGTTGACAATTAACTATTCTACTATTAAAGTCATTTTAATAATCTGATAGTTCTTTTAAGTGGGTGTGTACGGGATTTCGGCTCCAGCTCCGGACAATCCAGAATCTGGTTATTTAAAAAAATCCGGCTCTGGCTTCAGCTCCGGCAAGTTTCACTTTATAAATCCGGCTGGCTAGTAGATCCCTAATTTATATATATATATATATATATATAATATATATATATATATATATATATATATATATATATATATATATATATATTCATAATGGCTCCGGCAAATCCGGAATCCGGCCAATTTAACAAATCTGATTCACTTCATAAATCCGGCCAAATTCAGCTCCAGACGGATTTCAAAATTTTGAATTCGGTACATCCCTACTTTTTAGTGGAAATTTTAGGTGTTAATTTTTTTTTAAATTCGAAAGTGTGACGTACTTTAAAGGGGGGGGGGAGTCCCGAGATTTGTGACAGTTTGTGACATGGGGGAGGGGGGGGGTCAAAAATAGCGTGACGTACTTTATGGACGGCCCCTAAGCTAAGATAATAAACCCCTTTCCTCTATTTATTTCCTCTATAATTTTATCTACCTCCACTATCACTATCACTTGCATCATATATTCAGTATATCAACCATTTTGGGAGGGGGCGGGGTCAGTTTCGCTATCTTAGCCTTAGGCAAATTATTTCGCTTTCCTTTTTGCACCTCTTTGGGAGCAACACATTCATTTTACAGAGTCATTAAGTATACAAGTTCATATTTCTTAAATGAAATATTTGCATATCCATTTTAATTTGAGAATGTGTGTTTATTTTTGTGTGTAATTGTTTGTGTGAGTGTGAAAACGGCTACAACTCTAAGGACACTCGTTTCAACATCGCGGTGCATGCATTATTTAGAATCCAGGCACTTCGCTTGTAAATGGTTTTTGACAATTAGTTTCACCAATTGTATTGGGGGATCATTCATTGGTATTAAAATTTTATTTTAATTTTAATTGAAAAGATAATGAAATATCAAATATTTTGTAGTAACTTTAATTTTAAATAAAAATTCTGAACAAAATACTTCAAAATTTACAACGGGATAATACTTATTGCAATTACAAATATGTTGATAACTCATCATCATTTGTGCTTCAAAAGGAGAGAGAGAGCTCTCTAAATAAACATCAAACAAACCAATACCTCCAAGCAGATCTGTCATCTCGTCACCATCTGATTTTAGCTTATCATTTGTTGACATAATGGTCATGGAATTTTAAACTACAGTCCGATTATCAAATCAGCTCTGAGAGTGTTTTGAAAACATTTTTGCATTAAGAAAACTATAAATATGATAAGCATTCGCCGTTTAAGGATAAACCAACTTGGAAATTTTACATTGTCGTTTAGGCCTACTAAACTTTTGCATCCAAAATGTAAATCAAGGGCAAGTGGCAAAAGATATTTTAAATTGTCAGTCTACGTGAAAAACGATGGAACAAATGCACCTACAATGCAAGCCCAACCAAGTGAGAAAATTTCTAGTCCTAAGCCGATCGCAGGAAAATTGTCTCAAATTAGTTCTTCAAAAACAAGTACACAAAATACTGGCAGTGGTAATGATCAACAAACAGTATCAGCAGGAGTGCGACTACTTCAAACAGAACTCCAACCCAATATTTTAAATAATCCTAAAATTCTTTCTCCATCTGCTTTGAATCAAGATACTCGTAGGGATGTTTCACCCCCACCTTTGACAGCAGAAATTCCTAAAGACAAAATTTCAGGTCATCATTTAAGAACTGCTTTTGATACACCAACTTCTAGTCCACCAGGTATATTGATTATGCTAGAACTAGTTATTAGCTTTATCATTTTCAATTAAAATGAGAAACTATCATGGAATCCCCATGCCAATGAAGTTATTAGTATTAGAAAATCAAACAAAACCTTAGGCTTTATGAAAAAGAAACTTTTACAAATTAATGTAATAGACTAGACTTAGGCCTAATTAATAGACTTTTAGAGATATAAAACTAAAATGCTACCTCACTTTGATGAGACCTGTCCTAGAATATGCATCTTCTGTATGGGACCCATCCACCAAAGAAAACATTGATAAACTAGAACAAATTCAAAAAAGAGCTGCCAGATTCATTGCTGGAGAATATTCGAAACTGACAAGAATAACACAATTTCTAATGGCATTAATTAAATCATTAAACCTTGTAACACTAGAGGATAGAAGAAACAAGAGTAAAGTAGTAATTATACATAAAGCAATTAATTCTATTTTAAAAATAAAACACAAAGATACTAATTCTATTTTAAAAATAAAACACAAAGATAACTTAATACAGCCCTCAGATAGACATAAGGATAAAAACACCTTTCTTATTCCCTATGCAAGAACAAAACCATACAAAATTCTCATTCTTCCCGTCCTGAATTCGGGCATGGAATGGGTTGCCTTAAGAAACCAGGAAAACCTACACTTATTAACATTTAAAACTCTAATAAGAATGCAGAACTAGACACAAACCATAGATAAGCGTAGGACGCAATAATCTTTTGTAAAGAAGGACTGTCTGTAACAGATAAGGTAAGATAAATAGATAAGGTTCATAAATACCATATATACTCGTTCACAAGCCAAACTTTTTTGGACAAAATCTAGAGGAAAAAGTTGGCGGGTTGGCTTACAAGAGGGTGATTAACGTATTTCTGCATGGATATTGAATATCGGTGATGTTATTGTAGATCATCAAGGTCCTTTTCTACATTCTACAAGATTCGACTGCTCTTCCAAAAGCTATAATATATTATATTATTAAACATCTGCACTTACCTTTTTTATTAATTTTATTTATTTTTGTGAACGTTTTAATAATTTGTTTTACAAATTTTGTTTTCAACAACGATTTTTAATGTACCCGCTTTCGTCACTGTTTACCAAAGATTTTTTTTTAAATACCGGTAACTCTTGCTTAACGAAGAGCACAAAGACAAAGATAGGCAGTACAAAGTAAACAATCATAATGACTGATTTTGCTTGTAGTTTTTAAAAAATGTGTACCATTTTGTTTAAGCTGTCCTATTATTTTTTGGGGGTCGGCTTGCGAGCGGGTTATACACTTTTAATAATTTTCTCTTCCAAAAGTAAGGGGGGGGGGTCGGCTTATGAACGAACGGGCTATAGAATGAGTATATACAGTAACTATAAAAAAAATATAGTGATCAGTGATAGACATATAATTAAAGTCACAATTTTATTTCTACATTTCTCTCAACTTTAAACTTCACAGTGTAATTAAATTGTTATTGTTGATTGGGTGTGCTTGGTCTACCATATTCTCTACAAGATTTAAATACATTATCTAAAAACATATACCTGCAGATAGGGGTCTACCGATACGCATTTTTGCCGATACCGATATTACCGATATTTTTTTTGCCAATATGAGTATTTGTTAGGACAAAAACCAGCGGTCGTATTTGATGACGTCATTCTTAAATTTATCACTCGTAATTATTTATCTTTCAAATTAGGGGACTACCGATATTCATTTTTGCTGATATTACCAATATGTTTTTTCCTATATGAAATCTGATATGAGTATTTGTTGGGAAAAAAACCAGCGGTCTTATTTGATGCCGTCATTCTTAAATTTATCACTCCTAATTATTTATATTTTATATTAGGGGTCTACCGATATGCATTTTTGCCGATATTACCGATATTTTCTTCCGATATGAGTATTTGTTAAGACAAAAAAAACAGCGGTCTTATTTGATGATGTCATGTGTAATTATTTATATTTTATAATTTAGGGGTCTACACTCTACCGATATCCAGTTATGCTGATATTACCGATTTATTATTATTTTTCCAAAACGATGTTTCTGATGTGTTTACAAGTTCCAGATCATGACCTACATAGGACTCATGACAAAACTAATCGTCCTTTATGAAAATGTACAAGCAAAATTAGGTACTTCTTTTGAAACTTCAACTTTTGACTCATAATTATTAATTCTAACCAATAGTTTAATGGCTTTTGCACACGGCCACCTTTTATGAATGAAACAATGAGAACAAAGCAATAGTAATAGAGCGAAATGAGGTTGAAGGATGAATAGTTGCCCATGACAACAAGTCTTCACACTGTACATTTTGTTATTCCATACGAAACGAAATGTTTTAGACATCTGCGATTCTGCGTGCATCTTTGCTATTAGAGCAATTACGTTAACATAATGTTTACATGTTATCCATTTATTAGAGCAATTACGGTATACTTGGCATCGGCACTATTTACACAGTATTTCCGAGCATACGAAAATCGGCAGATACCTAAAAAATATCATAGCACATGGCACACTGTATCGTGGCTGTAGATATTAATACTAGGACTCTTTTGGCTATTTTAATACCGGTGGATCGATATATTAATTTGTCGAGATATTGTAAATCTAAATGATAGTCGTTTTTTGTTGTTTTTTTTTGTCAAAATACCACTTATTATGAAATATCGGTGACGTCAATATCAGGACCTTTGCATGCTACCGATATCCTGATATCGGCCAGCCAATATATCCCCTACCTGCAGACTGCAGGTAAACTTAGTATATCGCCACTGTTCTTAATAAAAATAATGTATAAATGCTAAAATTTGTTATTTTAAGAATAATTAATGCTTGCCTTACTATTTACAAAATTTGGTACCATATTTCTTACCCCAGAAAAATATTTTATGGTTGAGGTGCGAGTGTTTTTTTAAATTAATTTTTTTTTATCCAAACGAAGAGTATTGCTTTTAAAGGAAGATGCTTTATATCAAGTAGCTATGAGGTATTGTAATTGCAAAACAGTATGAGGATAGAGCTCATCATCAAAAAACAACTTTTTTGTTCACAATTTATACTTTTTTTTTCCATAATTAAAATGTTATATTGTGTGATGTGTGTTTGATTTCAAATAAATATTGAGAATACATATACAATATTTTATCATGTGTAGGCCTATTCCTAATAGCTGTGAACGAATTTTTTTATCACCTTGATACCTTTATTAAAAAGCATTGTAATATAAAGTCTTAAAAATATACAAAATAATAATAAGAGATGCAATTTATTATGTATTATTTAAATTTTACAGAAGAGAATTCTTTGTTGGCATCTCGACGTGTTGATCCTACAACAGTGCGGCAAGTTTATTATTTTGACACACTAGCATTCACCAAAAAGCTTGAATCAAGAGGTAGAAATACATTGCAACTTAATTCTTTATATTTGAAGATATTGAGTAAATTACATTAATTAATTTATTTAAATTTTTAAAAAGTTATCCTAAATTTTTGACAGTCATAAATAGTCAATTTATGTCTCTAATTTTGTAAAAATTCATTTAAACGTCATGGGATGTTATTACAATCATCACACCAATGCTTTGTGAGCATGTTAGATATCACACAATATGTATAGAAGCAGCAGAATTTAGTTCACCATTGGCCATCATATACAACAAACGGCATTGATGGGAAATGGGGGGTTCCACAAATTTGGGATGAAATGTATCTTTTTCAAGAGAGCAATTAAAGTTGTATAAGCTAAAAGCTAAGCCCTGGTCAAGGTTATTGAGGCATCTCACAGTAAAACCTGTCGCAACTTTTTTACTCTGGACATCTTAATTTTGTGAAAATAAATTAATTTAATGAACATTATAATGTTTGTAGTTTTTGCTGGTGGTGTTTTTTTTTGTTTTTTTTTGGGTGTGGGGGGTGGAAAGCTCATTGTACATACTCATGGGTGGATGTCTGAAATAAATTTAGTATGAAACATTTACTTTACAAATTTGATTTTTGCAAATATTTTTAATGGATATCCCCTCATTAAGTTTGAAGTGTCCAAACTATCAGAAACAAATCAGGGTATGTTAGCTAAGTGACAACACTGCATTAGTTTAGATTGAGTCAGAATGAAAGACATTTAGGACTATTAACACACGTTGATCTCTTAAAAAGTATGAAACAATTATGTGAAAGAAGTTGTACAAATTAAATTAAATGGTGTAAATTCCAATGCCAAGGTTTCACCAGAGAACAAGCAGAAGGATGTGCAGAAAGTTTGGTAGAAATTATAAATACAACCCTGGATCATCAAGGCCGGCATATGGTGACAAAACCACAACAGGTACTCGCCATATTCTTTTTTTTTAATGGCTGCATCCATGTGATTACAATGCATTTTTATTGTTAACATCACATCTGTCATGATATCTAGAACTTATCATTAAGAAAAATCTGAAAATTTGTTCATATTGGCATAGGCATATCTTAAATTTATTATGATGAAAGGGTAACCAATAATCTATAATTGGTTCTAAATTCAATAGGAAATTGCTGTACAACAGCTGATGTCTGAGATTGTATCTGTGAAAAAAGACATGACACTTCTACAGAAGAGTGAATTTTCATCTTTAAAAACAGAAACTGAGGTAATTATTTTAAATGAAAAGCTTTTTAATAGTGATTGTAATTTTAAGTTTTTCACATGTTTATAAGAAAATGTATTTAAAATGCAAATGAAATAGTGTGTGTGATATTCAATAGATAAAATTCCCTTGCTAACAGAAAATGAGTATAGAATTATCCCAAGTTCAAGGCCACATGAACGATGAGATTGTCAAGCTGAAGGGCCAGTTTAGTCTAGATATTAACTTGGAGAGAGGACGAGCAATAGAAGCAGTAAGTTGTTTTTTTTTAATTCTCACTGATCATCATTCAGATCCAGTGGCCATAAGAACAAATGCCATTCAGCTTGTGGCCATGGAGAAGAATTGACACTCTACATGCAGCTGTTTGTATGTTCATAAGTAGTGTGTTGATTTACTCTGATATTTTTGGTTGAAAGTTTAATGGAAAGTCATTAAGTGCTGGGCATTGTGAATGGTTTCTTTGTCATTTGATGTATGTACATGAGGTACACTTTTATATGCTATCTATAGTCCTAGCTTGTTTAATCTCCTGCCATATTGTTGTGTCCCTCTGTCCATTGTGAAGGTTTTGAACAATTTCAGAGGTAGAGATTTTGATCCATTTCTGGATGTAGTATTTATTGAGGGTTGGAGAAGATATACTGGTAAAAAAAATTGAAGATCGCATATAATATAGGTGGTGTAAGGGTGCTTCAGTGGCAGACTCTTCTGTTTCATAATTACTGGAGGTTGTCCCCAAAGGTTTGTCACACCAAAATTTGTTGGGTTAACTTCCTTTTTGAGTCCAGGGTTTCGTAATTATTGCCACCATATAGTATATAGCGTAATATTCTGCTTCAGCTTTTGTGAAGATCGTCTTGAGGGTGTTCACTCTGTATCCACTTCTCACAGTATCAGTATATAATGAGCCTGATCAAGTATTATACTTGTGTTTAGTTGAGTTTGTCACATCACGTTTTCTGCCAACTGTGCCTTTTACACCTGTCCTGTAGGAGATCTATGAACATTTATCTATAAATTCTGGATTACCAATCTGCAGTTTTGTCAAAACTTTTTAAAATGTAACTGATATAGATCCCTCTGTAGAACTGGTCTATGATGCCATCCAAAACTTCACTGTTGTATTTCTGTAATAAGTTTGGAGTGATAAGTGTTACTCTGCTCATGCATTATGAGCTGTGTCAAGAATAGTGGAATTTGACCATCAACTCTGTGTAATGAATAGGTTTATTTTGTCTTATGTATTAAGTGTATGGATTCTATTTTCTGTAAATAAATCACCTCCTATAGAAAAAAATAAATAAATTAGAGTTACAATGCTCTTTTATCTATTCTTTGTTTCTTTGTACATCCCCATTGTCACCAGCAATTATAGTTTTGCAGTATGTTTTTTTCACCAGGTGGTAAAATTTGCAGTTACTTGGGCTTTGTATATGTTAAAATATATTTATTCTTTACCATGATACCAAACAGTATGTTTTTGGATATCTGTGATCTATTTGCATCAACCTCACCTTGTATGTATGTCATTTATCATTTAAGTGATGATACCAGGAGACATGGCAGTGCAAGTGATATGAGGACAGTCTTTTTATGTGTGACTTTGTGTTAAATCTATTGTATTTAAATTAACATGTGCAGGATGTGAGAGGTCCTTTTTTATGTTTGTTTGATATCCCACCTAACAAAATTTGCTGGATATCTAAAAATGTATTTCCATTACAGTCAAAATTTTATCAGTTGATATTTATTTCTCTTATTACACCTTAACATTTATAATTAATTACTTTCTTTTATTCATAAATGAAATATTAAATCCAGCATGCTGAGAATGAAAAGAAACTGCAACAGCTGCACAACAAAATTGAAACTGAAATTGCCAATCTAAAGACTATCTATGAAGTTTATCGCAATGATGTTTTTAAATATGCTGGAGGTGAGAGTTATTAAAAACGTTATAAATATATTAATGTTTTGTTAAAATGGTACTTTACTTTGAAACTATTGAAAATTAAATTTAAAATCATATGTTAAATTATTTATTCTATCTCCCTCTTACTGCATTCAGAGCTAATTTGGCTTATCGATTTATTACAACAGTTGTTTTTCATCAAACTGAGCATCAATGCTTTTTTTTCCCACAAATCAATCTAGGCACTGTCATAGCTGTTGGTGGTCTCCTGCTTGGGATATTGCGCCTCTGGCAGTAAAGTCCCACTCCCCACAATCACAACAGTTCAAAATCCTACTGTGATTTTAATAAAAAAAACAAATGTATATTTTTTACATCTTGTAACATAGATCACATCTTTATTTATTAAACCTCACAAAATGTACATCTCACCGTATATTTTAAAATGTGTGAAAAATATCAACAAGAATAGCCTACAATTTTCAGGCTGATACAAAAATAGGTGCTGAATATTTTACATAAGCTTAAATGAAGAAAACTTAAGTTTGCTAAGAGATCTTAAATCAGAATCACTAATGATTTATTTTTAACTCTTTTTGTAAGCTTTTTTTTAATGCTCTCAATATATTGATTATGTAGCTCTATAAAACAATAGAAGCTATTTTGGGCCCAGGACATTCAGTCCATAGTAAGGACATTAAAATTTAAATTGTTTAACTTCCATGAATGAATAATTTCTGCTCTATACTCCAACAACAGTTTGATTGACACGAACTATGCTAGAGTGAAACTGATTCTGTTTGTGTTTATGGCAGGTACGGTAATTGCTGTTGCTACCCTAATGTTAGGTATTATCAGACTTTGGTTTTAAAAGCCGTAGCCCAAGATTTATGTAAGTCATATTTATATAATTGCCACTTCATGTTGTTGGGTTCTGGCTTTACTTTCAGATGAATTGTTGTTGCTCTAAAAAAGTTAGTTTATTTATTGGGTTGTTTTAAATTTTTAAGAAACATTGAAGGAAACTAAATTGGTAGGTACTGTGGTACCTCGAGAGATTTGAGATTAATCCGTTTCGGGGTGGCTTTCATATCTTGGATTTTTTTGTATGTCGAACTAAGTTTTACATGTAAAATCCCTAATCCTTTCTAAGCTACACAGAAACAACACTAAAAATTGAAAATATGGAAACCAGAGAAAAACAAAGTAGGATTCTACAATCCTTAAAAGTACGCATTATAAATCTAATAGATAATAATAAAACAATGAAAACAGAATGAAATTAAAGAAAAATAATATGAACACAAATGTGAACCCTTACCTTTTGAGTGAGGCGAAGTGTCGGAGGAGGTGGATAGGGGAGGAGAACGGATGGTAGAAAACATTACCGCGCTACGTACAAAAAACTTAACTTTATGAAAATAATAATTTATGTACAAACTTTGCATGAATTAATGCTATATAAAGACACATGTGATGCCGTGTTGTCAGCTGCTTGTTTTTCATACCTTGGAATTTTTTTACGTATCTTGGAACAAAATATTCTTCAAGTATCCTTTCGTTTCTTGGATTTTTAGTAACTTGAAGCATTCGTTTCTCGAGGTACCAATTGAATAGGTATTATTTCCTTGTTTAAATTTTATTTGAATATATTGTAATTTATTACAATGTCTTCCAGTTTTAATTCTCTTCAAAATACCTTTTAGAAATATTTTACAGCAGATTTCCTTCCCACTTGTCCATGAAAAAAAAATGTATTAAGGCAAGTTTTGTTACTTTTCTTACGTGGAACCAAAAACAATTATTAAAAAAATGGAGGAAAAAAACTCTCCCTCACAGAATTTCTATTGTCAAAGGTATTTAAAAATAAAGTCTTTATTTGTTTTTTCATCACTTTACTGTGCATTTACATTTCAGCGATGAATTGATCTTGAGATATTCCTGTATTGTAGTAACTAATAACAGTTGTCACTACAGTTTTTAGGAATTATTTGCTCTAATGTGGGACATTTCTTTTGTTTAAAGAAAAATTATTTTTATTGACCAAAAGATTATATTTTGCTGGTTGTGAAAGACATGAATGATTAAATATGATGTAAAGGTTGTATTATATATGAACTAATAAGAAGAGATGATTAAAACTGGACTGGTTGGCAGTATGATTTTTTTTAAAGGAAAAATACAATCTTTTGTATTTCTATGTTAAAAATTGCAGCTAAACACAATAAACTTAATGCCTTTAATCATGATTTTTTAAAATACCTGATGTCACAGGAAAGAATAATTATTTTTTCTTAAAGTCAATTTAATGAGTTTGAAATTTCTCATTTACATAAAAATAATCAATTGATATGAAACTAAAGACATATTTTTTAAAAAATCAATTAAGCTATGCATACAAAGTTAAATTATTTGTGCATTTTTTCCCTTGCATATTTTTACCTGATCAAAAATATTGACTAATTGTCATTGTTGAGCATCACATTTCTTCTTTATTGTATTTACAAAAAGCTAATCAAGATGATTTAGGTCCTTTAATTTTTTTCTATAAGTTTTGATAGAATACCAAGCTCAGAAGGCTTGCAATGTTTTCATAAAGAAAGGAGCAGTTAAAAATTCATATTCCATGAGTTTATTCACATGTGTAAATGCATAACAAAACCCCCTTTTTATTAGTGCAAATGTTTGGGGACCATCTATAAAGGGTAGTTTTTGCCATCTGTACTTCTTCTATTGTGAAATTGTTTCAAAGGGACAGAACTTTGTTTTCTTGATTCACTTTGACAATGATTGATATAAACTGTCATTACCCTTAACAGAAACCTTTTACCCAGTACCACCCACTTGAAGTGCACAAACTTGAAACTAGCACATGGATGAAACTGTAAAAATATCTGAACAACTGTTCCTCTGCTATTCTTGTAAATTCAGTGTAAACTTTATGTTGCTTAACATACTCAACTTTCATATGAATAAACAAATTAACTAAATATGATTGCTTTCTTTTTTTAATTTATTATGTCATGTGCAATTTCATGTAACAGTGACTACACATTATCTACATAAATGCATAAAGAATGTAGCCAAAATATTTAAAACAAAACCCTATCATTCACATCTGATGTCACTAAAAAAAAAGTTATGAGTGTATTGAAATTGGAGATAGTTATATTAAATATACAAAATAACAAAATGAAGACCCCCACCCTCTTCTAAAAAAACAAACAACTTGTTTTAACTCACTAGATCTTACAACGTAATAATTAAAATATTTCCTTAAGCTTAAAAACTAAGCTTTTTTTTTCTAACACTAATTGGACCTACAACAAAATGATTGCCACTGGTATGACCGACCATAGGTTCCCCCATAATGGATATACAGTACATGTATTTTTTATTTGCATGTGAAAAGCTTTGAAATCCATGTACTTATAACTTCGTATGACGCTTACGATTTTTAAAAACAAAGGTCAAATGATTTGATATATTTTCAATACCTGCAGACTTTTTTAAAACTCCAATATTGTAAGGCATCATTAGAGATAATACACTTTTTCTTGAAAGCACCAATTATGTTAGGACAGCTTAAAAAGGAAACACCTCTACAAATTTTAGAAAATCACAACTGAACAGCGATGTTCCCTCTAAGGTAGTGCCAAAAGTTGCGAAGCATCCGTTTTGGTGTGCTATATTTTTAAAAAAATTGAAAACAAACCACTTTGAATAATCTACTTTCTAAGATTTGAGATTAAACCATGAAAAAAACAAATTAATTTTGTTAAAAAAATAATTGCTGTAACTGTAATTTAAAATTAAAACATGTAGCTTTAGGCATGGTAACTTAGTGTTAACATGACTTGACTTGTTAGGGTTTGACTGAGAAATATCTTGAAGTAATGAAAAAAATGTCTCTTAAAAACCTAAATGCTTTGTCAACCAATGGTTTAAAATAAATTAAGGTTAAAATGTACTCTGCTTTAACAAACTTTAGCTCTTGTGGAAAAGAAAAAGTTTAACATGACTATTTGTAGGTGACCCATTATGAGAATAACTTGTTTTATTTTGATACAGCATACCCATTTTTTATTATTTTTTTTGCAATTAGCCAAATAGTTTTCTAAATTCTTTATACATCTCAACACCTTTGGAAAAAATCACTGTAATTCACTGTCTGGCAGAGTCTGTGAACACTGGTAAATGCATGTAGAAAATGATACAAATTTGTCCCTTGAATTAAGCCTTGTATTTTAGGCATCACAAGTCTTTGTGGGGTTCTTCCATAGCAGAACTTGCTTTTCTCACATCCTTGTTGTATTTCTCCAAAAGCACCTACAAAAAAGATAATCAAAATAAAGACACAAAACTTTAATTCTAAAAATACAGTATTTTTTTACATTGAAATGTAATAGTAATACGTGTAATCAAAGTTTGAAATACAAGATACACAAACCTATTGTTAGATTAAAATAATAAATTAAAGCTTTATTAAATAAACAAATGTACTAATACACAAGTTGACGTTTTGGCTAATGCAGTCATCAGTACAAGTATTAACATTAAATTATACTAAATACATTCAATACCATAGAAAAATAATAATTAAACAAAGATTTTTTTTTAAAACACAAACAAAAACAAGAAAGATGGGCAGAGTAAAACTGAACTTTCCAAATTAAAACCTATTTATGATTTGTATAAATTAGACCAACATGAAATAAACCAAAACGATCTGTGAGAATATAGTATTATTCTATAATGACAATCATATTTTTAAAATAAAAACCATAATGATGTCAAACTTATCTATATATTATTGAACAAAATGTGGGTGACACTGCAATCGGACTTATAGATTAGTAAATGAATAACATGTTAACAGGGTATGAGTGACCCTGACAGGACGTAACAAAACAGTGAATGTTTCGGCAAAGAGCCTTCCTCAACGAACAAATAGTACACAAATAAAACAAATATGAAGAAACAAAAAATAAAAACTTAGCTGTGGTGTAATCCAAAGAGAGCAATTAATAATAATAACATCACAAGAAAAAAATTAAATAACATTTACAGAAGGAACAAATATAATAAACAAATATAATAAAATCACAAGAAACAATTCACATCACATTGAAAGAGTATGAGATATTCTTCTCAGGTACTGGTACTCAACATTCATAATAAATCCATGTTGGTATGATAGCCCCCAATAGATGGGTCAGCTGAACGTACTTGCTTTTCGATGCAGTAGGCTGTCAGAAATTGTCTTTAAAACGTTCCATCTGCATCTTGACATGGTCCTTTTCATTGCGAAAATGTTCAATAAGATTTATAACGGATGGATGGTGGCAATCCACACATTGTTGGAAGGCATGGCGCCAACCTTCAATAGAGTTGCTGGTGCGAGGAAGGCCGTTTGTAACACGACGTTGTACATTCCAGAGAGAAATAGGAAATCGTGGATTCACTCTAGAGTTCAATCTCATTTTGCCAACATAGTTATCTTCCCTGTAATCTATTAAATAAGCCAATTCTGGTGGACATAGTTGAACAAATTCATCAAATACAGCCGCAACGTCAGCCAGTGTGGGACAAAACAGAGCCAGCAACATTTTGACATGTGTAGTGTACAAAAGTTTTCGTCATTGTTAGTTTCATTAACAAGGTTTAATTGCTGCACCCTGTCGCCAGAGATTCTGCCCAAGAGAAAAATAAGCTCCCAAGGATTTCTGCAGCTGGAAAAGCTGGGCCAGCAGCATTTTGGCTTGCTTTTTCAAAATCAACCAAAACACTTTGTGGATTTAAAGCTGGCTGGAGATTCTTCAAACTATCAAACAAAGGGTTGGGGATACGGTGGTTGAGTGGCAGCGCGCTCAACGGCGTACCGATGGTCACGGGTTCGAATCCATGGGAAGCCAAGGATTCGTTCCCAGGGCCTAGGGCGTCCCCGAGTCCACCCAACTTCAAGTGGGTACCTAACACTAGTTAGGGAAATAAAAGGCGGCTAAGTAATGCGTGGAACCCTTATAGCCGTGGCCTTGCAGATGGTCTTGGCTGACCAAAGGCTATGGAAGCACATCCAGAAAAGCAGCAGGCTGAAGTCGGAGACCACGGGCCAATTGGCGCAAAACTCATCGGCACGCAAAACTCAAATTGAGAACGAAGAAGAAGAAACAAAGGGTTGTATGAGGCTTCTGTTTTATCAGCCATTTAAGGGTAAACCATAGGTAGAGCTTTATGCGTCCCTAAACTATGAATTGTAAACACTTGGAAGAACAATTTTGGAGCTTCTTTAAAAGTACCGTCAATAAACCAGTGCTTATGGGTTAAGTGTCGATTGGGGTCTACTGACCATGAATCCCACAATATAAATGGCATTGCTCTCAGTGTAGTCTGTAGTACTTTGTGGTACATCGCCATCTGTCCGAGGGTTCTGATGTGACTCTTGAGTGGTTTTTCATTTCAATGGTTTTTTGCAATGCACTGTACGACGGCAAATGGACAGCTGCTGCAAGTAATATTCCAGTTGTATTGTTCTGGATTTTTTGCCTGGGTTTGCCAAAATCGTGTTCAGCAAGTTCTCGCATTTCGACAACGGCCTTGATTGCATCAATTTTTCAAGGCTCTGGCGCGTGGTTGTTTTCAGTTATAACATCATCCAGGATTTTTATTCTGCCACAAGTTACTTTGTAGACACCGCCACGATACTCTGTCGTCAACATTACGTTTGGCCAATTTAAAACGGTATCCTTTGTAAAACAACATTATTTTGCCTTTTTGCGTCGTCGATTCTTCCATTACGGATTGTTGTATTCTAAAAAGGATAGATGTTTTTGTATTGTAATTGATATTTAAATAAGTGAAGCTCACACACGCCCTTCTTCTTATATAGTATATATAGGGACACCAAAGACTGCGTCAAAGCGTAATAAAATGCCATGCCATGCCGACTACGTAATTTGTCAGGCCTGGCCAGCCAATCCTGGCCATAAAAGTACCACACAACCTCTACATTTACCTTGTTTGATCTCCGTCCATAGACAGGCCCATAGGGTCTGGGACAAAGGAAGAGATAAGGTTGGAGCTAGTGAAATCGGACGGGGCTCGCAAGACTTTACACCCAGTGTTTACCCCATGCCCTGGGGCACACGTATTGACCTACAACGTTACACAGTCTCAACCGCCCTTTATTTGTCCGGTCACCACCGGCCATAAAGTGCTTATAGTACACAGCATCATAGTTTCTTGAAAATTACCGATCTCAGTTTTTATTATAAAAATAATTAAATATATATGTAATATATACATATGAATAGGTTAGAAAATATAAAAATTTGTTACAGCATATTGAGCTGAACGTTGATGCAAAAACAATATATAAATGAAATATATTAGCAAAATAATAATCCATTAAAAACTTTTTAACACAAGAAGGCAACATAAAAACAGATTGTCAAAGTATTAAAACTACCAACAATTTCAATTTGTTTTAGATTTTGTTTAGATTTAGATTCTCACTCTCCAATTCATAAACATTACATTATAATCTTAATACATGTACATAAAATACATGAATACACCATAAATTAAAAGAGAAAAATGTGCATAGAAATGACAACGAAAAGTACAAAAGATTCAAAAAATAACCCTGAAATTTCATCAAAATCATTTGAGCAACCCCTCCTTCCACCAAATACTGTGCAGCCCCTTTTACTAATTAAAGCCTATCTGACTCTGTCCTTTCTGCATCCCTAATTAGCTCCCTCCTACTCTTTACATTTAATTTTAATGCTGACTCAGCATTTCTAACCCTAACATATCCCTTTTTTTCTCCAATTCCTGCCTATACAACCTATTCCCAAACCCATTGGCAATAAAAAGCCCTTGCACGCCTTCGAACACATATTAAGCGCCCCAACACCAACAGCTACAGATATTTCCAGCCAGGACCGTTTCACAAAAATGTGCTTGGGCTTAAGACCATAAGAGTAAGTGGATACACTCATTGATGTTCTGAGTTTTTCCTTGAAGGCAGCGACGCAGGAAGTCTTCATTTGTCATTCTTTCACAAACATCTTTCACATATCCAGCCAGCTACAGTTGGATTGAGGTATGTTGAAATATGTGCAAGATGTTTAGGAACAACTACGCCTTTAGCGTCTACCTTCTTTAAAAAAACACCAGGACGTCTCACCATTCGGGCAGTCTTCATGGCGGGGTTCTTCACCAACTGAAGTGCAATGCCAGAATCCTGCCCAAATCGCCCCCTTCATGTCTTCCACAGTTTTGTTTGATCAAACGACCTTGGTGAAATATTTCTGTAGCCGCTTGATTTTGTCCTGGGTAAGGCTAAGGTCCTTGGGCAGTTCCGAATCTTTTAGAAACAAGGTTTACGCACTCATGCTTCTCCACTATCAAGTCAGGATACGGATTGGAGTTGTGTATCGACTTGATAGTGTTAGTATCTCCATCGGAAACTACAGTGCAATAGCGTAAACCCTGTTTAGAGACTGACCTGCCCCACATTGCAACAGCAGCTTGTTGCTCCATGTTGTGGCTAGATCCTGTGTAATTTATGTCACAAGAATTTGTGACTCAGGAACATGGCATTGTATTTATCTTGAACAAGACTTTCTGCCAAACAATTTTTTTGCAGTTGTTTGACATGTCTGGCAAAACTTTGACAGACACTGAAAGTCAACAACAAGCCCATTTCTATTCTCAATAACGCATCCAATGCCAGATTTTGAGCTGTAACCAAGTGTATGCCAACTTCCATCATAGGATACATCCATGTCTACCCCCTCTTGATGGTTCTGTTCTGGATATGCTGCCTTACCTTTATCCACTGAAAGCTCTTACATCTTATCCTGGTAGGTTGGTAGCAATTGATGTAGAGAAAGGTAGCATGCTGGTCGAATGTCTTCTGATAAATGTTAAGAATATTTATAATTTCAAGATATTTCCCCAATCCAGAATGCTTCAATCCAGTAACTAGCGATGCTGCCACAGCTCTTTAACCCTTTGCAGTCCAAGCCTCTTCAGCTAGGGGAGATAACTCTTTTTAAAAAAAATTAAGGTTCCTTTTTCTAAATTTATTCCTACAAAATAAAATATTTGCAGGAAATTAAAAATAACTAAATACACATAATTGAACTTACTTTACATCTTTAGCCTAAATAATCCAAATAACGAACACACACAAAATTCCAGAAAATGAAAAAAAAATTATTGTGAAAATTGTTCAAAATGTTATAGTGTTTATCTTGACAATTCACACAAATGAATGTGGCAAAAATTGCAGCCATAAACAGTTTCTGGTACCCTTCCACTGTTGCCTTTTTTGCCAGACTTGCCGCATATGTGTCAAGTTTTTTTTCCTCCAAAAAGTCGCATCAGCTCATGGTTGGATGATGTCACCTGTGAAGTGGCAGCAACTGAAACAATGTCAACGTTACGCCTCATCTGCTGATGTGTTGAGGAAGTTATCAACCCTGTCAGGAGGTCAAGGCTAAACTGCAAATGATTCGAGGCTGGGTTATTTCTTTTGCGCTTTGGGGTGGATGGTTTCATAGTCTGGGGTGGATGGTTTCAATGTCTGGGGTGGATGGTTTCATAGTCTCCTTCATTAGAGTGAAGGCGTTGATAATTCTAATTGGGACTAGAAACCATAGACCGTACCGCCACCATTTCTCTGATTTTCTGTCTACAGGGTAGTAAGATCTGTATTGATAAGCAAGGTCCACTCCCCCCATATGTTTATTCTAGGTAAGAATAGACTGGTGTATGTTGAAATCTCTTGGCTCTCCTTTGACAGCAGACTCACAGTTTCAACCACACCTTCCACATTGGTGCTCAAGATTGAAACTTGTCTGTTATCACGCCAAGTTGTTGCCAACAAACAGCCTTTTTTATAAAATATGTAGCTCTCCACCTTTCATCTTTTCTGTGCGAAGCGGCCAAGTCTTTCTGTTGGTATGAATGGTCGCACAGGAATGTGTGTTGGCAGTGAGCAAATCCTCTGCTAGTTTGACGCTGGAGAAATAGTTGTCAAAATAAAAATGATGCCCTTTGTCTATGTAAGGGCTTCCTACTTTAAATATGACATGGTGGCCTATTCCATGTGGCGCAGGATCATGCACCTTTCCAATGTAAAATTGAAAGTTACACATGTACTCATTCCGAGGGTCTGCAATACTACACCAAACTTTGATGCCCCATGGAGTTGGCTTGGCTTTGATGTATGGTTTAAAAAAAAGAATCTGCCATTGAAGCTTACCATAGCCTCATCAATACTCATCTATCCTCCATCATAATAATTCTTGTGACTATTTTCTATAATTATATCCAGCAAGGGTCTTATTTTAAAAAGAGGGTCACAATCAGGCTGTTCCTTAGCAACGAAATTTCTGTTGTCGTTGAGGTGCAAATATTGGTTGATTTTTTTAAAATTTGTTTTTCCCCATGATGTCGGCAACAGCTGGAACCCTACGGCATGGATCTAGGGACCAGTAAGAGTCCACCTCAGGCGTGTCATGTATACCAAACATTTGGGGCACAAAAACTGGACAAAAAGTGGCAGAGGAGCACAGATTTGTATGATAGATGTGAGTCCTATGGCATTGTCATGCATGGAGTCAAAAAGAATTCAACTTTGACAGTTTCTCGAGGCCTGGAGGTTGTTGGTGAAACTGGTGTTGAAACAAGGTGGTGTGTCTGGTGGTGCAGCAGGAGATGAAGCATATAGCCTCCATTCCTCTTTTCCAGTTTACCTTGTTTTTCTGACCAACATCATTTTCTTGCTTTCCTTGACCTAGGTTTTCAGTTCTGACCAAATTTTGAGAGGTAGAAAAAAAAAGGTATTAGGATATTAATAACTAGGACAAAGGTAAAATGTGTACAAATGCTGATAAAGTAAAAAGTAAATTAAATTATAAGTAATAATGATGCAATTACATTTGTGTCATTTAAAACTTAAATTAATTTAGAGAACCCTATGCTAATTAATTAATTTATATATATTAGTTTTTATTTATCATATCACTCTGCTATATGACTCAATATTGTTATCGACAAAGGAAAAAAAAGTTAATAATTATGAAATCAAATAAGACGTGACGATAAAAAATGTAATTAAACACCATAATAATGAAAGAAAATTCATGTCAAAAACATTTTTAATGTGAATCATGAATAATTGATCTTGAAATAGTCTTAGTTTTAATTTATTAGCTGAAACTCAAATGTATCACTATTTCTGATATATAGTCAATAGTAGCATTATAAAACACGCTCAAACACTCCTCAAAGATAATCTTATGCTGAGACTAGAACTAGACAAAATAATATGTGTTAATAAATTAAAAATTTAATTAACTTACCAAGAAAAACAAGTATATATATTCAATTAGCTGAAATTAGAATTTTGATTTTAGATTTCCAAAACAAAGGTGGTCGATTGATTACGGGCTCAGAGGGCTGGTGCAAACTGGACGCAGTGATTCAGAACAACGTTAGGAGCAGAATGATGCACTGAGGGATTGTTTACTAGCTGGGCCTTTTCTAAAAAAATAGCTGATCAATTGTAGTTGCGAGAAAAAAAAAGACTTTAAATATCTACCAATAAGAATGCTTGTTTAAACGAATTTATGGGTTAGCGGAACAAAAATATGCTGTCTATTTTAGAACTCTTAGTGGGCTATACCATGTTAGAAAATAGGAAGAATAAGCTTTCCAACAATACCAAATATGTCTAGCAAGCGTTTCATTTATGTTATATAACTGAGGGTACCTTAAGGAGAATTTCGCACCCCTAGACAAATTTATTCTTACTATACTGTTTTAAAATACATTTTAAACATGAAAATAATTTTTAATGCATTTTGTAAAAACCAAATTATTCTTAAGATGTTAATGTAGTTGAATTTACTGTAATCTCATTTTTTATAAAAAGTAGAAAAGTAGACAACCTTAAAAAAATATATATATTTTGTGGTTCTTGACACTATTGTATGATTTTGGCTGACTTAGATTGCCTAACTGTAAAATTTTTATTTCTTAATTTTGAATTCTTTATCAACAGTAACTGATATCCAGCCACAATCGTCTGCAACATAATTTTGAACTAGACCTGTTGTTGCAACAACACCTACTAGTTCTAGGCCTAGGTCTAAAAGCCCCAAACTTTCACTTAACCAACTAAAAAAATTATTGGAATATCATTGTCTTCGTGTATGATCAGAAAAACATCTTCCCAATTATTTATATCTTCAACCAAAAAAAGTATCAAAAAATTCCTATCTGATTTCTATTTTTAAGCCAGATGATTAAGCTATGACCTCATCCTTTTTTGCGAAAATCTACTGCAGTAAATTTGCTTGATAAAGATCGTTGTAAAATAACTCCAAAATTTGGAAAAAAGGGACACAGAAGTCCATTTATTAATAAAAGGTAGTAGATGTACTTATCATGAAGTAATGCACTGGAATCAACGCAATTTTTAGCGGCTGATTTTGGCAGTCGACACAGAACAAGAAGAACAAATTGGCCAACTACAGTACATGGATTAATCATTAATTGGTATCATAGTTGAATACCAACGAACTGCCAAATGATATCCTTATTAATATGCATACTCTAAAATAATAATACAAACCTTTTTATATAAAACTTGATCTTTCCATAACTCTGCAGCATTTGTATTTAAAGGACTGTCTATATTGGGTTCTGGAATTTTAAATAAACATGTTTTGCACTAAATGATGCAAGGAAAACAATTTGTCTCAAAGTTAATCGTACTTAAGAAATGTCATCAACTCCATTGAATTATTTTTTATTTGCAGTCAGTTATAGTGTCATAATATTAGGTCATAGAGTGGTAAACTATTTTATATGCGTGCTAACCAACAAATGTTTTACTAAATATTTGTTACACTATGCAGTAATGGTCTTGTACCTCCTAGTAAACTTTGTATGGACAGCAACACTGTACGAACATCATACAAGGCAGACCACTTTTCCTTTAGAATATCGAGACAAATATTGCCGTGTGTATCTACATTGGGATGATAACAGGGTGTTTCAAATTTGACCTTTACAGCCTCAATAGGGTACTGTGGGGGGAATGTCAACAATAGCTTGTAAGAGAGACCCTCATAAACCTGGGAGCAGAAATGTTAACAATTGTTCATTGCATAAACCAATAACGAAAATAACACATTACTGTAAAAAGTTTAACAACTCTCATAAGTTAAGATCAAATCTTCAGGCTTAAAATGGAGGAACAAACACAACATTCACTATATCCAGTAATGAAAATTATATACATAAAAATGGTCTGAAATTACCGTTCCTTTTGCCTCCTTCAATTGTACCAACCCATTTAAACATATTGTCTCCTTCAGGAAAAGCTGATATACCAGGACTTCCTGAGATCTGTTAGTGACATGTTAAATAAATAATATATTTACAATTCTAGACACTTTTTTTACCATACAAAATTTTCTTTTTTAAATATGCAATAATAATAACAATAATTTTGCAAAAAAAAGATCTTGTTGAGCTTCTTACCATTAAAGTTCTGAGTTCTTTCTGTAATCTGAAATAAAATATAAAACTTAATATTAAGCAAGAAAAAAGAAATGGTTCTCTTTCACTAAATATTAATTATTATTTGCTGGATTCAAAATAGTAAGGCTAAATTTTCCACTCAAACTAAAAGCTAGGTCTATTTTATTTTACAGGTTTTCCCAAATGCTGGGCAGAGGAGTAGAGATCAAATGAAGGATAAAGATATTCAACGTTTTATTTTCTAAATACTAAATGATCTTATTTAAAACATTTGTAACAGTCTCATGCATTTAAACTTAAAGCCATGCCATAGCCCATGACCATTCCAAATTGTTTAACATCAGGCTTTAACATCCATTCATTTTTTCTCAATCCCAAGCCTCAGGCTTAAGCCTACGCCTACACCCTCTTGATACTATACAAGTATCACCAGTTTGAAATAATTATTGTCAATATTGACATTATATATTATAAGGGAAAATTCCAACACTAAAAATGTGATAATTTTTTTTCTATGCAAGATACAGAAATAAACCAGGTATCATTGTAAAGGTAATAGCAAGCCCTTTCTAATGATACAAGTTTCAGTAATATATATCAATTTTGACGTATTTAGTGAAGTACCTACTGACATTGCACAGTAACAGTATTTTGTGTTGATTTTTTCAGGTATAGGGTAAATTATCGTTTAGCGGATCAGACAGCCATCTTTTTTTATATGCAAACGTTTGAAGCACTACAACTAAACCTAACCCTAACTTCTTTATAATACTTCCATTTTGTAAAATGTCACTTTTAAAAATTTGTAAACTAAACCAATCTAGCACAAATCGGGCTGTGCATAAATTATCACAACTAGCAATAATACTGTCCTCGATCCGGCCGCCATCTTTGATCCGTTAAACGATAATTAGCCTGGTATAGCTCAAACAAAAACGTAATTCACTTCAGAAATGTTTAAATATTAATCCGAAAATTTAAAGATGAGAATGAGATTTCTCCGATTCAAATTTATTTAATTCAATTCTTTTAGAACTCAAATGTAGGTTGAAATTGTTTTAAGTAAAGCTGTCTCTGAGTCTGTGCCTGGTAACCTAAGCCTGAATTTAATTTTAATTATACTGAATGATACATGATACCAGGGCCGTCTTAACGCATAGGCCCGTTGGGCATTTGCCCGGGGTCCACGAGCATAGGGGCCCCATGGGAATATGTTTATTTATATATATTATGTATATTTATATTTTATTCCTGCGTGCAAGGGGCCCAAACTGGTGTAAAGACGGCTCTGCATGATACTGTTAATTAACTGATTAATTACTGATACTAATACTGGCCATACTGAATGCTGCTTATTTAATCCTTGGGCATACAAATGCATGCATGACAATACATGGCATAGGCTAGCACTATCGCACTAGGCTGACTAGGTGGGACAAGTTGAACTTGAATTTTGGAACAATTACTGTTTCTAAAGGCTCAACATGAGAATGTTGTAATTTATTATTAATTATTTTACTATAATTTATACGGTAATCATGCAGTTTCTACACGTATATTATTTTCTTGCAAAATTTAATTTTCTCGTGAGAACTTACGTTTTTAATTTATTAATGCATTATTATATGTGTACCAGCTATTACAGCGCTAATTTGTAAGTCTTTTTAATTTCTAAGGCATTTTTTCGGTTCTATATAATAGCCTACATAATCTGGTCACAATACGTCTATTTTGTTTACCTAGCCAGATGTTTTTTTACCTCGCTCGACCCGTGCTAAAATAAATTTAAAATCGCTCGACCCGTGCTAAAATAAATTTAATGGCTAAAAATGATTTTTAAAAGGTAGTTTTCATCTATTGTAATGTTCTCAGAAGAAAAATAAATATTTTAAAGACAATGTCATCTTTTATTTCGTTACTAGATTTTTTATTCTTATTTTGTTTGTAAGTGAGAAATTTCCATTTGGCATCTTATTGGGACAATCTCCCAAGTAGAGTGATAAATAAACAAAATGTTGCATCACGATCAGACTGTTGAGAGCCAAAAAAAATGACTTAGACTTAGAAATTAAAAAGACTTACAAATTAGCGCTGTAATAGCTGAAATACAACATATAATAATCTAATAATGCATTTAATAAATTAAAAACGTAAGTTCTCACGAGAAAATAACATTTTGCTATGAAATAATATACGTGTGTGCAGAAACTGCAAGATTACCGGTAATCCCTTATTTCAGCGCATTTGTTAAATTTTTAATTTTTAGAACAAAATAAAATAAAATAACTTACATTACTTAATTAAAACACTTATATCAGATATTTAAAAAGTATTTAATGCTTTACAATTAGTTTTTTGTGTGTTTTGTTGAGTTTAAAATTAAAAAGGGGTTTTTTAACTTAGAAAAAGGTTTTTAAAAGCAGACTTCCAACAACAACAATGGCGCCGTTAGTCACAGAAGATAGTGAAACATACACATTTTTATTTTGTACAAATCGTAAAATAGTAATATTATTTTAACAAAAAAGTAATGTTTTAATTTTAAAATAGATTTCATAATAATAATTAATTTAATGAAGTAAGTTTGAAAAAATGTTTTGTTGATGAGTTGATGACTTGAAATTGAAACATAAAATTATTAAAATGCGCTGAAATAAGGGATTACCGGATTACCATTTATACTTTAATTAAAAATTGTATTTATTCTTAATTTAATAACTGTTACTAAGTCTCAAGTCAGAAACCTAAGTCTTAGGCTTAGGCCCGCTTAGGACTACGGGCTAGGGCTTAGACTTAGTACTTAGGCGCCCTGGGCTTAATGTTAATCAAATTCAATAAGTTATTATTGAACTAAAATTTTGACAAAATGATTATTTTAAACACCATTCAATCATGTTAATTTCTGTTATCAATATTAAGCAATTCTAGTTAAAGAAATGCATACCTTTTAGTAACATTACTTGCATTGGGCTTAGTGTCTAAGGACGTTTGGGACATGTTTAAATCGGTCTCGATGATTTCGAATGAAAGAAAAGAACCACTAATAAATTTCATATAACCAATAGAATAGTACTTCCGGTAAACAGGGCAATAATAAAATACTCCATATTATTAATACATTATAAATATATCGCCTTTTAAATTTGGATATTTCAAAGATGCTTTTTAAAAGTATCCATTATTAAATACATGTATTTAAGAAGTAAAATCACTAAAATATTTAAAATATTTTTTTCTAATCAATGCATGAACACTTTCAAATTCGGTGAGAAAAAAAAATAAAAATAGTAAAACATATATTTTAAAATGTATTATACTAGACAATTTCATTTTCAATGGTAAGAGTTTTATGGTATAATCTTCTGAATAGGAGCGTCTGTAATGTATAAGATAAGATCAACATACATAATTTGCAATGTACGTCACGTCTGTCTGTCCGTGATGCTACTAATTTTAGAAAGCAGTGCACCAAATTACTGCACCAAAAATAACTCTTTTCGAATGTTCCACATAAAATTGTGCAATCAACATGCATAATTCCCGTAATGGATGTAGACCTAATGCTTCTTGGATGTAATGCTGTTAGGTTCAATAGTGCGCACCAAAAACTACTGCACCAAATATAACAACTCTTTTAGAACGTTCCACATAAAATTGTTCAATATGATAATACATGAATCAAATAAAAATCAACATACATAATTTGGATTGTATGTCACGTCTGTCTGTCCGTGACGCTACTAATTTTAGAAAGCATGGCACCAAATTACTGCACCAAAAACAACTCAATATGAAAATAAATGAATAAAATAAAAATAAATAAAAGTTCTGTATTACATTACTTTTTATTCTGATGTGTATTTTTTCAAAATAAATAGATTTCAGCTGAAATGTATTTATTTTGAAAACTTCGGTCATTTTTGACGGGTAATACACTAGTAATGTTAATAATTAAGTTGAAAAAGGCTGTTGGATGGGGAAACGACGTCCAAATCGTAAAAAGAAGTTATTCTTCGTCATTTTTCTAATGTTTCGTGGGTGACTGTAATAAATGGGACGTCACAACAAAAAACGCGCAACTTTAAATAAAATTTCCAATAAAATATTTGATTGCTTGCAACTTATTTAATGACATTTCAATGGCTTCACACGTGTTGCGATTTTAGAGTGCAGACTTACACTAAATACATATTTAAATGACAAAAAAGTAATTTGCAACATGCTAATTTTCAATTAGAAAATACGTCTTTTGGGGGCGTTCAAAGCTTTCTGACATAATTTTGGAGGGGGGTCTAAGTTTTTGTAACAAGGGGGGGGGAGGTTAAAAATCGGCCAAAATCGCGTGACGTCATTCACGGACGGCGTCTAAGGACGATTATAGATTTTGTTTAAAATAACTGTGCATTAACACAATGTTTCTTTCTTTTTTTCTTTTTTGTTTTGTAGCACAATTTTGTAACATATGTCATTATATGTCAAACTTCATGCACACCTGACAGAACTTCTTCGCACCACTACTACTATCTACCAACCAGATTTAAAGAAACTTGCTAGTTTAAAGGCTTTTTAGCATAATCATAACATTGATAGTGCAAAGAATAGGCGGGGGGGGGGTGAGAGAAGGGACACAAACAGCAGCACGAAGTAATGCACACAAAAAAAACGAGTAAACGTGGAGACTTGCGCACTTCCTTTGTTGTTACATGCCCCCTAACCTTTACTACCATAACTTGCAAACCATAAACTGTGATTAGCTGACCCTAGCAAGGGTTAGTCATGTTTGCAAAAAAGGGGGGACAGAACGGGCAGAAACTAACATTTAAATTTTTTTTAAAAATGTTCCCGCTGGGCCTTGAACCCATGACTTTCCGCGTGCAAGGCGGACGTGATAACCACTAGACTACGAATCATAAGTTATTATGTGAAGGTGCAACGCAAGTGAACGCAAGACACATTGTGGTCCCCCCCCCCTATTTTTTTCCTTTCATCCCACTACGCTTGCCAACTGTGATTGGTCGACCCCAGCGAGGGTCATTCGCCATTCTTATTTGCATATACTCGCTTTGGTGAATTATATATATAGATTACATATTAAAATTTTATTTTTTCATAAAAGAGAAAGAGATTGCAAGTTTGTACTGACATTTTAAAAAAAATGTATGCCTACTTTAAAAAAAAATTATTTTTTAAAGTTTAATAATTAATTGAAATTTCCTTAAAATCTAAAGTTGTTATAATTAAATCACTTTAATTCAAGCGCACTCAATGGGTTAATGCAGTGATTCAAGGAATTTTTGAGAACTGAAAGCTCATAGTATTTCAGTAGCGTGCCAAGATTTTTTTAATTTAAAATATAACTCTAGACTCTAGACTGATTGTTTCCCACGTGAAAGACATTTTTAAAAGCGTATAATTAAACATATATATTCACAGTGAGTCTTTAATAAGAATTCGAATCGTTGCAATTATTTATATTGAAAAAGGTTAATGTAAGTTTAACTTAGAAACTCAAATATTGTCCAAAGCAATGATAGGTCAACAATTCGTTCAAATATGAGGTTTCTTAGTGTGCGTGTGTGTGTGTGTGTGTGTGTGTGTGTGTGTGTGTGTGTGTGTGTGTGTGTGTGTGTGTGTGTGTGTGTGTGTGTGTGTGTGTGTGTGTGTGTGTGTGTGTGTGTGTGTGTGTGTGTGTGTGTGTGTGTGTGTGTGTGTGTGTGTGTGTGTGTGTGTGTGTGTGTGTGTGTGTGTGTGTGTGTGTGTGTGTGTGTGCATTTTTTTCTTCAAGTTTTAAGTACAACGACTTTTGTTATAAATTTCCAAGATTAGACTTAATTTATAATTATGCCACCAAATGGTTTCTAAATTTTTAAAAATAATAATCGGGGCTTTTGGTGCAGTATTTCTTCCAAGACTTTATTTTGAGTTATGCGCGTTGGGATTTATAGTCAAAAGCTCTGTTTTTACGACTTATTCATTTTAACTATAATGAATAGTATTTTTTTTTATGTGGTCGAGACGGCTGTTGGAGGGGAGTTACAACATGCCATCGAACGGTGGCGGAACGTCCTTGGAAGGGCTTTGTTGCTCGTTTAAGCATATTATAGTACAACATAATTTTTAAGCCATTGACTTTTAGGAATCAAAATTATCAATCATTTAAGCGAAAGCCCTAAATATACAGGTCCATGGTGCAATTTGAAAGAAAGAAGTTGCATGAGACACGAGAAAAATCTGGAGGAAAAAATAGAAGGGACAAAACAATTGAAGTTTTTGCAAGAGGCCTTCGTTGGCGATAAACATTAATATTAGTAAAGCTAATTGGATAGCGAAGTCAATAGTGCACTCGCCTCACAAGCTGAGGGTCGTGGGATCTAGCCCACGTTAAGACCACAATAAAAATGTTGTTGAATGACTATCGCTAAAAAGTCTTCCGCTGACCTGGTGAGGAGATGGGCTCCGCCAAGGTCTACCAAGCCCAGAGAAAATTCTAACGGAAACATTAGAACCCCCTACGACAAAGAAAAAAAATATTTAAAAATTGCTAATTAATAAAACATAATAAAGTTCAAGGACAATTAGTACTGAGTATAATTAAAATAATGGATGCAAGGAAAAACTAAAATAGTAACATCTTCAGGACAGCAGCATTGAATCCTGAACCGTTTTTCGCGTGGAAAAGCTGGGCTTTTTCCACGTGGTCTCCGATTTGAAAGGCTTGTAGGGCCTACTATTTTAAATAGTTTAGAAACAATTATTGTATACCAACTGTTTTTGATGGCCTCTAATGTTATTAAAACGGCCTCTCTTAAGGGCAACTACTCTGCTAACTCGCATTGGACTTGTTTTCAGAAAACTGTTTTCTCTAAACCTAAACTCCACACACCACCGTCCGATAACCTTCTGGTACCATCTGCCCATCTTTAAGTCATTTGTTTAATTAACTGCGTGTTGGGATTACCACGCTACCCCACCGACACAGCTGACTGCGCAGACCGTAGGAGCGTTCATGTAGCACCAGACGCACGGTACAGACCCGCTCAAGCCCTAACGCACGGGCGTGCACGGTCCTAGCACTCGGCCAGATTTCCGCTCGCCTGGGCGCCAAGTGTGGGACACAGCCGACAAGCGTTCAGACGCTCACTGCCTGGCATCTGCGAGGACTTTCTGTGAGATTCTTAGCGGCCCGGTGAATGTGGCGCTCTGCTCTGTTGATAGATTCGTTTCGTCAATAGGCCGACGGATACAAAGGGAAGTTTTATAGTTGTGATAATCCGTTGTATTTCTGGATTGCCTCTTTGAGATGTTACTGACTTGAAGCGTGTGATTTCTTAGTGGTAATACGTGGTATTGTCTTAGATTAAAGTAATTATTCTTTCGATCATTTTCATCTTCAGCTTGAAGAAAAATTATAACTATATAGAGGTGATAACGAGCAATATTTGTAGTTTATAATGCGAGCAGTGTCATCATTTGCTTTTAATAACGGGCACTGTTATCCTTTGTTGTTAATAAAGGGCAGCGTTATGATTTGCTGTTAATAACGGGCAGTGTTATAAGCATGTTGTTGATAACAGGCAGTTTTATCATTTGTTGTTGATAATGAACAATGTTGTCATTGGGAAGCGTTAATTTTTACTGTTTCTTCAAACTAACGCTGTTAACCACGAATCAATCAATTAATTAACATTTATCATGAAAATAATTATTTATTGATTAATTAAAAGAAAAGAATACATTTATAAAAAAATAGCTCTATTCTTGATGCAGATTTGTCATCTGTTGGGCAATAATTTACAAACTAAATGTAATAAAATGAAAGAAAGACACTGAGTTGTGAATTTTTTTAAAAATTATTGATTCATATAGTGAGATATAGTGAGATATAGTGAGATATAGTGAGATATAGTGAGATATAGTGAGATATAGTGAGATATAGTGAGATATAGTGAGATATAGTGAGATATAGTGAGATATAGTGAGATATAGTGAGATATAGTGAGATATAGTGAGATATAGTGAGATATAGTGAGATATAGTGAGATATAGTGAGATATAGTGAGATATAGTGAGATATAGTGAGATATAGTGAGATATAGTGAGATATAGTGAGATATAGTGAGATATAGTGAGATATAGTGAGATATAGTGAGATATAGTGAGATATAGTGAGATATAGTGAGATATAGTGAGATATAGTGAGATATAGTGAGATATAGTGAGATATAGTGAGATATAGTGAGATATAGTGAGATATAGTGAGATATAGTGAGATATAGTGAGATATAGTGAGATATAGTGAGATATAGTGAGATATAGTGAGATATAGTGAGATATAGTGAGATATAGTGAGATATAGTGAGATATAGTGAGATATAGTGAGATATAGTGAGATATAGTGAGATATAGTGAGATATAGTGAGATATAGTGAGATATAGTGAGATATAGTGAGATATAGTGAGATATAGTGAGATATAGTGAGATATAGTGAGATATAGTGAGATATAGTGAGATATAGTGAGATATAGTGAGATATAGTGAGATATAGTGAGATATAGTGAGATATAGTGAGATATAGTGAGATATAGTGAGATATAGTGAGGCATTTCATTGAAAATCGGGCAAAGTAAAATATGCTGCCCAGAGGACAGTATAAATAATGTTACCTTATATGTGTCATAAATCATTTTTTAAAAAGTCTTTAGAATGGTTTAAAATCTTAAATGTAAGGGGAAGTTATGGAGGTACGGTGGGTGGGAAAGGGACTGAACTCCCTTGGGCATAGGCGCAGCTGCACTTCCCTCTACAGAAGAAGTTTATTTGTTTAAAAAACAAAAGAATGAAACAAATTAAATGTCATTGTTAAAGAAGTGGGGTAAAAGAAACATATTCAGAGCCTCGTTGAAACAAAAATATTCTGGCATAGATCTGACCTTTTGGTACTAACAAATAACCCAGTAATTGTGATGGTGAGAGAACGGCAGAGAGAGAGAGAGAGAGAGAGAGAGAGAGGGAGGGAGGAGATATAAATTGAAGGAGAGAGAGAGAGGGAAGTGTTAGAGAGGGAGAGATAGGAGAGATGGAGGCATATATACGGGCAGATAGAAACTGAACAAGAGACAGAGAAGACCATCGACTAAGAGAGGTAATAAGAGACAGAGAACAGGAAATATCCAGAGAAAGAAAATGTGAGACTGAATTATTTCATAAGTGAAAGCGAGGATAAAGGAGAGACAAGGGGTTGGGTAGTGAGACTTAGAGAGAAAAGGACGGAGAGAGAGGTAATGAAATGAAGTAACTAAGAAAGAGGATTATAAAGTACGATAAAGAGAGATCTAGAGAGAGAGAGAGAGAGATCGAGAGAGAAAGAGAGATCGAGAGAGAAAGGGAGATCGAGAAAGAAAGAGAGATCGAGAGAGAAAGAGAGATCGAGAGAGAGAGAGATAGAGAGAGAGATAGAGAGAGATCGAGAGATCGAGAATGAAAGAGAGATCGAGCGAGAAAGAGAGATCGAGAGAGAAAGAGAGATCGAGAGAGAAAGAGAGAGATCGAGAGAGATATCTGCCAGGAAACCACCTCCGATCCGTTAGCTACCCACACTAAACTGGCTGACATCTACCTGTACTCAGCATAAACTCAAAATAACACGGTTATCTCCGTACCTCATTCCAATATTTCCACATCAATCCCAAAATCCTACCTTCTGCCGCCCCCGACACTCTGCACCGCAAACCACCGGCCCCCCCTCCCTTGAACTCTCCTCACTTCCACAACATCACCCCAACACCTCGACTGATATCGATGTCATTAGTACTGGAAGATTGGGTCTATTCAATTTCATACCGCGTACAAAAAGATCATATACACAGAGATCTGGTGCCTCAAGATCATATACACAGAGATCGGGTACCTCAAGATCATATACACAGAGATCTGGTACCTCAAGATCATATACAGAGATATGGTACCCGAAGATCATATACACAGAGATCTGGTACCTCAAGATCATATACACAGAGATATGTACCCCAAGATCATATACTCAGAGATCTGTCACCTCAAGATCATATACACATAGATCTGGTGCCTCAAGATCATATACACATAGATCTGGTGCCTCAAGATCATATACACAGAGATATGTACCCCAAGATCATATACTCAGAGATCTGTTACCTCAAGATCATATACACATAGATCTGGTGCCTCAAGATCATATACACATAGATCTGGTGCCTCAAGATCATATACACATAGATCTGGTGCCTCAAGATCATATACACAGAGATCTGGTACCTCAAGATCATATACACAGAGATCTGGTGTCTCAAGATCATATACACAGAGATCTGGTACCTCAAGATCATATACACAGAGATCTGGTACCCCAAGATCATATACACAGAGATCTGGTGCCTCAAGACCATATAAACATAGATCTGGTACCTCAAGATCATATACACAGAGATCTGGTGTCCCAAGATCATATACACAGAGATCTGGTACCTCAAGATCATATACACAGAGATCTGGTACCCCAAGATCATATACACAGAGATCTGGTGCCTCAAGACCATATAAACAGAGATCTGGTACTTATATATCTTGTACACATACATCTCGTAGTTTGAAATAGTTCAGACCTATATCTGATATACTTCCACATTGCACACCTTTTACACACAACTCTAATATACCCACCATCCCCCCACCCGCAATCTAATTATAATCTAATGCACATATATCAGGTAAACTTGCATGTCTAAGATGCACATATTTTGTTGCACATCTTAAATGTTGTTTTCGTAACTGGAAAAATTAAACTAGAGAAAAGCTAGAGAGGAAAAAGAAGAGGCAGAAAGAGGGGAAAGAGATGAAAGTCCTGGTGTTTTATTCAGATAAAATCCGTAAATCTACGGTAACACGTTGTATTCTGAGTTCGTGATTGGTTTTCGAAAATGTTCCAAGGAATAATGAGTTTTGTTTGTCACAATCGTAAGAGAAATATGTTGTTCTCCATCATACAATGTTTTATTAAAATAAAGTTAAGCTCCAAACAAGACCATTGTGTCAGATTTGAATTAGTCATGTAGAAAAAAAATATAATAGTCCTAAATAATTTCTGAGATTAGGTCCCCCGGAGATTTCCGCCCAGGGGTTCTCATTTATTTCGTACTGCACCCAGGATCGCCTTATTAAAACAATGTGGCCCAAACTTGTGACGGAGATGAGTTCGTGTGTTAGATATTTCACGTGAGGATTACTGTCTTTGTGGTGGACACGATGTGGAACGGACCAGGTGCCAGGGACCTGACGCGGGCCCTGATGACAGCATGTCTGCTAGTGATGATGGTGGTCGTGATACAAGTTCACGCTGGTGAGTATTCGAGTGTAATAGTAGTAGTAGTAGTGCACGCATGTAGTTTGTTCACTGGTGGATGTGTGCTCTACGTTGATTGACGTGTGTTGTGATAGTGAGGTGTGCTATGTTTGATGTGTGTTCTGAGCGTGGTGTGTTTTGATTGATATGTGTTCTCATTGATGTTTGTTGTGATTGTGGTGCGTTCTTAGTGATGTGCGCTCTGATTGATGTGTATTCTGATTGTTGTGTGCTCTGATTGATGTGTATTCTGATTGACGTGCGCTCTAAATGATGTGTGCTCTGATTGATGTGTGCTCTAAATGATGTGTTCTCTGATTGAATAAATCATCCAAAGGCAAGGGTTGTTTTAAACCAGGTAGCAAGAATTAATTAATTAATTTTAAATATAACATAAACCATGATCCCGAGTTACTCATTTAACGAGTTTCAAGCAGCCAAGAGCCCCCTCCCACCGGGCCGCTTGCTAACGCGTCATAGTTTCTATGAGTTATGGGTGTTGAGTTGTCGCCAAAAACAAAGAAATCATGGCCAGACGGTGGTGACGTAACAAAAAGATCGCACCGCACAATCGTCTGTCTTCAACTGCAGGCTAGTGGTACAATAGACGGGGAAAGAGGGGGAGGGGGTAATGCACGGGGGCTCTGCACTTGTAAATTAGACGGTTCGATTTAGGCGGTGACACAATAATTACAGAGAAAAAAGAAAAAAAAACTAACAACTCACAGCAGCAAAATAAAACACAACTAACAAACAAATAGCCAAACAAAGAACTAACAGAAAAATATAAAAGATCAAAACAATAACCGACTTTAGAAGAGCACTCGCATCTTCATTGGAAGGACATTTTTTTTAAAAAAAAAGCTATTAATTGTTTTTTTGAATGTTTTACTAAAAAAAACTATTAATTTTTTCACAAGTGCTACCTTCTATGTGTAATCTAGGCAGTGCTTAACAAAATATGCTGATATTCCCACAAATTACATAGAACATATCCTATAGTGTTATATGAAAGATTATATAGCATATCTTATTACATTGTATACAATATTTTATAGCCCAGCCTATACCGTTAAAGGCAAGACTATATAGCCTATCCCTTAACGTTATATACAAGATTATACAGTCTATCCTGTCCTGTGCCGTAGTATAAACGATTATATAGCCTATCCTATACAGGGCCGGCCTAAGGGAATTGGAGGCCCTAGGTGAAGTGAATTTGGTGGCCCTAAATGAAATAGAAAAATAAAATAATAAATATGGAAATATTCTTGTACGAGGCCCCCACTAATAAAGAGACTAATCGGAGGCCCTAGGCGGCTGCCTAGTTTGCCTATGGCCCTGATCCTATACCGTCGTATACAAGAATATATATCCCCTATCCTATGCTGTTATAAGCCCAAACCAAATACGAAAACAGTCTGTGACAGCTATAGACCGTGAGCAATACGGCCGAGAAACACTTCTGAAGGGCGTCCCCAGCCTGGCACAGCAGCTGTTCAAACGGCGACAACAGGGCTGTCACGTGCTCCCCACAACAATAACTCCCGGGAGTGATGCGAAAATCTTTGTGTGTGTGTGGGGGGGGGTGGGGGAACACATCGATCAGACGGGGGACCATTGTGTCCAGTGCCCGAAGGAGGGCTGGAGAGGAGAGGAAAACAGCTACGTCATCACCAATAACAACGGGGTCGTTAATATAATTTTATTGAAATGAAAAATAACACGTCTTTTTGTGATATAAACAACAACAAAAAATAGAAATACATGGCACGTACTTGGGAAGAGGGGTGAAAACACGCGGAGTCTGGATTGAGTAACATTTATTTCGTTGCTGCACTTATTTTGGCGCTGATTTTTACTAAATCTTCGCATATTGTCATTTTTTTCATTATTTAGGCTACTTTTTGTTTGTTCTATTATTTTAACACATCAAAAGTAAAGCTGAATATTAGATACGTTTAATAAAAAAATATTTAGTTTTATTGCAGGGAAGTTAAGTTTCTTAGCACACGTCTATAGGAAAAATGAAGTTGAAAGACTAACTTTATGTTTAAGCAACGAAACAGGTAACAACAGAGATTAACGGAGAGTCATGACAGCCGATGTCTGTTTGATGTGGATCAGTGGTTCCCAAAGTGGTCCGTACGGACCCCCAGGGGTCCGCGGTACCTTTCAGGGGGTCCGTGGTAAATTAAAATTGATTTGGGGGTCCCTGAACAACGCCAGGGGGTCCGCGCAAGGTTTAATATAAAACAATAAAAATGTGATCAATTTTTATTATTATATAAATTAAAATAAATAACAATAAATAAAATAGTATTTTTTCATATAATTAAATACGATCTTAGGTGCTATCAGTAATGGAGTACAATGTTGTTTTGCCTAGAAAATGTAGTAGAACTGAGGTAATCTCCACAGCTATAACCAATTAAAATAATTGGTTTATTGAAAGGTCTAGCTTTATGCGTAAGAAATAAAGAATTCCCATAATTAAGTCAGAGAAATAAACGTTTTTACTTGAATCTGCGAGGGTTGCAGGTTGGGTATTTTTCGATGTGTCTGGAAGTTATATTTATCTAAATTGTATCTTATCATCAAAAATTATTTTCAATAGTGCTTTACTGTAGCATGCCATTGAAAACGTTAATAATTATTAACACTGGTTTGTTACAGCACATAAGAGAATGAGTGAGCTCTGGGCCGGTTTTAGACTTGATGGGGACCTAGATTTATTTGAGATATTGGGGCATTAGGCTATTTGAGATATGGGGGCCCTTTTGAAGTCCAGATATTATATGTCAGCGATATGAAAAAAATTGCGGGTGCCTCCAAGAAAGGCGGTGGCCCTAAGCTATAGCAAAAAGGTAAATCCAGCACTGAGTGAGCCAATAAAACAGTGTTGTTGAATATTTGAAGTATGGCTAAATGTTGGGAAACAGATTCGAAATGTGAAAGATTATTTTCTGAATAAAAAAGATTTTTTGAAATTAAAGCAATACCCTTGACTTTCTGACATACTTAAAGCAAACTGTAGCAAATGAATTTTCAGTACATTGTGTCATTCATCGTCATCATTTAATCCCAAACAATCTTAGTGAAAGTTTGCATGGATCACTAGATGACGTCATTAGTGCCGTTAAAAAAAATTAAAAGGAATGCCGTGAATGAGAGATTATTTACTCAACATTGTTTGGAAAATGAAGAAGACTATAATCGTTTACTTATTAAAGTTATTAGCACAAAAGTACGTTTATTATTAACAAGTACCTTTTTAAATCGATTTTCAACTCTCTTTGATTCAGTGTTTGAATTCCAGAAAAACAAAGACAATGATTTGCGACACAATTAACTTTTAAAAAAAGACATATCCTGTATGAATGATTTATTTAACAACTTTAATAAGACTAATTTGAATCTACAAGGTAATTAATAAAATTTAATCAAAACTGAAAGCGTAATATCTGCGTTTGTTGCAAACCTTTTTCTGTACAGTCAAAGCTTAGAAACAGGAGAATGTTCTCAGTTTTCAAATCTTTCAAAATTGCAAAGTAGAGATAAAGATTTCCTGGCTTACTGTCAAAACTTAACAGCTCTTCATGCTGACCTGAACCAAAGATTTGAAGGTATTCCTCACTTATTTCCGATTGGCAGTTGAACGCTTTTGCGCCTGGACAAACTCAGATCCCAAACACAGATGAATCCATACTAATACAGGAGCATCTGATTGAAATGAAGAACTTGAACCAACGTTTGAACTAGGATACCACAAATTCTGGTTACAAAATCAGATGACAATTTTAAATCTTGCATTATGGTTTATTGTACAGAAGTTAACTGCTTTCCAGTCTTCCTATTTGGTAGAACAAAGATTCAGTGCCGTTATGAACCTCATCATAAAAAAAACAGAAACCGACTAGAAATTGGTGCTGGTGGGGATTTGCGGTTGCTAAACAAAAACATGGATGTCGGACATAAATACACTAATTTTTAAAATCACACCATTTTCATCAAAGTTATTAATTGTTTTCAATTTTATTTCAATCAAAAGTTATACAATTTAATAAATACTTCTTCAACCATATGTTGCTTTTTTGGGTTTGTAATTTTTGTACTATGCATTTATGTAGTTTTTCACATGGGGGTCCGTGGGGGAAATTTTGATTATAAAAGGGGTCCGTGGGTCAAAAAAGTTTGGGAACCACTGATGTGGATGATTACAGTAAAATAGTATCGCCCTTAAAACCTATTATTAGTGACTGGAATATTCTAGATATCTATTCCGTTCCTTTAAATCTGCCTACATCGCCATCAGTCACGTCTGCTCAATCCGCCACTACCTAACAGTTAGTGCAACGAGAAGTCCATTTGTGCTCTTGTCGTCTCTTGTGGTGATTATTGTAATCCTCTTCTTTCAGGTTCACTAAAACAATACACTGAAAAACTACAGAAATTTCAAATTTCCGCTGCCAATCTACTTCTTAAGGCAAAAGAAAAACACGACCATATTACTCCGCTACTTCATTCACTTCTTTGGCCCCTGTACAAGCACGCATTGATTACAAACTGTTCGTTCTCTACCGCAACTTATTTTCTTACATACCCTTCCTATCTTACTGAACTTCTCTGTCTACTCACGCACTCTTCACTTACGCTCTTCTGTAGATCAACGTATTCTCTCTGTTCTTAAGACACGCATTAAAACATTTTGCAAGATGTCTTTCTCTTTTTGTGCCCCAAAACAATGGAATTCTCTACTATTACACTTTCGCTGTTTTCTTCTACTATGGTCTTTAAGACTGTACTAAAAAAACTCATCGCTTTGAATTTTACTTTACAAATTAATATAACAACAAACATTTCTCTAAATCAGGGGTAGGGAAACCATGGCTCGCGAGCCAGATGGGGCTCATTGATGGCTACATGTGGCTCTCAGACAAATGTTCGATTTTTGAAGAAAAAAAACACGTTTTTTCAGACTCCTTTGATCCTCATATTAATTGCATATAAAAAAAACAGCTAAACGATATTATTAAAAAGAATTCAGAGACATAATTATTGTACTTATGGTGTTGAAATTACACAAAATGCACACATTTACTTGAATTTTTACTTTTAAACATAATGTATGGCTCTCACAGAATTACTTTTCAAAATATGTGGTGTTTATGGCTCTCTCAGACAAAAGACAAAAAGTTTCCCGACCCCTGCTCTAAATTACCAACTTCGTGCCATTATATGTTGTATTTAGAATATAAATGTCTTATAAATATAATATGTGTGTCACTATTTTGATGTGAAGCGCTGTAAGCCCAGCTGCTTGCTGGGTTGCTGCGCTATATAAATTATCCAAGTATTATTATAATAAAAAACACACTTTAATTTTGTTTACAACAGAGAGGGGACGGCAAATCTGTTGCCGTTCTAATCGTGTCACACTGTGTTGTTCATTCTCTATTGACCGACTTTGTGCATGGCTGCAGCTCTAGTGAACGATTCAGTACATGTCCTATCCTATCCTATCCTATGGCATCCGTCCATCCTCATGGGATGATGGCGTTTCCTCCTGCTCCTCTACCCCCCTTACCCTTTCTTCTGGCCCTTTTCTCCTCGCTCCTGGCTGTAAGGGAAGCTTCCGCGACTTGAATGCCCTCGCGCACTTTAGCCCGCCAGGAGAAGCGCTCCTCAGCAATGGTCTCCCACGTTTTATGGTCAATCTGCGCCAGAGTCATGTCTTTCTTGCAGACATCCTTGAAGCGCAAGCAGGGGCGTCTTCTCTTCCGCATACCAGTTGCCAGCTCACCGTAAAGGAAGGCTCTTGGAATGTGCTCCGAGCTCATCCTGCGGACATGTCCCAATCACCACAGGCGCCTCTCACTAAGGATTGAGTGTATGCTCAGCATATGACTCCTTCTGAGTACCTCGATATTCGTGATCTTGTCTTGCCACTTGATGTGCAGAATCCCGCGCAAGCATCGTAAGTGGAAGCTGTTGAGTTTCTTTGTTTGTTTGGCATAGGTCGTCCAGCACTCGCTGCCATAGAGGAGTGTGCTGAGCACGCAGGCCTGGTACACAGTGATTTTCGTCCTATCAGCGAGCTGTGCATTGTTCCACACTCTTTGATTCAACCTAGCCATTAATGATGCAGCCTTGCCGATTCCGGTTTCAATTTCCTTTTCCAGTGAGAGTGTGCTTGTGATGTTTCTGCCAAGGTAGGTAAAATCCCCGACCACATCCAAGGTGTTTCCCTCAATGGAGATTGCTGGGAAGCAGTCTGTTCCTTGTGTCATAATGTTGTTCTTTTTTAGGCTTATCGTTAGACCAAAATCCTTGCATGCCTCTGAGAACTTATTGACCAAAAGTTGGAGACCTATCTCTGAATGTGAGGTAAGGGCTGCGTCATCCGCGAAGAGCAACTCTCTAATTAAAACATTTTCCACTTTTCTCTTCGCACGGAGACGGCTGATGTTGTATAGTTTTCCATCCGTCCTGGTATGGATGTTTACACCCTCGAAGCAGTCCTCGAAAGCATGACGCAGTAGCATCGAGAAAAAGATACCAAAGAGTGTTGGAGCCAGTACACAGCCCTGTTTGACTCCGCTAGAAACTGGGAAGGGTTCTGAGGTGCCACCATCGAAGAGCACTGTGCTGTGCATATTGGTGTGGAAGGACTCGATGATGGAGAGAAGCCGCGGCGGACATCCTATTTTTTCCAATATACGTAGCAGACCCTTGCGGCTGAAAAGGTCAAATGCCTTTGTTAGATCTATGAAGGCAACGAAGAGGGCTTTCTGTTGTTCCCGACATTTCTCTTGTAGCTGACGGAGTGAGAAGATCATGTCCATGGTTGACCGACCAGCCCGAAAACCGCTTTGTGATTCCGGGTAGACATTATGTGCCAGAATTTGCAGGCGTGCAAGGATTACTCTGGCAAAAGCCTTTCCCATAATACTCAGTAAGGAGATGCCACGATAGTTATTGCAGTCACTGCGATCACCTTTGTTTTTTATAAAGCGTGACTATTTTGGCGTTACGCATATCCTGTTGGATGTGACCGTGTTCCCAGCAATCGCATATGAGTTTGTGCAGAGGCTTCAGTAGTTCTGGCTGGCCGTGCTTAAGGACTTCTGCAGGAATGCCATCGTTGCCTGGGGCCTTCCCATTGCTCAGATGATCGATACCCCTACTAAGCTCCTCTAGTGACGGTGGAACATCAAGCTGATCTAGAACTGGTAGATCTAGGATTCTTTCTATGGCAGAGTCAGTTACTACATTCTGTGTCGCATAGAGTTCTAGATAGTGCTCAGTCCAGCGCCGCATCTGCTTGTATCGTTCTATGATCATCTCACCTGATTTTGTCTTGATTGGAGCTGACTTTGATGTTGTGGGCCCAGTGGCCTTTTTTATGCCTTCGAAATTTTTAAAAAAAATATCTCCTTGATCAGCAGCAGATTGAATGCTTTTGCATAGTTCCACCCAATAAGTGTTAGCGCAAAAACGTGCAGTCTTCCGGGCTGTGTTTCTGGCATTTCTGAGACATTGCAGGGTGTCAGGTCCTGGGGAAGCTTTGTAGGCTAATAGAGCTTTTCTTTTTGTCTCCGTCACGGGATTCATTGTAACCCGGTGGGCCTCAAACCAATCAGTACATATCCACAGCGATCATTAATTCACTTCCTTTTACGTTGAAGTATGACGTGCCTGCGTTAATACGCTGTTCAACCAATGTCTAACTTCTGCGGAGTCAACTCAGAAATAGGTACGACCTGCCGATAAAACTGATCGACTGCTCGAGCATCCACAAATCTTTAATGTATTAACTATAAATGGATGAAACCCTGAACCAAGTGGCAGATCTCTAGGGCAAGAGGAAGGTTTTCAGAAAGAAGTTCAAAGAATTTGAAACCCACAACTGGGAAACCAAGGTTAATCAAGAACTAACTTTTTGTCAGTTGGAAAATATGGGTGAAATTTTGTCATGTTCGTGGGCCAATAGAAACCGCTTTCAGAATAAATGAATGATCTACCGTTAGGATTTCCCCCACGGATTTCACCGCTCGCCTCTTTCCACACCATGCTGTATACAGTCTCACTCTTCTATCTCCTCCCATGTTATATATACTAAAACCCGTTCATCACAACGAATGGCGTCAACGACTAGAAGTATGCTTTACATATAGAAATGCACAGTTCTCTAGTCAACTGTTGTAGATCAACCCTGCTACAAATAAGTACATATAAAATAATTGACGATATCTTGGGCTGAATGAGTTTCTGAAAATAACAACAGCGAGTCTCGCCCGCAATAGTTTCCCTTATTTCAGGTAAAAGTCAATATCAATGAACCAAATATAGTGTGTAAAAGGGGTTGTTATAAACTTCAAATAGTTCAGATGAAGGTCAAAATGAGAGGTGGTGCATTGTGAGAGGTGAGGGGATAGTCATTATTTATAGGATCTCATATATTATATGAAGCGTGTTTCTTTTTGTCAAGTAAATTGTTAGATGAGAAGTTCAAGTATAGCTGCCATTGTTTTATATCTAGCCGCCGTGGCTTGGTGAGAAAATCTCTATTGTCTCATACATGTACAGCCATGATTTTATTGCAGACATGGAACCACTGTTTGATAAAGGGATTAAAAGGGGTCAGGTCAATGCTTTCCAAGCTTTGTGTCTCGACACATGAGGTTCTATTGCAGTGATGGCGAACCTATGCCACTCGTGCCAAAGACGGCACGCAGAACCTCACCAGCCGGCTCGCAACTAAAATATTATTTCCTTAATTAAGCCACTTTGCTGGCACTTTGTGTAGGCAATTTGCTATATATAAGTGGGTTTTAATTGAATTTTGGGCATGTGGACCCAAAAAGGTTCGCCATAACAGTTCTATAGGATACCTCGACAAAAGGTCGTGTTAAAGACCCCATGAAAATGAGTGTGCATAGAGATTTAGTTAGTTATTCCTCTCGGGCCGAAGACGGCACATAGGGCAGAAGTCGCCAATCCGTCGCCAATTGTATTAGGTCTTGATTATTTCTTAGACCCATGGTTGAGCTTTCTCATTTTGTTTGTTCTACGTAGGGTTTCCTTTGGTCTTCCTTGTTTTCTTTTGCCTTTTGGTGTCCATATGAAGGCCTGACGAGGGAGTCTTCTCTCGTCCATTCGAAGAATATGACCGATATAATTCCAACGTATTTCTCCTTATAAAAGTTGACACATATTCTTGGTTGGTTTCTTCTCTTATTGCTTTATAATATTTAAATAAAAATACTCAATCCATCTATGCAGAGCATCTTTAAGACAGATGTTTTACTAAATCTGTATTTAAGCTTTTTCAGAATTACAATAGTTTCATTGGTATCGGTCTCTTTCAATGACGTCATTAAAAAGTTTTGTAATAGCAACTGTAAAGCGTGTAGGCGTGCCGTTACTCTCGAATGTCGTGTTGCAACTGGCTTCCTTTTCGACAGCCTTGCGTCTAGACACCATCTATATATATATATATACTAGGGGCAAGTACCCGGCTTTTCCCGGGTTTAACAACAACAGCAACAACAACAGCAACAACAACAGCAGCAACGACAAAAACAACAACAGAAACAGCAACAGCAACAAAAACAACAAAAACAAAACAACAACAAAAACAACAAAATCAACAACAAACAACAACAAAACAACTACAACAACAACAGCAACAACAACAAAGCAACAACAACAAAACAACAAATACAACAGCAACAACAACAAAGCAACAACAACTTGAAGGACATTGTCGTCGCAGGGCAATGGATGTGGACAACAACAACAACAGCAAAAACAACACAAAAGCAACAACAGCAACAACAACAGCATCAACAACAGCAACAACAACAGCAACAACAACAAAAACAACAACAGCAACAACAACAAAAACAAAACAACAACAAAAACATCAACAACAAAACAACAACAAAACAACAACAAAACAACAACTACAACAACAACAGCAACAACAACAAAGCAACAACAACAAAACAACAACTACAACAACAAAAGCAACAACAACAAAGCAACAACAACAAAAAAATTATTTTATAGCGATAATCGCCTTCTTGTTAATCTCGACACCAAAATGTTTATTAATTTGCGTCATTATTTTACGTCTTAATTTTCAATAATTTTTATTTTATATAGCTCATATAGGGAAAAACTACATTTTGGGCCCCCGGGCCCCAGTATCTTATATATATGGAACGAAACCTGTTTAATAACCTTTCCGGTATAATTTTGTGTACGTGTACCAAATTTCACGTTATTTGGTTGTCTGGATCTTGAGTTATTAGGGAACAGACAGACAGACAGACAACAAATGCGGCTTATATATAGAGAGACTAGGGGCAAGTACCCGGCTCCCGCCCGGGTTTAACAACAACAGCAACAAAACCAACAAAAACAACAACAAAACAACAAAAACAAAACAACAACAAAAACAACAAAAACAACAAAACAACAAAAACAAAACAACAACAAAAACAACAAAAACAACAACAAAACAACAAAAACAAAACAACAACAAAAACAACAACAAAACAACAACAAAACAACAACTACAACAACAACAACAACAAAACAACAACTACAACAACAACAGCAACAACAACAAAGCAACAACAACAAAACAACAAATACAACAGCAACAACAACAAAGCAACAACAACATGAAGGACATTGTCGTCGCAGGGCAAGGGATGTGGACAACAACAACAACAGCAAAAACAACACAAAAGCAACAACAGCAACAACAACAGCAACAACAACAAAAACAACAACAGCAACAACAACAAAAACAAAACAACAACAAAAACATCAACAACAAAACAACAACAAAACAACAACTACAACAACAACAGCAACAACAACAAAGCAACAACAACAAAACAATAACTACAACAACAAAAGCAACAACAACAAAGCAACAACAACAAAAAAATTATTTTATGGCGATAATCGCCTTCTTGTTAATCTCGACACCAAAATGTTTATTAATTTGCGTCATTATTTTACGTCTTAATTTTCAATAATTTTTATTTTATATAGCTCATATAGGGAAAAACTACATTTTGGGCCCCCGGGCCCAGTATCTTATATATATGGAACGAAACCTGTTTAATAACCTTTCCGGTATAATTTTGTGTACGTGTACCAAAATTTCACGTTATTTGGTTGTCTGGATCTTGAGTTATTAGGGAACAGACAGACAGACAGACAACAAATGCGGCTTATATATAGAGAGACTAGGGGCAAGTACCCGGCTCCCGCCCGGGTTTAACAACAACAGCAACAAAACAAAAACAACAAAAACAACAACAAAACAACAAAAACAAAACAACAACAAAAACAACAAAACAACAAAAACAAAACAACAACAAAAACAACAAAAACAACAACAAAACAACAAAAACAAAACAACAACAAAAACAACAACAAAACAAAAACAAAAACAACAACAAAACAACAACTACAACAACAACAACAAAACAACAACTACAACAACAACAGCAACAACAACAAAGCAACAACAACAAAACAACAAATACAACAGCAACAACAACAAAGCAACAACAACATGAAGGACATTGTCGTCGCAGGGCAAGGGATGTGGACAACAACAACAACAGCAAAAACAACACAAAAGCAACAACAGCAACAACAACAGCAACAACAACAAAAACAACAACAGCAACAACAACAAAAACAAAACAACAACAAAAACATCAACAAAACAACAACAAAACAACAACTACAACAACAACGGCAACAACAACAAAGCAACAACAACAAAACAACAACTACAACAACAAAAGCAACAACAACAAAGCAACAACAGCAAAAAAATTATTTTATGGCGATAATCGCCTTCTTGTTAATCTCGACACCAAAATGTTTATTAATTTGCGTCATTATTTTACGTCTTAATTTTCAATAATTTTTTATTTTATATAGCTCATATAGGGAAAAACTACATTTTGGGCCCCCGGGCCCCAGTATCTTATATATATGGAACGAAACCAGTTTAATAACCTTTCCGGTATAATTTTGTGTACGTGTACCAAATTTCACGTTATTTGGTTGTCTGGATCTTGAGTTATTAGGGAACAGACAGACAGACAGACAACAAATGCGGCTTATATATATAGAAAAGAGATATAAGATATATATATACTAGGGGCAAGTACCCGGCTTCGCCCGGGTTTAAAATAAGGTTTTCTGTAGAAGCGTACACAACTAACTGTTTACTTGCATGCTATAAAATGGTACATTTAACAGTGTATGTGCTGCATGGCTTAATTTCAAGGATGTCACCATCCTCATCTTTCACAATAACAGTTTTGAGATCTTCAAATGAAATAGGTCCCCGAATATGGTGCAGCAGGAGGCGCATGTGAAATGCTTCTCTGTTGTGAGGATGCACAGTGTACACTCTTCCCAAGGCATTGTCTGTCACATATCTCGGGAAGTCTGCAAGAGGTATACCTTTTTTCGGATTTGCCAGACCTTTTGACTGGCATCCCAGCGAAAATGTCTAGGCACTTCAGAATACAGCAATGTTTTTGCAAGAGGATCTGTTTTGCAGAGATCAAAAAACGCTGTTAATGTAGTCTTTGTTGGAGTGTCTGTCAAATGTGCTGTTGGCTGTCCTGGTTTATAGTATACTCCTTGGCCTCCTTCAAGATGTACTGCCAAGTGAACAACTGTTGGATACCTTTGATGGATGGGAAAGTTAAGCAGGCGCCACACTGCCTCACTGCTACTAATGTATCGTCCTTGTTGATAATTAATTGGTAACCCCATCAAGCCTGTTCGGCATTTCATTTGCAACAGTAAACATGGCTGCATCACTTCCCTTGGTAACATAATTGCAAATCTACTTGATGCTTGTGTTTCTATGACGTACATAGGTCATTCCATCCTGTGCATATTCATGCATGTAACGGGGCCCTCCACTGAAGGATGAAGGCAGCACCACTAATTTGCCAAGATTTTCAGAAGTCACATTGTTGTCATTCCTTACTGCCTCTAATAGTACACCATAGTCCTCAGCTCTAAGTTTTGTTTGGTTGAGTCTGATGAAACGCAATCTCTCATTCTCAACCTTAGCATACATATCCACTATGTATTGCTGGAAAAGGCGCGGGCATCTGAGGAGTGTATTAAATTCGTTGACTCTTTGCATCATGCGATATGCATAGTAGTCATTGCTTGTGGCCTTGTTTACATCTTTTATGTTCAAATCATAGCCATCTTCTCCTCTAACAAATAGCAGAGGATACTGAAGTGGATCATATGACCTGTGAGTGTCTTGAATCCTTTGAAGTGGCATTTGTGAGCAACTTCTTGAATGCAGCACAATGTCTCTACGATCACCTAGCTCTCCAGCAATCATGATGCCACTTCACTAACAGATGGTGCATTGAATCTGCCTTTGTGTTCCTTTAATGGTGCTTTGCCGGAAATTTTGATTTTGTAGTCCACTTGAGTGTTATCCATAATCTCAGCAGCCATTTTAAATGACCTCACATAGCTGTTATGCTGATGCAGCATTCTTTGCAGTTTGAGGACAATGTTTCTGTCAACAGGACTGTCAAGCAAATCCAGTCGTCTTTGCACTTGCTCATCTTCTCCCAAGAAGTAAATCTGGAGATATTTGCTGTCTACAGCATTGACTGGATGAAGAGGTCCAGCATGGTGGTACACTTGGCCTTGGACCTTGAATGTTGGTGTCCACCCGTTATTCACGACAACATTAGACTTGAAGGAAGTCACGGCAAACATATTATTGAATAGTCTAATAAGTTTCACAAAGTCCTTTGATTGTGCAGTTTCACCATTCAACAGAATGCACAATGGTTCTGGTGGCTTTAGAATTGGGGGCAGTTTGACTTTACCACTGGAACAGCACATGCCTGGAGTTTCTTTGCTCAGCTGTTTCAGCTGCTCTGGGAACTCTGTGGCGGACCTGATCTGCCTGGATTTTATATATTTTTTTTCGTATGTTATCATTGCGGGAGAGTACTCAACAACTTCCCAAAGTTTCATGCTCCTATTTACACGGGAAGTTGGATATTTAATGATTAGTCTGTTTTATATAGCTCATATTAGGAAAATACCTACATTTTGGCCCAAGGCCCCCTAGTGAGTAATAATTTTATATATTTTTTTCGCATGTTACCATCGCGCGAGGGTACTCAAAATCTTCCAAAAGTTTCATTCTTCTACTTACATGGTAATTTGGAGAATTATTGATGAGTCAGTTTGATATATGAAAAAAAACTACATTCAGGCCTCTGACCACCCAGTGAGTGATAATTTTTATTAATGTTTCGCCAGTTACCATTTTGGGAGGGTATATAACAACTTCACAAAGTTTCATGCTTCTACCTACACAGGAAATAGGAGATTTAATGATGAGCCTGATTTATATAGCTCATTTAAGAAAAAACTACGTTTGGGCCCCCGCCCACCCCCCTACCCAGTTAGTGATAACTTTATACTTTTTTCGACTGTTACCATTGCGGGAGGGTACTCAACGACTTTCCAAATTTTCATGCTTCTACCTACTCGGGAATATGAGGAATTGGTGTTGATTCAGTTTTATATAGCCCATATAAGGAAAAACCGGTTTTGGGGCACCCGGCCACCCATGAGTGGAAATGTTTACATTATTTTTCACCAATTATCGTCATAATAGTGTATTTGGCAAGTTCCCAAAAGTTTCATGCTTCTACCCTCACGGGAGGTTGGAGAATTAGTTTTGAGTCAGTTTTAAATATACGGAAAAAAATACATTTTGGCCCCGCCCCCAGTAAGTGATAATTTATATAATTCATTTTTCTGTTGTATGGGGTTTATTTGTTTTAAAGAAACATTTCGAAACGCAATGTTTGAGCTTAAAATGTGCCCTGCTGGTTTCGTTTAAGTTATGCAAAAAGTATAAACACAGTTGCTTAGCTACAGTGTTTATGCCACCCAGGGATGGACGATATTATTGACTCCTACCCTCGCCGATAAAAGGAAAAAGCTTGATCGGACGACTGGATAAAATACATATAGAATATACAAAAAAGAAACAGTGTAAAGTAAAAAAATATGTAATTTGCAAACAAATTTTATAAAAATATATACGTAATCTTGTTAGAGGCGCAACATTAACAGACATAAAAATAAACCATTTCATAACATTTAGTTCACAACAAAAAACACACACACTCACTGATTCACACATGTGCACACAAATACTTAAACGCACACCCACAGCGGTATATTAACAATTAAAATAATAACTGCTCTTTTCACTTTGTTTCCTATTTACAAATTAATATGAACTCAAACTATGACGTCACATCACATTATTTTATGGCAATAAACGCCATCTTGTTAATCTCGACACCAAAATGTTTAATATTTTTACGTCTTAATTTTCAATAATTTTTATTTTATATAGCTCATATAGGGAAAAACTACATTTTGGGCCCCCAGCCCCCAGTATCTTATATATATGGAACGAAACCTGTTTAATAACCTTTCCGGTATAATTTTGTGTACGTGTACCAAATTTCACGTTATTTGGTTGTCTGGATCTTGAGTTATAAGGGAACAGACAGACGACGGACAGACAACAAATGCGTCTTATATATATATAGAATATATATATATATATATATATATATATATATATATATATATATATATATAATTCACCAAAGCGAGTATGTGCAAAAAAGCATGACGAACGACCCTCACTGGGGTCGACCAATGACTCGAGACCAACAATGTTCTTGCGTTCACTTAAGTTGTTCCTTTACAGAATAACATGAGATTCGTAGTGTAGTGGTTATTACTTCCGCCTTACAAGCGGAAGGTCCTGGGTTCAAGCCCCAGCGAAAATATTATTTTTTTAATTACAAAAAATGTGTGTTTGTGCCCGTTCTTGTCCCCATTTTTTTTAACATGTCTGACCCTCGCTAGGGTCAGCAATAAACAGTTTATGGTTGGCAAGTTAGGGTGGTGAAGGGTGGTGGACAGGTAGTTAACCGCAGTGCGAATGTCTCGAGACCAACAATGCGTCGGTGGTTCCCCCCTCCCCCACCGAAGTTCACTCGCGTTGTTTTGATTTCTTCCTGCTGCAGTTTGTGTCCGTTCTTTCCCCCGTTTCTTTGCACTATCCATGAGTAAGTCTGCGGCGTATGCTACGCCGCGGGGCGTATCTATTTAACAATTACTACGTAAATTAATCCATTAACTAGCGATTGAATAATTATCCTTGGAGTAATTTGACAGCATGTGACAATTTTCCACTTAATCTCAGAGCGTTAATTCACGTCCGTGACAAAATGGCGATCCTGCTAGGCTTCAGTGCTCGACTCTGCACGTTGTTTGTCAACTTTGGTGCGCAACCGACGTGCGGGCTGCACTAAATCACGCCTGTTTATTTCAAAATTTGGCACATAATTCTTTCACATAGGGATGAAATAACCACACAGATGTATTTGTTTCATCGATGAGGACCACCATACTCATTCTTTTTCTTTAGAACGTAGAGTATACTTTAGCCTCTACAATGCGACTAATAAAATTTCTATCTACTTAATATCATATGTAAATCACCCACATAGAAAGAATGCACTAAAGTGTCAATAACTACATTCAATGTATATACTTATTTAATATACGTTGTCTGGACATTTACTGATGATGTCTTCCTATTCGTCCTTTATGTCAATTTGTTACGCAAACTAATGAATAATTCAATAATATATCCCATTATGAATTTATGGAATACGCACGCTGTTTCTTGATAGTAGGATCTGAAAATAGTTTTCACATTTTTTCTCTCCATAAATTTTCAATATGATAGTCTCATATACTCACGAAGAAACAAATTTACAATCCTTTAGTAGTCACCATGGAACAAAACCTCAAATTCGTAATCACTATAGGACGAAACTCAAATTTGTACTCACTATAGGACCAAACTCGACGTTGTACTCACTATAGGACCAAACACAACTTTGTATTTACTACAGGACTACCTCAACTTTGTACTCACTATAGGACCAAACTCAACATTGTACTCACTAGTGGACCAAACTCAACTTTGTACTCACTAGTGGACCAAACTCAACATTGTACTCACTAGTGGACCAAACTCAACTTTGTACTCACTAGTGGACCAAACTCAACATTGTACTCACTAGTGGACAAACTCAACATTGTACTCACTATAGGACCAAACTCAACATTGTACTCACTATAGGACCAAACTCAACTTTGTACTCACTAGTGGACCAAACTCAACATTGTACTCACTAGTGGACCAAACTCAACTTTGTACTCACTAGTGGACCAAACTCAACATTGTACTCACTAGTGGACCAAACTCAACATTGTACTCACTATAGGACCAAACTCAACATTGTACTCACTAGTGGACCAAACTCAACATTGTACTCACTATAGGACCAAACTCAACATTGTACTCACTATAGGACCAAACTCAACATTGTACTCACTAGTGGACCAAACTCAACATTGTACTCACTATAGGACCAAACTCAACATTGTACTCACTAGTGGACCAAACTCAACATTGTACTCACTATAGGACCAAACTCAACTTTCTACTCACTATAGGATCAAACTCAACTTTCTACTCACTATAGGACCAAACTCAACATTGTACTCACTATAGGACCAAACTCAACATTGTACTCACTATAGGACCAAACTCAACATTGTACTCACTATAGGACCAAACTCAACATTGTACTCACTATAGGACCAAACTCAACATTGTACTCACTAGTGGACCAAACTCAACTTTCTACTCACTATAGGATCAAACTCAACTTTCTACTCACTATAGGATCAAACTCAACTTTCTACTCACTATAGGATCAAACTCAACTTTCTACTCACTATAGGATCAAACTCAACTTTCTACTCACTATAGGACCAAACTCAACTTTCTACTCACTATAGGATCAAACTCAACTTTCTACTCACTATAGGATCAAACTCAACTTTCTACTCACTATAGGATCAAACTCAACTTTCTACTCACTATAGGATCAAACTCAACTTTCTACTCACTATAGGATCAAACTCAACTTTCTACTCACTATAGGACCAAACTCAACATTGTACTCACTATAGGACCAAACTCAACTTTCTACTCACTTTAGGACCAAACTCAACATTGTACTCACTAGTGGACCAAACTCAACTTTGTACTCACTAGTGGACCAAACTCAACTTTCTACTCACTATAGGACCAAACTCAACTTTCTACTCACTATAGGATCAAACTCAACTTTCTACTCACTATAGGATCAAACTCAACTTTCTACTCACTATAGGATCAAACTCAACTTTCTACTCACTATAGGACCAAACTCAACATTGTACTCACTATAGGACCAAACTCAACTTTCTACTCACTATAGGACCAAACTCAACATTGTACTCACTATAGGACCAAACTCAACATTGTACTCACTAGTGGACCAAACTCAACTTTGTACTCACTAGTGGACCAAACTCAACTTTCTACTCACTATAGGACCAAACTCAACTTTCTACTCACTATAGGACCAAACTCAACATTGTACTCACTATAGGACCAAACTCAACTTTCTACTCACTATAGGACCAAACTCAACATTGTACTCACTATAGGACCAAACTCAACTTTCTACTCACTATAGGACCAAACTCAACTTTCTACTCACTATAGGACCAAACTCAACATTGTACTCACTATAGGACCAAACTCAACTTTCTACTCACTATAGGACCAAACTCAACATTGTACTCACTATAGGACCAAACTCAACTTTGTACTCACTATAGGACCAAACTCAACATTGTACTCACTATAGGACCAAACTCAACTTTGTACTCACTATAGGACCAAACTCAACATTGTACTCACTATAGGACCAAACTCAACTTTGTACTCACTATAGGACCAAACTCAACATTGTACTCACTATAGGACCATACTCAACTTTGTACTCACTATAGGACCAAACTCAACTTTCTACTCACTAGTGGACCAAACTCAACATTGTACTCACTATAGGACCAAACTCAACTTTGTACTCACTATAGGACCAAACTCAACATTGTACTCACTATAGGACCAAACTCAACATTGTACTCACTATAGGACCAAACTCAACATTGTACTCACTAGTGGACCAAACTCAACTTTCTACTCACTATAGGACCAACCTCAACTTTCTACTCACTATAGGACCAAACTCAACATTGTACTCACTATAGGACCAAACTCAACTTTGTACTCACTATAGGACCAAACTCAACATTGTACTCACTATAGGACCAAACTCAACTTTGTACTCACTATAGGACCAAACTCAACATTGTACTCACTATAGGACCAAACTCAACTTTGTACTCACTATAGGACCAAACTCAACATTGTACTCACTATAGGACCAAACTCAACTTTGTACTCACTATAGGACCAAACTCAACTTTCTACTCACTAGTGGACCAAACTCAACATTGTACTCACTATAGGACCAAACTCAACTTTGTACTCACTATAGGACCAAACTCAACATTGTACTCACTATAGGACCAAACTCAACTTTGTACTCACTATAGGACCAAACTCAACATTGTACTCACTATAGGACCAAACTCAACTTTGTACTCACTATAGGACCAAACTCAACTTTCTACTCACTAGTGGACCAAACTCAACATTGTACTCACTATAGGACCAAACTCAACTTTGTACTCACTATAGGACCAAACTCAACATTGTACTCACTATAGGACCAAACTCAACTTTGTACTCACTATAGGACCAAACTCAACTTTCTACTCACTAGTGGACCAAACTCAACATTGTACTCACTATACCCAAATGTTTTATTGACTATAGAAGCAAACCTCAATTTTAGTATGTACCATAAGAAACAAGCCTGCACTTCTTGCTGACCATGTACCAAACCTCATATTATATATTCACCATTGGACCAAAACTCAACCTTGTATTCCAATTTCGTCTATTTCAATAACACTATTAAAAAATGTTAAAGAATCCATTGATTAATTATTTTTTGATGGTTTCTAAATTTAGATTTTCACGATTTACTTTGCTCAAAAAGGCTGCAATAATATTTTTAAAATAACAAATAAATATCCAAGATTTTGCATCCAAGCATGATTTATTATACAAAAGGAACTCTAATCAGAACTTATTCAAGTGGAACACACAGTGTATAAACCCTTTTAGCACTCTAGTGTAAAGTGTACACTGAACAAACCCGTGTAGCACTTAGGTGTAATTCACACTGAACAAACTCATGTAGTGCACACTGAACAAACTCATGTAGTACACACTGAACAAACTCATGTAGTACACACTGAACAAACTCATGTAGTGCACACTGAACAAACTCATGTAGTGCACACTGAACAAACTCATGTAGTGCACTCTGAACAAACTCATGTAGTGCACTCTGAACAAACTCATGTAGTGCACACTGAACAAACTCATGTAGTGCACACTGAACAAACTCATGTAGTGTACTCTGGACAAACTCATGTAGTACACACACTGAACAAACTCATGTAGTGCACCACTGAACAAACTCATGTAGTGCACACTGAACAAACTTATGTAGTGCACACTGAACAAACTCATGTAGTACACACTGAACAAACTCATGTAGTGCACACTGAACAAACTCATGTAGTACACACTGAACAAACTCATGTAGTGCACACTGAACAAACTATGTAGTCACACTGAACAAACTCATGTAGTACACACTGAACAAACTCATGTAGTGACACTGAAACAAAACTCATGTAGTGACACTGAACAAACTCATGTAGTACACACTGAACAAACTCATGTAGTGCACACTGAACAAACTCATGTATCACACTGAACAAACTCATTAGTGCACACTGAACAAACTCATGTAGTGCACACTGAACAAACTCATTTAGTGCACACTGAACAAACTCATGTAGTGCACACTGAACAAACTCATGTAGTGCACACTGAACAAACTCATGTAGTGCACACTGAACAAACTCATGTAGTGCACACTGAACAAACTCATGTAGTGCACACTGAACAAACTCATGTAGTGCACACTGAACAAACTCATGTAGTGCACACTGAACAAACTCATGTCATACACACTGAACAAACTCATGTAGTACACATGAAAAAAGTCATGTAGTACACACTGAACAAACTCATTTAGTGCACACTGAACAAACTCATGTAGTGCACACTGAACAAACTCATGTAGTGCACACGGAACAAACTCATGTAGTGCACACGGAACAAACTCATGTCATACACACTGAACAAACTCATGTAGTACACACTGAAAAAACTCATGTAGTGCACACTGAACAAACTCATGTAGTGCACATGGAACAAACACATGTAGTGCACACGGAACAAACTCATGTAGTGCACACTGAACAAACTCATGTAGTGCACACTGAACAAACTCATGTAGTACACACTGAACAAACTCATGTAGTACACACTGAACAAACTCATGTAGTACACACTGAACAAACTCATGTAGTGCACACTGAACAAACTCATGTAGTACACACTGAACAAACTCATGTAGTACACACTGAACAAACTCATGTAGTGACACACTGAACAAACTCATGTAGTGCACACTGAACAAACTCATGTAGTGCACACGGAACAAACTCATGTAGTGCACACTGGACAAACTCATGTAGTGCACACTGAACAAACTCATGTAGTGCACACTGAACAAACTCATGTAGTGCACACTGAACAAACTTATGTAGTGCACACTGAACAAACTCATGTAGTGCACACTGAACAAACTCATGTAGTGCACACTGAACAAACTTATGTAGTGCACACTGAACAAACTCATGTAGTGCACACTGAACAAACTCATGTAGTGCACACTGAACACACTCATGTAGTGCACACTGAACAAACTCATGTAGTGCACACTGAACAAACTTATGTAGTGCACACTGAACAAACTCATGTAGTGCACACTGAACAAACTCATGTAGTGCACACTGAACAAACTCATGTAGTGCACACTGAACAAACTCATGTAGTACACACTGAACAAATTCATGTAGTGCACATTGAACAAACTCATGTAGTACACACTGAACAAACTCATGTAGTGCACACTGAACAAACTCATGTAGTACACACTGAACAAACTCATGTAGTACACACTGAACAAACTCATGTAGTGCACACTGAACAAACTTATGTAGTACACACTGAACAAACTCATGTAGTACACGCATGAAGTAAAAAATTAATTTTCATGCACTCTAAAAATTATGGCGTTTAATAATTCCCCGGCTATCAGCATCCGTTGCGCATGTCTCTAGAGGTAGTCTAAAGTCTTTATCAGCCGCTTAGTGTCTCGTGGTCACCCTTTCTCGTCATGGCCAACAACGTCCAAAGCCAACGACTGTCTCTCGAGTGCTGAAATAGTGCGAGTCCTCCCAATTTACTCCCAAACCACTTATTGTTAGTAAGGATAAATGGATTTCAGCTGATGGCGGTAACAGGGCCGGTCTCAGCAATGGCGGTGTCCTATGCGGCTGAGAATGAGAAACGGATCGCGCGGTGCCCAGTTTGGATAGGGATAAGGAGTTAATCTATATACACGATTCTCTTTGTGGGACCATGCGAGACACCACGCAAGTATGTGCAACCGAGCATGACGAATGACCCTCGCTGGGGTCGACCAATGTAACGAGACCAACAATGGCCCTTGCGTTTCAATTGCATTGTTCCTTCACAGAAAACGTGAGATTCGTAGTGTACTGGTTATCACTTCCGCCTAATAAGGGAAAGGTCCTGGGTTCAAGCTCCAAGCGAAAACTTTTTTTTTAAATTTTTTTTAAAAAAAATGTCTGTTTGTGCCCGTTCTTTTACCCCTTTATTGCCAACACTAGCTGACCCGCGGCGTAGCATACACCGCTAATGATTTAGTGACGGGTGAAGACTTCCTGAAAGACACATTTGTCAAAATGGGGTGGGTTTGGGCAAACGACTGTGAGTGAATCAAAAGAAGGAACTCTGGAAAAACCCGCGGCATAGCATATGCCGCAGAGTTGCTCATCATACAACAGTGCAAAGAACGGTTTGGGGGGGGTGGGGGTGAGAGTACAGACACAGAGAGCAGCACTAAGTAAATAAAAAATAGCGACTAAACGTGAAGACATGCACACTGAGGTTGTTGTTACCCGCCTTATCATTTTATAGCTGACTTCATAGAAGTTAGGGGTGTACCGAATTTCGCCTGCAAATGTCTCGAAACCAACAATGAGTTGGCAGTCCCCCCCCCCAACCGACGTTCACTCGCGTTGTTTTGATTTCTTCGTGCTGTAGTTTGTGTCCGTTCTTTCTCCACTTTCTTTGCGCTCTCCATGAGCCAGTCTGCGGCGTATGCTACGCTGCGGGGCGTATAGTAAGGATATAAATGAAAATTAAGATAGACGTGGCCCTTGAAAGCGTGGGGCCACTGTGGCCGCATATGTTGCAGTGACCGAAGGCCTGCCCTAGTACCACGGTGGTAAAGGGGGAGGGTTGATCAGTTGGGCTTGTTGGTTTGGAGATTCTGTATACAGCATAAATCTATTGAATCATGGCAACCTTGTCAACGGTGAAACGTGGTTATCACGTTCATTCATATTTATCAGGTCTTCACTTTAAACTTTTAAAGCTTGTATCATAAAATGTGTAGTTGATAATTTCTTTAAATGATTATCTTTCATTGGATTTTTAAAAAAAACATAATAAATTGTTTGGAATTTTAAAAAAAAAGATGTCATTAAAAAATAATTTCCAGCACAGCCATCTTGTAACGAAAAACCGCTACGATCTGGTACCGAAAGACCGCTACCATCTTGTACTGAAAGATCGCTACCATCTTGTACCGTAAGGGGCCGTCCATAAAGTACGTCACGCTCCAGAGGGGGGAGGGGGTGTAAGAAAGTGTGACAGTTTGTGACAGGGGGAGGGGGGTCCGGCCATGTGTGACGTCACGGTGTTTTATATTAAATTTTAATTATTTTGTTAATAAAAAACAACATTTTTGTTAGAAAGTGTAACGTACTTTAGGGGGGGGGGTCCGAGATTTGTGACAGTTTGTGACAGGGTGGAGGGTGGGGGAGTTAAAAATGGTCAAAAAAGGCGTGACGTACTTTATGGACGGCCCCTAATACCGCTACCATCGCGTCCCGAAATATCGCTACCATCGCGTGCCGAATCGCGTACCGAATCGCGTACCGAATCGCGTACCTGAAAGACCGCTACCATCGCATACCGAAAGACCGCTACCATCGCGTACCGAATCGCGTACCGAATCGCGTACCGAAAGACCGCTACCATCGCATACCGAAAGACCGCTACCATCGCGTACCTGAAAGACCACTACCGTCACGTACTGAAAGACCACTACCATCGCGTACTGAAAGACCACTACCATCGCGTACTGAAAGACCGCTACCATCGCATACCGAAAAAAGGGCTCCCATCACGTACTGAAAACCGCTACCATCTTTTTACCAAATGACCCGGGCCTCAGAAGTCGACATCAAACCGCTAAAAATGATGAGGACTTTACAAGAGCGCGCCACATACCCTCGGGGGTTGAATCAGGTGATTGTCAAAGTTAATGTGCAATTATTCGGGATGTTCCGTGGCGGTAATTCAAATCTCCCTCCTTCACCTTGACACGCCGGCACTTTGCCGCAATTACAGGTGCAATTATTGGATCTTTGGGGTGAGCGTCCCTACAGGAGTACTTGGGGAGGGGGCGGTGTCTTGGGGGAGGGGGTTTGAAATAGACCGATATAATTACGCCACGTCCCTCCACTACCCCTTCTTCTCTTCGGGCAAACAATGACGCGTTATACAATCTAAAAACGCCGCCTGCATATCGAAGTGACAGCTGCGGGGAAAGACCGGGAGAAATCCGCGAGAAATATTTATGAGCAAATATGACAGTAATCTTAATTGTAACGGAGAAATGGACAAGACACGAGATAGAAAACAAGAGCACGAAAGAAACGTGAATGTGTGGATGTATTGATAGGTTAAATGAATAGATTGTATCATTACTGAATGGATAGACGGGTGGGGGGAATTGGTGAATGCGTGGATTGTGAGTGGTTATATTGATTGGTTGATGCAGTGGCGTAGCTAGAACTTTTGCCGCCCGGGGCGGTCTCCAATTTGCCGCCCTTTTTGGGGCCATCCATAAATGACGTCTCGCACCTGGGGGGAGGGGGGTTACACATTTGACGTCACATCCAAAAGCGCAACTTTAAATAAAAGTTCCACCTAAATATATGATTATCGACACTTTATTTGATGACGTTTTACATGGCTTCACGCGTGTTACAATATGAGAGTGCTGCCTTACACCAAAAACATATTTAAATGACCAAAAACAAAAAAAATTCAAACATGCTCATTTTCAAATAAAACAGCTTTTATGGGGGGGGGGAGAAGCTTTGTGATGTCATATTGAAGAAGGCGTCTAAGCTTTTGCAACGACGTGTAACGAGGGGGGAGCGGGTGAAAAATCAGCCAAAATCGCGTGACGTCATTTTTGTACGGGCCCCTTTAGTCAATCATATTGTGTAATGTTCTTTTTTAAAAATTAATAAACATGAATCAATAATCGTAATTGAAATGAATTAAAGGTGGGGAACATTTTTACCATTGCATGCCATTTTTATGTAAGCAGTAATAATACAGGCCGCATAAGGTGATATACTTATAAATAGACATTTATAAAAATAACAAGATACTTTTTTAAAGGCCACAATAAAGTTATTGAGGTCGGAGGTCCCCTTACCCCCCCAAATGAGACAAAACATATTTCAAATTTACACCCAAAAAACATTACCAATTAATATGCTTTTATTTTTATTTATAAATATATGATTTTTTTTATAAATTGTATACATTAGTAGGTAAACATATTTATACATTTACTTAACTAACTTTCATAGTAGGAAAATCGTGTATTATGGTAACAAAATTGAAATTATTTGTAATATCTTGTTCTATGGAAAATATTGCAAGCTTTTGTAGTCTTAAATAGCTCATTGTGGAACGAAGATAATTTTTTATCAACTTCAGTTTGGAGAAGCTCCTTTCACAACTAGCGACACTGATAGCAATTGTTGAAAAAATTCTTAGCAAAATTATAATGTTGGGTAAAGAATTTTCCAATCTTTACTGCTGAATATATTTTAATAGATCAAGGGAGCATTTTCCCCCGTTTATCTAACATAATTCCTCTTCTTGTAGTGTAGGTACAGCCAGGGCTGGTCTTAGGCCACTGCAACCTATGCGGCGGCAGTGGGCCCCGAGCTTTCATAGACCCCACCTATCTTAATTTTCACTTATTATCCTTATTAATACCTTATCCCTACCCAAAATGGGTCCCGCGCAATCTTTTTCGCATACTAAGCCGCATAGGGCCCCGCAATTACAAAGACCGGTCCTGTGTGCAGCCATAAAAACCTGGATCCTTTTTCTTTCAATATTGAACTGCTCTTTGTCAATTTCAATAAAGACATTTTTATGATGTTCAAATTCTTCATTTAGTAGGTTATATGGTATTATACACGAAAATGTTCTTGCAACTCATCAACGCGTTCTTTTATTTTCTTGTAGAATTCCATCCATGGATAAAAACATTTCTCGTTGTACTTCTTGTTCTAAAGAAAGAACCACGTCTTCTGAATTTACCCCACTCATATTTTTCTCCTTCTAACTCGGCGTTCAGTTGATATATCCCACTCTCTATAACAGCGTTTCTGTATTAGTACATCTCTTTGTTCCATGAAATGGTTTTGCATAATTTTTTTTTAAAAATACGGGTTCCCATAAATTGAAATAACATAGAAAAGAAAAAGATTTAATTGAACTGAGTAAAATTCCAGCATCTGATCTCGTTTTACTAGTTACTTCTTCAGATGCCAATTTTTCCAAGACGCTTGAAATTTTTAAGTATGACTTTTTCGAAATTATGTATGCTATGGTGGTGTTTATTAACTGAGAAATTTGAATATTTTCATGTTCTTGCAATAATTCTTAATAATTTTCCATAAAATAGACGAATTCAAATCATTTACACATAAATTTAATTGGATAGGCGTAAATTTTTAATAAAAAACCGTATTTTAATGAAAAACACAAATTATGTGAGCTACTCTAATGCAATAAAAACAAAATAAATTTAATTTTCAGTAAGTTACCTTACAATAATTTTTTGAAAACTGAAACAGTAATATAAATTACTACTGGCAAGTTAAACAATATTTGAACCACCATGTCATGTAGGTACTTGTTAGCGCATCATTCTGCGCATGTCGAAATTCCACGTAAAAACTGTCGTGGCGATATTAATAGCACATATTATTCGGCCCAGCGGTGGTTTTGTGTGTGTGTGTGCGTGTGTATGTGTGTGTGTGTGTGTGTGTGTGTGTGTGTGTGTGTGTGTGTGTGTGTGTGTGTGTGTGTGTGTGTGTGTGTGTGTGTGTGTAGATTTCTTATAAAAGTGCCATTTGTGACGTTTACCGCTTAGTTTTCCAAACAAATCGATACCTTTAATGAGCAATTTAAAAATTTTGAACGGTTTTGCATTAGTCAATGTTGTGCGAATCCCTTATTTAAGTCTCGAAATTGAGAATATTTTTGTTTCACCTCGGTTTTCCCCCTTCAAAAGAAAAAGGGTGGTTGTCGGAAATGGCTTTACTTTTCAAATGCCCACAAATGCCGCCCCCAAAATGTGTGCCGCCCGGGGCGGACCGCCCCCCCCTAGCTACGCCACTGGGCGGATGAATGGTGGAGGCTAGGTGGGTACACTTTGAATGGATGATTCATGGATCCTTGGAATAATATATGCAGTGATGGGTAGACGGATAAAAGAATTCTCTCCCATGATCACTCGCTAACAAACCTACACATCTAAGCTGCAGCTATAAATACCACAACGTGTTTTTTTTAACCCCTTGTTCTCTCCTCTTTGTTTTCCATAATTCCCCCCCACCCCCCACCCCCCCCCCAAAAAAAAACTGCCGTAGGCCGCACACTCCAACATGGGGAGGAAATCCCTGGATGTTACCAGGCTGTCACGAATGTTTTGGGCGGATTAGACAACCAACTAATTCTGATATCGATACTTGACATTGTTCAGTTACTAGAGATTGGACACCCAACTAATTCTGATATCGATACTTGACATTCTTCAGTTACGAGAGATCGGACACCCAACTAATTCTGATATCGATACTTGACATTGTTCAGTTACGAGAGATCGGACACCCAACGAATTCTGATATCGATACTTGACATTGTTCAGTTACGAACGATGAGATGAGATAGTTGTTATCATCTGTTGTTTTTGTTGTGTTTTTTTTTGTTGAAAAAACTTTTTTTCAAGTATTTCAAACATCAGGCTAGGGGTAAGGGAGACACACTTAATGAACAATAATATGAAATGGAAGTTTTTGTGAGGCAGGCGATTGCGGTAGACGTTGAATGGAGTGAAGGATCCTTACATTAAAAATTCTTGAAGACACTATTAGGAATATTGTATGTCAAAGTGTGCACCATACGTTAGGTAGATTTGGTTCACAAAGTGTTCACCATACGTTAGGTAGATTTGGTTCACAAAGTGTGAACCATGCGTTAGGTAGATTTGGTTCACAAAGTGTGCACCATACGTTAGGTAGATTTGGTTCACAAAGTGTGCACCCATGCGTTAGGTAGATTTGGTTCACAAAGTGTGCACCATGCGTTAGGTAGATTTGGTTCACAAAAGTGTGCACCATGCGTTAGGTAGATTTGGTTCACAGAGTGTGCACCATGCGTTAGGTAGATTTGGTTCACAAAGTGTGCACCATGCGTTCGGTAGATTTGGTTCACAAAGTGTGCACAATACGTTAGGTAGATTTGGTTCACAAAGTGTGCACAATACGTAGGTAGATTTGGTTCACAAAGTGTGCACCATACGTTAGGTAGATTTGGTTCACAAAGTGTGCACCATACGTTAGGTAGATTTGGTTCACAAAGTGTGCACCATACGTTAGGTAGATTTGGTTCAAAAAGTATGCACCATGCGTTAGGTAGATTTGGTTCACAAAGTGTGCACCATACGTTAGGTAGATTTGGTTCACAAAGTGTGCACCATACCTTAGGTAGATTTGGTTCACAAAGTGTGCACCATACGTTAGGTAGATTTGGTTCACAAAGTGTGCACCATGCGTTAGGTAGATTTGGTTCACAAAGTGTGCACCATGCGTTAGGTAGATTTGGTTCACAAAGTGTGCACCATACGTTAGGTAGATTTGGTTCACAAAGTGTGCACCATACGTTAGGTAGATTTGGTTCACAAAGTTGCACCATACGTTAGGTAGATTTGGTTCACAAAGTGTGCACCATACGTTAGGTAGATTTGGTTCACAAAGTGTGCACCATGCGTTAGGTAGATTTGGTTCACAAAGTGTGCACCATACGTTAGGTAGATTTGGTTCACAAAGTGTGCACCATACGTTAGGTAGATTTGGTTCACAAAGTGTGCACCATACGTTAGGTAGATTTGGTTCACAAAGTGTGCACCATGCGTTAGGTAGATTTGGTTCACAAAGTGTGCACCATACTTTAGGTAGATTTGGTTCACAAAGTGTGCACCATACGTTAGGTAGATTTGGTTCACAAAGTGTGCACCATACGTTAGGTAGATTTGGTTCACAAAGTGTGCACCATACGTTAGGTAGATGTGGTTCACAAAGTGTGCACCATACGTTAGGTAGATTTGGTTCACAAAGTGTGCACCATGCGTTAGGTAGATTTGGTTCACAAAGTGTGCACCAAAAAGCCCAAGGCGGGGAGGCGGAAGTGGGCGTGTCCCTGCCTTCTGAAAATGCGCTACATAATATTACACCAAGATTTATTGGTATGTTGGATTGATTATAACGTGAGTAAAAAATGTTAAAAGTTGGAATTTTAATAATTAAAGCACGTTGATATTTTATTGGCTGCGCTTTTTAAAATTTAGTATTATTATTATTTTTATTTTCTGGAAATTAATTAAATTTAAAATTTGTGCTTGATTTTTAAAGACTTGTAAAATGTTTCCAAGTATTCCAACATGTTGCCATGTTTCCAAGTACTTCATCATTTCCATTTGTTGCCATGTTTCCGAGTATTCCAGCCTTCCCATGTGTTTCAATGTTCCTAAGCACGAGACAACCAGTAATGAATTGCTGTCTTAGCTCTTTAGCTGATAATAGTTCTTTTCTTACACAATGGCCAATATTTAAGTTGTAAGCGTCTTGACATTTGCGTTATCTATTTTAACCAACGTTCCCAAATAAACCGGAAATTTCACTCATTATTTGCACATAAAAAAGTTGAAACAATTTAGCGATTTCCTCTATAAAGTCACTTTAGAAATACCTTCCTTGAAGAAATACAGTTTTTAAAACGTCGCCAACTAAATTATTCTTAATATTTTTTATTTTATTATTTTTATTTATATATAAGCATCTGTCTATGGATAAAGCTACATGTAGCAACCCTATCGAAACCTAAAAGCCACCCACGGCACAGAAAATGAAGGCGCTGCCTTGTGACATCCGCAAGTTGAGCAGGATCTCTGGGGAATCAATAGATGATTTAAGTCGAGATTTAGCAAGTGCGGGTGGTGAAGATTTCCTAGCAAACCGGTGACTCAGCCAGTCGATTGCATTCCAGTTTATGAGTCGGGGAGGTTCATGAAAGGTCAATGTGAGAACCCATCAACGGGTCCCATTGAAAAGGCTGTTAGATATCTGGAGAAGGAAGAGAACCCTTGGTGTTTCGACATGTTCCTACGTTTCTAATCCAAGGCTGCCACGTTCGCTAAAACCACACGAAAAACGTATGTTGTACATGGGGCATTTTGATAGCCATCAATATTTAGATGTAAAGATATAATTCTCACATTTTAGTCTCATGTAACTGTTTTTTTCAAAATCATCAGTTCAGGAAACAAATTCATTGAAAACATTTTGAAATGGATTTTCCTTCTGATTTCTACAAGTGAACGGCTGTTACCGTTGTTTTCCAGGTGATTTCTGGAATACAATTGTTATTTTCTGTGGTATACATCCTTCTATTTACATGGAGGGGCGGTCTATTTTTTTGGGGGGTGGGCCGAACTGCAGAGCTTTTTTTCGTGGATGTTGGTGGCAAAATACCCACATCGCCCCAGGTTGTAAAAATAGTAGCTACGCCCCTGCAGTGGAAGGACTTAAAACGTTTTTTGAGACTGGCTAAATTTTTACAAACGAAGAAAATGTGACGTTGTATTTCTTTCGCCCAACTATTTAATCTGGACAGCTTCATTAGGGTCAGGGCTGTTTAATCTGGACAGCTTCATTAGGGTCAGGGCTGTTTAATCTGGACAGCTTCATTAGGGTCAGGGCTGTTTAATCTGGACAGCTTCATTAGGGTCAGGGCTGTTTAATCTGGACAGCTTCATTAGGGTCAGGGCTGTTTAATCTGGACAGCTTCATTGGGGTCAGGGCTGTTTAATCTGGACAGCTTCATTGGGGTCAGGGCTGTTTAATCTGGACAGCTTCATTAGGGTCAGGGCTGTTTAATCTGGACAGCTTCATTAGGGTCAGGGCTGTTTAATCTGGACAGCTTCATTAGGGTCAGGGCTGTTTAATCTGGACAGCTTCATTAGGGTCAGGGCTGTTTAATCTGGACAGCTTCATTAGGGTCAGGGCTGTTTAATCTGGACAGCTTCATTAGGGTCAGGGCTGTTTAATCTGGACAGCTTCATTAGGGTCAGGGCTGTTTAATCTGGACAGCTTCATTAGGGTCAGGGCTGTTTAATCTGGACAGCTTCATTAGGGTCAGGGCTGTTTAATCTGGACAGCTTCATTAGGGTCAGGGCTGTTTAATCTGGACAGCTTCATTAGGGTCAGGGCTGTTTAATCTGGACAGCTTCATTAGGGTCAGGGCTGTTTAATCTGGACAGCTTCATTAGGGTCAGGGCTGTTTAATCTGGACAGCTTCATTAGGGTCAGGGCTGTTTAATCTGGACAGCTTCATTAGGGTCAGGGCTGTTTAATCTGGACAGCTTCATTAGGGTCAGGGCTGTTTAATCGCCTAACGCTCTAAAATCCCTTCTTTCCCAAACAGGCGGAAACCCGTACGTTAGAAATAAATAAAACACAGTCGCCATCGGGCCATCGAACGTAATGCCAGCGAAATTCACCATCATTGGTACTACTAGCAAATTTATAAAACATCATAGTCCACTACCATCATACTTCAATCAAAGTCCACCATCATCATACTACCATCAAAGTCCACCATCATCATACTACCATCAAAGTCCACCATCATCATACTACCATAAAAGTCCACCATCATCATACTACCATCAAAGTCCACCATCATCATACTACCATCAAAGTCCACCATCATCATACTACCATCAAAGTCCACCATCATCATACTACCATCAAAGTCCACCATCATCATACTACCATCAAAGTCCACCATCATCATACTACCATCAAAGTCCACCATCATCATACTACCATCAAAGTCCCCCATCATCATACTTTCATCAAAGTCCACCATCATCATACTACCATCAAAGTCCACAATCATCATACTACCATCAAAGTCTACCATCATCATACTACCAGCAAAGTCCACCATCCTTATCCTCCCTCACATCGAAACACCACAAAATGACCAGTATCGATTACCCCCTCTCCTCCCCGTAGCAGTCCTACTAAAAGAACCACTCTGGTCTCCCCTTACAAGCCGGCCTCGTTCCCATTTGGCTGTCAAATATCATATTTCAGCTTAAGGCCGATTATTTGGCTGGGCAGGATCGATACTCGGTATTCATTTCGATTCCTCCTCATCAATAAAAAAAAAGTCGCTGCCATCTAACTACTTATCCCCCGGCCCCCACCCCCATCCCACCTCCTTTCATTTCTCTAATCACTAATCAAATATTAATTTGGAGAAATATATCACTTGTTGACGACAAATACTATACAGATAAAGAAACCTTTGACGCCCTTGACATTGTAATGTGATGTGTTTGCTGTTCAACATAAAGTTCGTAACCATCGAGATTTGTAATTGAGCTCAATTGTGATTTGATCAGCGCGTCTGCCTAATTTGTCTTCTATTATTGTCTTCTCATCACCGGAATTAACGTCTGTATCCACAACTGAAATTACCAAGAAACCCGAACGGTGGAATTTTACAACTCTAATATGTTAGTACAGAGACACTATGATATACCATAGGCACTGATTTCAAATATGTCCTTAGGCATTGCAAATGCTATTAAGATTATTATTTTTATTTTTTTTACAAAATACACAGAAAATGTTCCTGAGAAACGGGCTACAATTACACCAAGTACATAAAGAACATTCAATCATATAGAAGTCGATGAAATTACAAGTACACCAGGGAACATGTACTGACATGGAAGTAAACTAAATTACACCAAATACACAGGAGATATCTCTTTTGTCTTTAATTGCGCGTCCTTGAACTCGAAACCATTATGTGGTTAAACTTCGAGAAAGGGGGAAAATTATACAGAGAAGAAAGTTTAGCGGCTCAATAAACTGGAAAACATATCATCAAATCTAAAGCCAGCTAAGACATAATTTATCTAATCAATCATCATTTACTGAGGGAAAGTATAGGCGATAATCGATAGCCACAATGCAAAAGCCATTAATCGATTCTTCGTCGTATGTAGTAGAAATCGATTTTTGACGATGTAAGCTATTTTGTGTAAAAGCGTCAATCAATCGATTTAAAATCACATCCTAATTTTTAAAAAAAACAAAAAACAACCTAACATTTCTTTATTAAAATTCTGACCAAGTGAGAGAAATTGGAACCGTTTTGACTATGCATTTCACGAACTAAGTCATAGTCGGCAACGGGTTGTAGCGGGAAAAACTCCTTAAAAGTCGTTGGCAGGTGGTTATCAGCGTGATCTTAACTCTTAAATTCAACAATTTGATTTTATTTAAAATTACTGTCTTGATATATCAAAGTGTTGTGTTGTTTTTTGGGTTTTTAAAAAATTAAAAGTACGGAAAATAGAAAAGAGAAGTTTAAAAAAAAGCACTCTTAAATGTCAAATAAAATTCTTGATCAATGGATAACAAAAGGGGTTTAAGGGGGAGTGCTTATTGTTTCACAAGAAGCCGCGTTAAGAATTTCAGTTAAGGGAGTGTGGTAATCAATGCTCTCATACACTGTCAGGATTTCGTAAATATCATTTAAGAGATATCATCGCCATTCCACAACCTCACATCTCCCCCCCCCCACACACACACAAATCAAAGCAAACATAATTGTTTACACTACTTTCAGCACAATGTGAGTAAAGCATAGCAAAAGGGGTTAAATAAAAGTTTGTGAACGCTCACATTCCATAGAAGGCAGTCTGAGAGCTCAAAGCGTGTGAATTATTATTCCAAACCAATTTCCGGTCTGAGTTTCCATGATCACACAAAAATCTGCTCGTCCGAACAAACTAAGAATGCATACGTTGTTATATTTTTGTGGCCGCGCTGTCTCATAATTTCACCGGAAAGCCTCGAAAAATTGTCCCACCGAACGACTGGCCCCTGAGCACGGAGAAGAGCGGGATTGAATTTGAAAGCTTTCTAGAGTTTCGACGCACTGTGGTGGAGCTAATGCGCTCCATTTGTGAGTGACAGTGGGTTGGATGGAGGGGCGGCTCACGACCTGGAACATTCCCACAGTCCTCTCTCTATTCAAGTGATTTCATACTTCATCGATGCTCGCCCCCCCCCCGAGCCGCTCCAGAAACTTCGACGCCACGTTTCAATAAATCCGCGAGACTCGCCGGTCGTCAGTGCTGCGCTCAAGTCTCGTTCAGTTGTAACGTGTTTGTTATCAGCACGCTTCCGCACCGTGCGCACATGGAATTGCAGATCAAAGTTTTCGATTAACTCAACAGGACGTCATGTGGCGACTTGATCTGGTTTGAAATTCAACAGAGACTCATTGACGTCGTGGTGGGATAGGTGGGTTATTTCCCCTGTGAGGCACCATGCCAGCCATGCTAGAGATCCATTGCCAATGATAATTTATCTTTTAAAAAAATTGTTTCTGTATAAACACAACGAAACAAAAAATCGCTGAAGATTTCTTGAAGTTGTAAAATATTTTTTAAAATGATGCCTTTTCGGACAAATTTTGTGCATGCACGAAAAATGTTAGAATTGAAATTCATGTTCTCTTCATTTGTCAATTGTTCCTAAAACAAAGGTTTAAAAAAAGATACGTTTTTATATATATATAATTATATATATAATTATATATATAATTATATATATATATATAATATATATATATATATATATATATATATAATTTTTTTTTAAATTTTTTTTAGACGTTCTATCTACTTGTGTTTACATCATATGGAATTTAATAATTTTTTAAAATGTTAAACATGTTATGTGTGTGCTCAACTGATAGTTTGTCTCTTAGATTTTGAGAGTCAATCTGAGTTGTGCCAACATCAAAACTGCAGTTTACTGTGACGGCGGATATCATCAATCGTATGAGATTTTTAATATATACCATGGTGAATAATACTTCCGTCTTTTTTAATACTACAGTTTAAATTTTTTAAAAACTAAGTTAAAAAATAACACGACGCTTTTAAAATTCTTAGAGTGCATACTACGTACCCAAAAAAATATTAAGCGGAAATCGACTATAAAAATCTTTAATTTTTTCATTAAAAAAAAATTAATGTTTGCATTTCGCATTTAAAAAAATGACTACATTTGCGTGATTAACTTGTTCGCAATCTTTCTTTAAAATATATTTTTTGGAGTTAAGAGGCATTTTGAGGATTTTCTTTTAGTGTTCAATCGCATAGGATAGATAGTTTTTGGTTTTTTTTTAAACAAAAGATAAGTTGAAAACATTGTCTAAATCCCATTCCTTAAAGTAACAAATGCACGCAATATTAGTAAAGTAAAAATGTTTGAACAAAAGCAAGGTCCCTCGGTTAATAACTTATGTTGATTTAAAGAAATCTATTTTTGATTAAATCGAGATGTGGTGCGGCGCTTTGATGTCAGTGAAGACGTTCACGACCTTGAACTACATATGACGTGTTCAGTCAGGAAGTGATATTGATTGGACAAGCTGTAATGACGGGGCGGAATAAGGGGGCCGGGAGGGGGCAAGTCTAATGATAGGAATCAGTGGTCACAAACCAAGGGCCGTGGATTGCTTATTAATAGAACATGTTAGTTATGCCGATAGCAGGGCCGGAAAACAACTTCCGCTCGAAAAAACAGCTGTCCAGGGATCACGTGACGGCATGAGAGCGAGCAAACTGGATGCGTTGTAGATAAGGCGGGTGGCTAGTTAGCAGTAGTTCACCATCACCAAGATTTTACGGAGTGTAGATGAGCAGAAGGGAACATTTGATGTGTCGTGATCATGTGTCAAAACACATTGTAAAAAAAATAATAATAAACATAACATTATTTTGAGGATAAACGCTTTTCAACAATTAGGCAAGTCTTCTTCACTGAAATACAAAAGAGTCATTGTAAAAAATAAACAAATGGTAGATTGCCTTCATAATCACCATAATCATCATCATAATCATCACCATCGTCAGGTACCAAGTCTGGAAGAGACATCGAACACTCTCCATTTCTCTCGGTTGTTAGCTTTTTAGGGAAGTTCTTCATAATACCAACCAAATATTTATTTTAAAAAAGATCTTCTGTTTTCGTACTTTCAAAATATTAATATCTAAGGTAATGTAGGTTATGTAAATTCTGAAAGGATAATCATTAAAGGCTTTATACAAACCAACTCCAAATAAACGTAGGAAAAAAAACCAGAAGGCTCTGTTTAAAACTTAACAGATGTGTATTACCGAAGGTTATTAGACTCACTGTGTCAAAGTTATGGCCAAAGTCCGAAACTCTCTGTGTCCTTGTTTTGGCCACAGTCCGATGTTACTCAAGTTTCCAAACTGACCGGTCATGAGTTGTTGCCATGATATTCCGTTTTGGCCGGTTATCGCGTGAAGTAGCAGGAATCCCGTGGCCGAAATTCGTTGTACCGATGCTGAATTTTCTTTCGCTCGACAACGTCTTGGGACTGATACGAGCCAGGAACAGATCATGGTGGTGTTATCCAACAATGCCTCGTCTGCATGTGAATTGTCCACCCTGCACCTGAAACCGCTGACACGTATGTGCGTGACTCATCGCATGAGTACAGAAGCAAAATCGATTCGAAACGGGCAGATAGCCTTCATTTAAGTCATCTCATAAAACTGACCGGAAACCTCAAAAAACTTTGGCTGCTCAATTTAAAAACAGCACTGGCCAGTGCCTAAATTTTTCAATATTAGGCTCTGGCCGAAAAATTGCTCAATAATGAGGCATAAACAAGTTGGGTGATAATCCATAGAGACTGCGAACTATCTCCCTTGGACCTGCCTGAGTGTCTGAATTGGGAGAGTACCGCAGTCATGAAGGTCTGGAAACTTGTGGGTGAAAAAAAGCCTTCTTAAGTCAAAATGTCAGGTCGAACGGTGACTGCCTCGTAGCCAATTGGTGTGTAGTGACATGAGGCCGAACAGACTGGTGCGACGCTGGGAGCTCATTAGAAGAAAGTAAAATGTGGGGCTCCGTAGTTGGTCGAGTGGCAGACGCCCGAGATTCCCAAACGGAAATGAAATTGTTTGCCACGACTAAGTCAACGCAGGAGCTCGGCTTAGTCAGCTTGATTTATGGCGCATCTGATTGAGCTTAAAGAGTATTTTAAAGGAATAGCATGCACGGTTAGGCTTACATGTAGTTGTTGTTTTTTTTTCAAGCATTTCGCTTGCCCTTAAAAAATATTTGACAAAGAGAAATGTATATTTTGAATGTTATGGTAATTAAGACATATGGACATATGTAGGGAATAATGTTAAGGCTTTTTAAATTATTATTAAATTGTTAAATTTGTATTAAATTGTTTGCTTTATTATAAGATTTTGTACAAAACGTTTAATAAAGGCAATTGGCGTAAAGATAGGACACACTTTACAAAAGACACATAAAATAAAGAGCCAAAATAACTATAAATCACAACAACAACAACAAAAACGAGACTTATTATTAATAGGCAAAAAAATGTTATTTATATTTAGTAATATGTATCAATATGAATAACTTGTTATGAAAACGAATATAAATAACGCATCAATAATAACTACGTATCTTATATAAAAAGAAGCTTGAATTAATTATTCATTCTTCGTTGTATTTTTTGTATGTTTATTCTATCCTTTATTTAAAAGAAAATCTATCTTCAAGCCTCACGTCTTGAATTAACGCTGAGAACGACAGCCCTTGGAATAGCGTCGTAATAGTAGGCCTAGACTGGCTGATCCTGACAATAAAATGTTTATTTCTGAGAACAAAAGCGTTAATGAAATGTTGACGGGGGCGACTTAAGAAAATTTAGCTGGCGAAGGTCACAACTGATTTATTATTTTTAAAAAAAAATTATTTAAAATAAAATAATAATAATTTAAATTTTTTTAAAAAAAAATTCCTGAAACTGAGAGCAAACTGGAAAGTAGACGTCAATCATATTTAAAATTTCACATTAACTAAGAATCGACACGCAGTTAACGCAGTGGTT
>CALYLW010000722.1:470749-690705 GCA_944989445.1 Ampullaceana balthica
AAAAAAAACTAGACTTGAAAGGAGATTACATTAAAAAAACAACAACTTAAACCGATGAATTATAACATCAAGATTTAATTATTAATTAGTGTTTCTTTTAAATTTAAAAATTAATTAAAAAAATTATATAGGTTTAGTGAACTTATAAACTTCTTTAATCTAAAAATAGTTCATCAAATGACTAAACTCTATCTCAAGCCAGACAATTCAAATCTTAGCGAAACACATGTTTTCATTGTCCCAGAGTGTATTGAACCTGAAGATCCAAGCATGGAATTATTATCCGTCACATGAAGAACTATTTAATTAATGCGGGTCTTCATGGCAATTAAGTTCATAATTTGAGACATCGATTTTATCAGCTAGCTAGAGATGGGACACTGGCGAAATTTGATTATTCCAAGAAAAATCCCTCATACAACACTACAAAGTAGAACAAACAAATTTAAAAACGTTGGGCGCATTTCAAATCTTCTTAGTAAGGACAATCCATAAGCTAACCAAACTCGTGATTAGCCACACAGGCAGTGGCGTAGCGAGGGGGGGGGGCAGGGCACATACCCACGCTACGCTGCTGCACACAGGGAGAGTCCTGATTCTAGATGAATTTAGAATAGAATACAGATGATGTGAGAATGGTAACCATTTTTTAAAGGAAAAAAAAATCTAGCGACGTCTTTTAGTTTTTGCATACTGTTCATTACGTCGATAACTTTTCGTCATACCCATTCTCACACTGGCAGATATGTTTTGCCTTATTTCTGATTTAAAAAAAAATTTAGTCTTTAATCAGTTTTAAAAAATAGTATTTTTCACACTCAACTTTCACCATAGTCCGCAGTGCTTATCTTTGTTTGGTGGATAGAAGCCCGGGCCAGGGTACTAACTAAAGGGATGTTATCCACGGGGTACAAGGCAAGGTAATGTTGTGAGGAGTTTGATGCTGCAACGTCAAACGAGGAATGGATTCTTGCGCTGAAATATTTCCTTTCATTAGATTCTTTTCCATTCCTTTCCCGCCGTTCCTGTACCAGATGTTTCAGATTTAGCGGAGGACTTTGTTGTTTTGACTAAGTTAAACTAAGTACAATTGTCGCAATGGCGTCCCTGAAAAAAAATGAACATCTATATACAAAATAAAGAAAAAAACGACTTAAATAATATGATATACTTATTAACACATTCTTTTTACCAAATATAAATTATACTGTTTCTTGCTTCATTCATAAGATGTTGAAAATTCGAACTTTGCGTATAATACAACACTAGTCTCACTACGAACTTTGTGTATAATACAACACTAGTCTCACTACGTACTTTGTGTATAATACAACACTAGTCTCACTACGTACTTTGTGTATAATACAACACTAGTCTCACTACGTACTTTGTGTATAATACAACACTAGTCTCACTACGAACTTTGTGTATAATACAACACTAGTCTCACTACGTACTTTGTGTATAATACAACACTAGTCTCACTACGTTAAAGAATAACGTTATATTTTAAAAGGTAGAAGATATTGTAAGTTTCCCTCTCAGACCTCGGAGATCTATTTTGGCAAGCGAAGCGGCGTTCAGAACTTTCTGTTAGCCATGGAATCAGTGCTGGACTTAACTTTTTGTCAAAACAAGCTATACCTTAGGGCCGCCCCCGCCTTCTTGGGGCCCCCCCCCCAGAATTTTTTTGTTCATATTTGGCAATGACATAGAATATCTGGGCTTCAAAAGGGCTCCCATATCTCGAATATCTTAGGGCCCCATCAAATCTAAATCCGGCCCTGCACGGAATTCTAGGGGATTGTGTGGCTAAAACAAAGGCCAGTCGCGCCTTATTTCCCCAAACTTATGTCGGGTATAAAATTCCTTTCCATTTATTATTGAACCCTTTCACTTCTGATTTAAAAGTCTTGATTGTTTGAGGTTTGACTTGAGGCAGTTGTATTGTAAATAACTTTGGGCGAAACACATTTTCCCGCCAGTTTCCTTTGTTTTAGTGTCTTTTGTTGTGAAGAGTTACTTCTGTACTGATTAGCAGTTTTACAGTCATGCCATGTTTACTATTTGCAGAATATAATAACAAAGGAAAAATAAACAAATATTAATCGATTTGTTAATTTAATCAGTGCCTACCTAACCGCATATTACAATCAAAGTTGATCTCAATACCCATTGACTGCATAATACATGTTAAGTCTGTCTAATTTTTACACGCTTTTATTTAAGTCACACTGTTTGTATGTTGTATCCATCCATCCATCCTTCCTTCAAATCTTGAAACGTAAAATTAAACCACTTCTGATGGTCCTAGAGATCACAAAATTTTACCACAGATAGATCTTGGATGACAATGCATTGTATCAAAATTTCAGATTGATCGAATGTACCGTAATTAAATTAATCAATTTTTAGTTTATCTCTATTTATCACTATTTAGAATGTATAGTCGTCTGCTAGAGTTGACCTCCACGGCTCACTGATTTCACTCCAGCCCTCGTTTACCAAATTCCCGTGTTTACATCAAGGGCAGGGGAGATCAGCGCGTTTCAGTATGAAATTTTTTGTAAATAAAAGCGTGTACTTTTTAAAAAAAGATTTTTTTTATATTTTACTTATTACAATATTTGAAACCGGCTGTCATTGTCTGACACTTGAGATAGACACGATTCTTCATTGATCCTGATAAGTTGAAATTGGTTTTATTTACATTGCACATATTCATTTTCAGTCTATGGATATAAAGAAGATGTTTTTCAACGTATTTGTATTAGTTTTTAAAACGAGCGGCAAAGTTTATAGAAAAAACATAAGACAAACGTCTCGTTAAGCCACAGTGACATGTCCTATAAAGCTTATCGTCATTATCCCAGTTGAACATGGCCTCCAGCTGAGACAGAGGCCTGCAGCAGACCTGTTTAGTTCTTGTGGAGTTGTAATTCTTAAGATAGCTTTCAAAGCGATGTTTTTAAAAAAACGAGTAAAGAAGAAAACTATCTTGTCGGCAATTAGCTGCTGGCTTCTTTGTCAAGATGAGTCAGAGGTAATAGGAGAGCGTTTACGTTCCTGAGTTATCTATCTTTGTTGCCCGCATGCTATTTGGTGACAGAGGTATTTGAACTGTTAATGATTGTGGTCTACTGAACCTTAATGATTGTGGTCTACTGAACCTTAATGATTGTGGTCTACTGAACCTTAATGATTGTGGTGTTAAACTTTTAAATATCATAATTTATGAACTGTTAATGATTGTGGTCTACGGACTCTTAGTGATTGTAGTGTGTAAACTTTTAAAGATCATGATCTGCTATCTGTTAATTAGTGTTGTGTCAAGGCTGATACTGAATGTTGTCTGTGAACATTTACATAATACGACTAAACAATCGATTAGTGTCGATAAACTTTACATGGCTTTTTTCACGATGAGATGCTAATGATCGTGGTTTCAGGACTGCGGCTCTTTGCTGCCCATGATTATGGTGGCTGTGGCCAAGAGAGATTCAGCTTGTAACCTTTTAGACTTTTGGATAGAAACTCCATGTGAGAACTCCCCATCAAAAAATTAAATGAAAAACCTAAAGAGATATGGTTTATGTATAGAATGTTCCAGAGTCAGTCATGATAAGGGTGATTACATAATGTTGATTGCTTTACACATCGTGTTCCCATCATGTTCCCATCGTGTTCCCATCGTTTGTGACATGCGGAGTTGCCGGAGAATGGTTAATGTTAATGTGGTATGAAGGACATGGAACAATGAACTATGGGATTTTATGTTGAACATTTTGGACATAGTTTGTTGAAAATACTTGATCATAGTATATTGAAAAGTCTTGACCATAGTTTATTGAAAAGACCTGACCATAGTATATTGAAAAGACTAGATCATAGTATTTTGAAAAGACTTGACCATAGTATATTGAAAAGACCTGACCATAGTATATTGAAAAGACCTGACCATAGTATATTGAAAAGACCTGACCATAGTATATTGAAAAGACCTGACCATAGTATACTGAAAAGACCTTACCATACTGTATAGAAAAAGACTTGACCCAAGTATATTGAAAAGACTTGATCATAGTACAGTGTATATTGAACATAGTATATTGAAAATACTTGACCATAGTATATTGAAAAGACCTTACCATAATGTATTGAAAAGACCTTACTATAATGTATTGAAAAGACCTTACCATAATGTATTGAAAAGACCTTACCATAATGTATTGAAAAGACCTTACCATAATGTATTGAAAAGACTTGAACATAGTATATTGAAAAGACCTTACCATAATGTATTGAAAAGACTAATTGACCATAGTTAATAGAAAAAGTTGATCTTATGACATTTTAATGTCTTCATTATAAGATTTCTAAAAGACTTGAACATTTGTTTAAGGTTTTATATCCTACAACTGGAAAATTTTCTGTTTAAAATCCTTTACATTAACTCGTGGCGTCTGCTTGATTGCTTGCCGCAAAATTTTGGCTCGATTTTTAACCCAATTCCCCGTATTCAATCGAGCTGAAATTTAGCAGGCAGACTTCTGGTGACGATAAAAATAATATATCAAAATTTCACATCGATCTAATGTACCGTAATTAAATTAATGCATTTTTAGTTTATCTCTATATATCTTTATGTAACATGTACGTTTTTGTGCTAGCCTGTCGTGCGGTGCGTATTTTATTGAACAACCTTTTAAATATTTTCCTGTCGCGCGGTTCGGTGCGTATTATATTGAACATACTTTTATAATATTTTACCGATCTGTAGATCTCAATGTTTATGCTTGTCTGTCGCGCGGTGCGTATTATATTGAACAGAATCAAGACTTCTAGTTATGTCTCAAATATAAAGGATTATCGTCAAAAGCTTACGGTAAGCGGTATGTAAGTACACGATAAACCATCATCCATAAGTTATGACTAATGCCGTATACAGAAATAAAGTGTTTCTCTGAAGTAATTTAGACACCCTATGAAAAACAAAAACAAACAGACCAACACAGATCCGTTATAGCGTTCCAGAACAATTCCGTGAAACTGTTACTCACTATCACAACAACAAAGCGCCCCTATCCGCTCAGCAAATTTCGAGCTAAATGTCTCCCAGATGTACTCTACAAATACACTAAAGGCCTGACGGTCACAGCAAATCTACCTAAGGGACGGCTGACTGCTGAACTAACACGAGTCTGACCCAGAAACGTGGCCAACACTTGCCAACAGGTGAGCACATCTCTCGTTTGTAGCGCGTGAGTTGAGGTAAAACATTTGAGGGCGGGGGGGGGGATACAGGGGGCCTTTGGGGGGGGGGCTTATTTCGGTTTTCTGGAACAGGTAACACATCGAGTCGGAAGACAGTGAACGGAAGTGGGCCCTGATAGCAGACGAGGCTTGTAGTGTGTAGTAATATAGAGAATTACATACGTATACATTAATATATTTATATCCTCTGGGATAGGTGGATCAACGAATGCTTTTGGAAAACATTCATATATACGAATAGAGCAGGATTAGACATAGTTTTTTTTAAACTTCCATTTTAAAGTCGGTGAAACTCCCCAGACGCAAGACTTAAAGGGAAATCCCAATCTCGTTAACGCAAGTGATGATGAACACTCTCTAGCCAGGACAGATATGTGCGCACCAGCCCAGCGCAGCTGTGAAATATTGTACCGCATACGCTTTGCACATGTTTTAAACTGATGAGAAATTAATGTTCATTGCTCTCAAAATATTATTACACCTCCCCCATCTGATCAGTCAGACGTTAAGTATACAAGGCGCAGTTATAAAAGAATGTCAATATTTATTACAGGATTCTTTTATTTACTTCTGCAATAATTCTGTCAAGTATAGACAAAATGTAGCGTGCAATAGCTGATGTAATAGCGCGCGCACACGCACGCATACACACATAAGCACACATAACGCGTGCTCATACAAGCACACATACACACATGACACAACCTGATATTTCCACCAAATGAGTTTCGTAGAAGCATCTAACATTCGTAATATCTTCCAGTTTTAATAAAATATATTCTTAATTTAACTATGCTATAATATATATGAGAACAAAAATTGAGGGGAGGTGGAACAGAAAAATGTGATGTAGCGGAATAAAACAGAAGAGTTTTCAAGTCATTCTTTATTTTTTATTTTAAAAAAAACAAAAAAACGTTAAAACTTTTCTCAAATATTGTGTATAAAAACTAGGGGTCTACCGATATGCCTTTTTGCCGATATTACCGATACCGATATTACCGATATTTTTTTTGCCGATATGAGTATTTGTTCGGACAAAAACCAGCGGTAATATTTGATAACGTCATTCTTAAATTTATCACTCGTAATTATTTATCTTTTATATTAGGGGACTATCGATAAGCATTTTTGCCGATATTACCGATATTTTTTTTTCCGATATGAATATTTGTTAGGACAAAAACCAGCGGTCTTATTTGATGACATCATTCTTAAATTTATCACTCCTAATTATTTATCTTTTATATTAGGGGTCTACCGATAAGCATTTTTGCCGATATTACCGATATTTTTTTCCGATATGAGTGCCGATATGAGTATTTGTTAGGACAAAAATAACAGCGGTCATATTTGATGACGTCATTCTTAAATTTATCACTCGTAATTATTTATATTTTATAATTAAGGGGTCTACCGATATCCAGTTTTGCCGATATTAACGATTTTTTTCCCCCGAAACGAAGTTTCCGATGTGTTTACAAGTTCCAGATCATGATCTACATAGCAAAACTAACCGCCCTTTATAAAAATGTACAAGCAAAATTAGGAAGTCCTTTTGAAACTTCAACCTTGACTCATAATTATTAATTCTAACCAATAGTTTAATGGCTTTTGCACACGGCCACCTTTATGAATGAAACAATGAGGACAAAGTAATAGTAATACTAGTAATAGAATGAAAATGAGGTTAAAGGTTGAAAGGTTGCCAATGACAACAAGTCTTCACACGGTACATTTTGTTATTCCATACGAAACGAAATGTTTTAGACATCTGCGATTCTGCGTGCATCTTTGCTATTAGAGCAATTACGTGAACATAATGTTTACATGTTATACATTTATTAGAGCAATTACGGTATACTTGGCATCGGCACTATTTACACAGTATTTCTGAGCATACGAAAATCGGCCGATACCTAAACAATATCAAAGCACATGGCACACTGTATCGTGGCTGCACATATTAATACTAGGACTCTTTTGACTATTTCAATACCGGTATCGGGGTCGATATATTAATTTGTCGAGATATTGTAAATCTAAATGATAGTTTTTTTGTTTCCGTTTTTTTTTGGGTCAAAATGTCACTTATTATGAAATATTGGTGACGTCAATATCGGGACCTTTACATGCTACCGATACCGATATTGCCGATATCCAGATATCGGTGCCGATATATCGGCCAGCCGATATATCGGTAGACCCCTAATAAAAACTACTAATAAACCAGAGCCGTCTTTACACCAGTTTGGGCCCCCGGGCAAAGTAATAGTGTTGGGCCCCTCCCCTGCAGGAACAGAAAATAAATATACATAATATATATAAATAAACATATCCCGATGGGGCCCCTATGCTCGTGGGCCCCCGGGCAAATGCCCAACGGGCCTATGCGTTAAGACGGCCCTGTAATAAAAATCGGCACTTTATACTAGGGGCCGTGCATAAAGTACGTCACGCTCCAGAGGGGGGGAGGGGGTGTAAGAAAGTGTGACAGTTTGTGACAGGGAGAGGGGGGTTTGGCCATGTGTGACGTCACGCTGTTTTATATTAATTTTTTATTATTTTGTTAATAAAAAACAACATTTTTGTTCTAAAGTGTGACGTACTTTAGGGGGGGGGGTCCGAGATGTGTGACAGTTTGTGACAGGGGGGAGGGGGGAGTTAAAAATGGTCAAAAATAGCGTGACGTACTTTATGGACGGCCCACTAATGATAAATCAAAGACTTCCATTGGCATCCATGAAAAACTACAGAAAGTTCAAAATTCAGCTGCCAGACTGGTGCTCAAGGCAAACAAACATGACCATGTTACTCCACTTCTTCACTCACTTCATTGGCTGCCTATGCAAGCCCGTATTGATTACAAACTGGCCGTTCTCTGTCACAACTTCTTTTCGGACTCATGCCCATCGTATCTTACTGAACTTTTGTCGGTCTACTCACCCACTCGCCAGCTACGATCTTCTGCAGACACACGCGTTCTCTCTGTTCCTAAGACACGCACCAAAACATTCGGTGAAAGGTTGTTCTCTTTTTGTGCAGCCATTACACATACGTAGTATTCAAACAACCAAGTCCTTCAAGACTGCACTTAAGACACATCTTTTCAACATTTATTTTCAAAATTAATGAAACAACATTTCTTGTAAATGATTAACGTAGCTTATGTATAATGTACTGTAATTTTTGTGTTTGTTATGATATGAAAGTTAATTTAATATTTATAGGTATGTTATGTCTTTCATGTAAAGCGCTGTGAGCCCAGTTCCTTACTGGGATACAGCTCTATATAAATAATCAATTTATTTATTTATTTATATTTTTTTCAATTAAAAAGCCACTATGACAAGAATAATAATAATAATAATAATAATAATAATAATAATAATAATAATAATAATAATAATAATAATAATAATAATTTGATATTTTTATAGCGCTGTTTCCCAATACAATAACATCAAGGAAAAATAAACACAGGTAAAGATTTCTTTGATTTTTTGCAACGAAGAATTGAGCAGCGCTCCTAGATTCCTTGTTCCTGTTCCTGGCCAGTGCCTAATGAAGTAGTCGGCCATCCATCAGTGTTCCTGGCCAGTGCCTCATGAAGTAGTCGGCCATCCATCAGTGTTCCTGGCCAGTGCCTCATGAAGTAGTCGGCCATCCATCAGAGTTCCTGGCCAGTGCCTAATGAAGTGGTCGGCCATCCATCAGTGTTCCTGGCCAGTGCCTAATGAAGTGGTCGGCCATCCATCAGTGTTCCTGGCCAGTGCCTCATGAAGTAGTCGGCCATCCATCAGTGTTCCTGGCCAGTGCCTAATGAAGTGGTCGGCCATCCATCAGTGTTCCTGGCCAGTGCCTAATGAAGTGGTCGGCCATCCATCAGTGTTCCTGGCCAGTGCCTCATGAAGTAGTCGGCCATCCATCAGTGTTCCTGGCCAATGCCTAATGAAGTAGTCGGCCATCCATCAGTGTTCCTGGCCAGTGCCTCATGAAGTAGTCGGCCATCCATCAGTGTTCATACCTAAAACGAAATCGCCAGGCAATTATCGCGGCAACGTTCTTTTTAGCGATTTACGATGGGAACTGCTCGGGCGTGAGATGTGGGTCGTGGTGACGTGGGTGTTGGGGTGGTGGTGGTGATGGTAATGAGGGGGGGGGGAGAAATTAGGTCACAGTGTGGCAAAAAATTAATTTCCGCGTTTAATCAAGCTGGTAGATGATTAGAAGTTGAAGTCGTATAGACCCGATCAATGACGTCGATCAATTCAACTCACCGATAGAGCAGATCGATAGAAAGGTGGTTCTCAAATAGAACGAGAGAACCTTATCTTATCTTATCTATTACAGAAACTCCTTTATACTGAAGATTATTGAGTCCTACTTCTCAGACCTATCCATTGCTTTTGCATAGTCTTGCATTTTTATTAGAGTTGATAATGTGTTTGTTTTTTTCTGGCTTATTCATGCAACCTATTCCACTCTGGCTTATTCATGCAACCTATTCCACTCTGGCTTATTCATGCAACCTATTCCACTCTGGCTTATTCATGCAACCTATTCCACTCTGGCTTATTCATGCAACCTATTCCACTCTGGCTTATTCATGCAACCTATTCCACTCTGGCTTATTCATGCAACCTATTCCACTCTGGCTTATTCATGCAACCTATTCCACTCTGGCTTATTCATGCAACCTATTCCACTCTGGCTTATTCATGCAACCTATTCCACTCTGGCTTATTCATGCAACCTATTCCACTCTGGCTTATTCATGCAACCTATTCCACTCTGGCTTATTCATGCAACCTATTCCACTCTGGCTTATTCATGCAACCTATTCCACTCTGGCTTATTCATGCAACCTATTCCACTCTGGCTTATTCATGCAACCTATTCCACTCTGGCTTATTCATGCAACCTATTCCACTCTGGCTTATTCATGCAACCTATTCCACTCTGGCTTATTCATGCAACCTATTCCACTCTGGCTTATTCATGCAACCTATTCCACTCTGGCTTATTCATGCAACCTATTCCACTCTGGCTTATTCATGCAACCTATTCCACTCTGGCTTATTCATGCAACCTATTCCACTCTGGCTTATTCATGCAACCTATTCCACTCTGGCTTATTCATGCAACCTATTCCACTCTGGCTTATTCATGCAACCTATTCCACTCTGGCTTATTCATGCAACCTATTCCACTCTGGCTTATTCATGCAACCTATTCCACTCTGGCTTATTCATGCAACCTATTCCACTCTGGCTTATTCATGCAACCTATTCCACTCTGGCTTATTCATGCAACCTATTCCACTCTGGCTTATTCATGCAACCTATTCCACTCTGGCTTATTCATGCAACCTATTCCACTCTGGCTTATTCATGCAACCTATTCCACTCTGGCTTATTCATGCAACCTATTCCACTCTGGCTTATTCATGCAACCTATTCCACTCTGGCTTATTCATGCAACCTATTCCACTCTGGCTTATTCATGCAACCTATTCCACTCTGGCTTATTCATGCAACCTATTCCACTCTGGCTTATTCATGCAACCTATTCCACTCTGGCTTATTCATGCAACCTATTCCACTCTGGCTTATTCATGCAACCTATTCCACTCTGGCTTATTCATGCAACCTATTCCACTCTGGCTTATTCATGCAACCTATTCCACTCTGGCTTATTCATGCAACCTATTCCACTCTGGCTTATTCATGCAACCTATTCCACTCTGGCATATTCATGCAACCTATTCCACTCTGGCTTATTCATGCAACCTATTCCACTCTGGCTTATTCATGCAACCTATTCCACTCTGGCTTATTCATGCAACCTATTCCACTCTGGCTTATTCATGCAACCTATTCCACTCTGGCTTATTCATGCAACCTATTCCACTCTGGCTTATTCATGCAACCTATTCCACTCTGGCTTATTCATGCAACCTATTCCACTCTGGCTTATTCATGCAACCTATTCCACTCTGGCTTATTCATGCAACCTATTCCACTCTGGCTTATTCATGCAACCTATTCCACTCTGGCTTATTCATGCAACCTATTCCACTCTGGCTTATTCATGCAACCTATTCCACTCTGGCTTATTCATGGAACCTATTCCACTCTGGCTTATTCATGTAACCTATTCCACTCTGGCTTATTCATGTAACCTATTCCACTCTGGCTTATTCATGTAACCTATTCCACTCTGGCTTATTCATGTAACCTATTCCACTCTGGCTTATTCATGCAACCTATTCCACTCTGGCTTATTCATGTAACCTATTCCACTCTGGCTTATTCATGTAACCTATTCCACTCTGGCTTATTCATGCAACCTATTCCACTCTGGCTTATTCATGCAACCTATTCCACTCTGGCTTATTCATGCAACCTATTCCACTCTGGCTTATTCATGCAACCTATTCCACTCTGGCTTATTCATGCAACATATTCCACTCTGGCTTATTCATGCAACCTATTCCACTCTGGCTTATTCATGCAACCTATTCCACTCTGGCTTATTCATGCAACCTATTCCACTCTGGCTTATTCATGCAACCTATTCCACTCTGGCTTATTCATGCAACCTATTCCACTCTGGCTTATTCATGCAACCTATTCCACTCTGGCTTATTCATGCAACCTATTCCACTCTGGCTTATTCATGCAACCTATTCCACTCTGGCTTATTCATGCAACCTATTCCACTCTGGCTTATTCATGCAACCTATTCCACTCTGGCTTATTCATGCAACCTATTCCACTCTGGCTTATTCATGCAACCTATTCCACTCTGGCTTATTCATGCAACCTATTCCACTCTGGCTTATTCATGTAACCTATTCCACTCTGGCTTATTCATGCAACCTATTCCACTCTGGCTTATTCATGCAACCTATTCCACTCTGGCTTATTCATGTAACCTATTCCACTCTGGCTTATTCATGCAACCTATTCCACTCTGGCTTATTCATGTAACCTATTCCACTCTGGCTTATTCATGCAACCTATTCCACTCTGGCTTATTCATGCAACCTATTCCACTCTGGCTTATTCGTGTAACCTATTCCACTCTGGCTTATTCATGCAACCTATTCCACTCTGGCTTATTCATGCAACCTATTCCACTCTGGCTTATTCATGCAACCTATTCCACTCTGGCTTATTCATGCAACCTATTCCACTCTGGCTTATTCATGCAACCTATTCCACTCTGGCTTATTCATGCAACCTATTCCACTCTGGCTTATTCATGCAACCTATTCCACTCTGGCTTATTCATGCAACCTATTCCACTCTGGCTTATTCATGCAACCTATTCCACTCTGGCTTATTCATGCAACCTATTCCACTCTGGCTTATTCATGCAACCTATTCCACTCTGGCTTATTCATGCAACCTATTCCACTCTGGCTTATTCATGCAACCTATTCCACTCTGGCTTATTCATGCAACCTATTCCACTCTGGCTTATTCATGCAACCTATTCCACTCTGGCTTATTCATGCAACCTATTCCACTCTGGCTTATTCATGCAACCTATTCCACTCTGGCTTATTCATGCAACCTATTCCACTCTGGCTTATTCATGCAACCTATTCCACTCTGGCTTATTCATGCAACCTATTCCACTCTGGCTTATTCATGCAACCTATTCCACTCTGGCTTATTCATGCAACCTATTCCACTCTGGCTTATTCATGCAACCTATTCCACTCTGGCTTATTCATGCAACCTATTCCACTCTGGCTTATTCATGCAACCTATTCCACTCTGGCTTATTCATGCAACCTATTCCACTCTGGCTTATTCATGCAACCTATTCCACTCTGGCTTATTCATGCAACCTATTCCACTCTGGCTTATTCGTGCAACCTATTCCACTCTGGCTTATTCATGCAACCTATTCCACTCTGGCTTATTCATGCAACCTATTCCACTCTGGCTTATTCATGCAACCTATTCCACGCTTGAATTCCACTCGGAAAAATAAACGTGTTTTTTGTCCCTATGTCTTCTCAGTCGACTGTATTAGATTATCTTTGTGTTGTATTTCCAAACTTTGCTCTTTGTTCTGCTAACCTCAAGTGTTTTTATATATTGAAATTTTTGCCAGCCAGCTCACATTTTTTTACAGAAAGAGATTTTTTACTGGTCAATCGTAAAGACGCGTTGCCGAATAATGCCGTAGTCACAATCCCAAAAATTTCAGTCATGCCTCGTTTAGGTGATGATTGCATCCATTGAACCATGTGAAATGTAAAGCACATAACCGTACTGCGTTATCCACTGTTGAATCTTGTGATCAGAAGCGATTTATTGGTTAACTGCACTGTGAACATTTAATACACTTCATCTCTGGCGTTTTATTGCCTCGTCTTTGATCAATGGAACAGGTTCATCTGCTTGACCGATCTGATCAACTTTATAGGCGACACCAGAAGTTAGTTACCTCAGATGTGGTCAATTAAATACTCGCCAGCCGTAGTTACACCAGATGTGGTCAATAAATAAGCACTATTATTAGTTAATCTTTATTTGGTAAATTCAATAGGTGCATTAAGTACCGAGGAGCACTGCGGACGTCAGCTCTGAGGAAACCTTCAGACAGGGTGACTCCCTTAGGTTGGCTACTTTGATGATCCCCCTAAGAACGGTCCATTGGCAATAGAATCGTATGCTGAGACGGGTGGCGCCGAGGTTGTAGCGAGCCGAAGTAGGGGATCATACCACTCTTCTGTGAGTTAAATTCCATGGAAGTCACCTGCAACCGAGTTCCTAGGTGCCCAGGAACCCTTTAAAAGAGGACCGGCCGGGTATTTTCTTAGCTATTAGTTCCTTCTGGGGGGAGGTGGACAAAGCTGTAAGGGGATTTTCCCGGAAAGACCTATGAGAGCATTAGGCTCAGCGCTTTTGACACCATTTCACGTGTATGTAGGCTATTTAGTCGGTACATCACATTCGATGAGTTCAATAGGTACCATAGGTAGTTCCCCTCAGATATCTCCACAATGAACAATTCAATTTACTTCAACGTACTGTATTAGAAAAAGCTCAACCATGGGTCTAAGAAATAATCAAGACCTAATAAAATTGGCGGCTGGATAGCGGAGTCAATAGTGCGCTCGCCTCACAAGCTGAGGGGCGTGGGATCGAGCCCACGTTAAATCCATTATAAAGATGTTGATGAATGACTAAGGAAGTCCTCCGCTGACCTGGACAGGGATGGGCGCCGCCAGTGTCTACCAAGCCCGAAAATGTTTTAATGGTAACATTAGAACCCCCTACGACCACAAGTAGTGGTTATGGGACTACAAAAAAATAATTTAAAAAAAAACAAAAAAACTGGCGACGTATCGTCGTAAATGGAAATCCATGACTTCTGCCCTATGTGCCGTCTTCGGCCCCAGAGGAATAACTAACTAACTGTATTGTTTTCATCTTTCTGCTTCCAAAAGCAAAATAGGAACAATAAACGTTATTCCGTTAGATTTTAGACCTTATTGTGTGTGGTTAAACCCCGTTAGATTTTAGGCCTTATTTTGTGTGGTTAAACCCCGTTAGATTTTAGGCCTTATTGTGTGTGGTTAAACCCCGTTAGATTTTAGACCTTATTGTGTGTGGTTAAACCCGGTTAGATTTTAGGCCGTATTGTGTGTGGTTAAACCCGGTTAGATTTTAGGCCTTATCGTGTGTGGTTAAACCCCGTTAGATTTTAGGCCTTATTGTGTGTGGTTAAACCCCGTTAGATTTTAGGCCTTATTGTGTGTGGTTAAACCCCGTTAGATTTTAGACCTTATTGTGTGTGGTTAAACCCGGTTAGATTTTAGGCCGTATTGTGTGTGGTTAAACCCGGTTAGATTTTAGGCCTTATCGTGTGTGGTTAAACCCGGTTAGATTTTAGGCCTTATTGTGTGTGGTTAAACCCCGTTAGATTTTAGGTCTTATTGTGTGTGGTTAAACCCCATTAGATTTTAGGCCTTATTGTGTGTGGTTAAACCCCGTTAGATTTTAGGCCTTATTTTGTGTGGTTAAACCCCGTTAGATTTTAGGCCTTTTTTGTGTGGTTAAACCCCGTTAGATTTTAGGCCTTATTTTGTGTGGTTAAACCCCGTTAGATTTTAGACCTTATTTTGTGTGGTTAAACCCCGTTAGATTTTAGACCTTATTTTGTGTGGTTAAACCCCGTTAGATTTTAGGCCTTACTGTGTGTGGTTAAACCCCGTTAGATTTTAGGCCTTATTTTGTGTGGTTAAACCCCGTTAGATTTTAGGCCTTATTTTGTGTGGTTAAACCCCGTTAGATTTTAGGCCTTTTTTGTGTGGTTAAACCCCGTTAGATTTTAGGCCTTATTTTGTGTGGTTAAACCCCGTTAGATTTTAGACCTTATTTTGTGTGGTTAAACCCCGTTAGATTTTAGACCTTATTTTGTGTGGTTAAACCCCGTTAGATTTTAGGCCTTACTGTGTGTGGTTAAACCCCGTTAGATTTTAGACCTTATTTTGTGTGGTTAAACCCCGTTAGATTTTGGACCTTATTGTGTGTGGTTAAACCCCGTTAGATTTTAGACCTTATTGTGTGTGGTTAAACCCCGTTAGATTTTGGACCTTATTGTGTGTGGTTAAACTCCGTTAGATTTTAGGCCTTATTTTGTGTGGTTAAACCCCGTTAGATTTTGGGCCTTATTTATTGTGGTTAAACCCCGTTAGATTTTAGGCCTTATTGTGTGTGGTTAAACCCCAGCGCTATTTCAGTATCTATGATACCATATATCTGTATTGTGACTCTTGTTTCTATGATTTTGTGTATGTGGTTGGTGTTGCATTGATTGTGTAGGCGGGTTGTGTATGTGGTTGGTGTGACATTGATTGTGTAGGGGGTTGTCTATGTGGTTGGTGTGGCATTGATTGTGTAGGGGGATTGTCTATGTGGTTGGTGTGGCATTGATTGTGTAGGCGGGTTGTCTATGTGGTTGGTGTGGCATTGATTGTGTAGGGGGGTTGTCTATGTGGTTGGTGTGGCATTGATTGTGTAGGGGGGTTGTCTATGTGGTTGGTGTGGCATTGATTGTGTAGGGGGATTGTCTATGTGGTTGGTGTGGCATTGATTGTGTAGGGGGGTTGTCTATGTGGTTGGTGTGGCATTGATTGTGTAGGGGGGTTGTCTATGTGGTTGGTGTGGCATTGATTGTGTAGGGGGGTTGTCTATGTGGTTGGTGTGGCATTGATTGTGTAGGGGGATTGTCTATGTGGTTGGTGTGGCATTGATTGTGTAGGGAGGTTGTCTATGTGGTTGGTGTGGCATTGATTGTGTAGGGGGGTTGTCTATGTGGTTGGTGTGGCATTGATTGTGTAGGGGGGTTGTCTATGTGGTTGGTGTGGCATTGATTGTATAGGGGGATTGTCTATGTGGTGGGTGTGGCATTGATTGTGTAGGGGGGTTGTCTATGTGGTTGGTGTGGCATTGATTGTGTAGGGGGGTTGTCTATGTGGTTGGTGTGGCATTGATTGTGTAGGGGGATTGTCTATGTGGTTGGTGTGGCATTGATTGTGTAGGGGGGTTGTCTATGTGGTTGGTGTGGCATTGATTGTGTAGGGGGATTGTCTATGGGGTTGGTGTGGCATTGATTGTGTAGGGGGGTTGCCTATGTGGTTGGTGTGGCATTGATTGTGTAGGGGGGTTGTCTATGTGGTTGGTGTGGCATTGATTGTGTAGGGGGGGTTGTCTATGTGGTTGGTGTGGCATTGATTGTGTAGGGGGGTTGTCTATGTGGTTGGTGTGGCATTGATTGTGTAGGGGGGTTGTCTATGTGGTTGGTGTGGCATTGATTGTGTAGGGGGGTTGTCTATGTGGTTGGTGTGGCATTGATTGTGTAGGGGGATTGTCTAAGTGGTTGGTGTGGCATTGATTGTGTAGGGGGATTGTCTATGTGGTTGGTGTGGCATTGATTGTGTAGGGGGGTTGTGTAGCGGTGATTTTGTGGTAGTGATTGTGTGAATTTGATTGTGTGGTGGTGATTGGGCGGTGATTTTGTGTCGAATCTGAGAAAGTCTAAGTACGTGTGCAGCACTTATTGTAACAGAGCAAGTCTCGCAGGACAGTGGTTAGGAGGTGTAGAATTTAAGTGCTCTCTGGCATATCGTGGGGAAGGGGAATATCATGGTCTGGGGAAGGAGGTTATGCGGAAGAGTTAAGTGAGTGATGGAACAGTTTCCTGATGCGGACCTGTCCACTGATGCGTGCAGTTGACAGCTTGTAGAAGTCGAGGCGCAGTCCGCTGACTGCTCACTTGAGAGATGAGATTTCATTGAAACGTTCACGGCCAATGACGTAATCTAATCACATTGAAACTCTCCAACAAAAGGGTATGTCTTGTTTTCAGCACCAAGTCTTGGTTGATTTAGTTTCGAATTTTTACATTTCTGTAATGAGAATGGATTTCATATTAATTTTTTTTACTTCGTTTTTATACATTACAAACGCTCCTTCAATCTAGAAGATTATTGCTTCTTACGTTCTTTATCTATATACAAGCAACGAAGCCCGTCCAAGGACGTTTCGCCACCGTTCGGTGGCATGTTGTAACTCCCCTCCAACAGCCGTCTCGACCGGCATATATGTGCATCACGTCAAAAATACTATTCATTATAGTTAAAATAAATAACTCGTAAACAGAGCTATAAATCCCAACGCGCATAACTCAAAATAAAGTCTTGGAAGAAATACTGCACTAAAATAACTCGTTTTGAACGTCCGCGTAAACGAGTTCAATATGATTGGCTGTAGGAGTCATATGTGTTTGAGGGACCAATCGCTATCGATGGACGCACAGAACAAGCCTTTTATTATAAGGGATATACAAATCAAAGTATGTATGTTTGTCCTTTACAGCTGACTAAACCATTCATGCGATCACCATGAAATTTCGGAAAATTGTTACGTACGCTCCCGGGATGGTAACTGGCTAATTTAAATTTATTTTTAAAATGTAACGCTCTTGGGGCTCCGGGGGCCCAAAATGTTGTTTTTTTTGTTGCTTATATGAGCTATATAAAAATTAGTTTAAGCGTTAGCTACTTGGAAAAATAATGACTATTGATCAAATTTGGTACATAAAAACTTGATAGCCAATATTAAAGTACCATGGGGCATTAGACTCCTACTGTTCATTCCTTTGGGGACCGGGGACCCAAAATATTTTTTTTTCCGTAAGCTTTAAAGACTTTATTCCCATTATAATTTTTCACGATCTCGAAAAATATTGACAAATATATTTATCATTATCAGATTGAAATAAACTGGCATTTTAAAGTTAATTTCTTGTACCGATTGGGTCAGGGGGCCCTTAATGTCTTTTTTTCGTATATAAGCTATATAAATATTGTTTAAGTACTAACAACTGGGATAAATGGATGTATCTTGACCAAACTTGTTATATAAAACTTGACAGTCAATTTAAAATACTATAAAGCATTGATCCTATAATCGCTATCCCTTAGGGCCAGGGGCCCCCATTATTTTTTCGTAAACTTTTAAGAGTTTAATCCCCAATTTGTGACATGGTCTCAAAAAATATTGATAACATATTTAATATGATCCAAATTTAAATGATTTTCTCAAACTTTACATCTTGCACCGATTGGGCCTGGAGGCCCTTACTGCCCTTAATTAATCGTTAATTTTTCAAAAGTTAACGATTAAATTTAAATTAATCGTTAACAGCCCTAATATATATATATATATATATGTATATTAAATAACATAATTTGCAATCTGTCACGTAGTGTCTGACCGTGACGCTATGCGAGGTAACGCTCGATAAAAAAATGAAAATATAGGAGTAAAAATGTTGCGTTCGAGATTAACAAAATGTGTTTCTAGCCATAAAATATTGTGACGTGACGTCATTACTTGAGCTTTTATTAATGTGTGAAGAGAACGAAGTAAAAAGAGCCACGTTTTATTTGATTAATATTATTTGATTTTTGTGTGTGTATTAAATGTCCATTTTTGTGTATGTGTCCATGTCAATATTACGTACGTAATTATAAATTTAATTTTCTATATTATTATATAACATTCGTTTTTCGGTTTATGAAATTTACAATTGGTTGTGTAAAAATTACATTTTATTTTTTACATGTTTTGGTAATGTTGTGGTAATAATGTATGGACAAATGGGCGAATAAACTGACAAGTCATAATCATCAATGAAGCTTAAACTGCTTCAAATCACAGATGTGCTTGAGGTGGATCACATTACAGTCACATAATGTATTTGTAACGCTCTGTGCTGTATTATTGGTGCACTCATAATTGGTGCGCACTATTCAATGCCGCAAGTTAACGTCCGGCTGACTCCTCAGTAATATTTGTTAATAATTCGAACTTCAAACTTCTTTGCTGTAGTATCACCTTATGCTGTGTGTAATTCACTATGCATTTACTATTATCCTGAGTTATATCATTATTATTCATTCAAACTAATATAACACGAAGCCTAAGCTTGGAGGTTTTCTCATAACACATATATTCGTATATATAATCAAAATATATACTCTGCTATGTCCGTTCGTAACGCTAGATTTTAGATAGCGCACCTCTAAAAAAATAGCCTTGACAAAAAAAAACAAAAAAAACCACAACAAAAAAAAACACCATTTTCAAACGTCCGCATAAAATTGTTCAACATGGAAAATATATTTAACTTTTCTCTCTTGGTCTCCTCATTTTCTGATTATTTACTATGCGGCTTTCAAGCAAAAGGGACAATTACAAAAACTGAAATATATCCATTTTGAAAACTTCCGTTATTTTTGACGGGTAATACACTAGTATATATATATATATATATGTATGTATATAACAGTTGTATTTGGTTTGTGTTATTAACAAAAAATTTATAGTTCATTCTGCGGTGCAACAATTTGAATTCTACCTGTGTCCTACCTGTGTTCTACCTGTGTTCCACCAGTGTTTCATAATTGCCTGCTGGTTTCGTAATTCGTCGTCTGACATCCTGAAGCGTTTAATAAACTAATCAAAACATCAGACACATAAACACTAAGTTAAACATTCTCCATTTGAAGAAGAGTTTAAAGAAAAATTATGTCGCCAGCTTTAAACAACAAATTGGTTTTACTTCCCTCTCTCTTCGATCGCGCAACGTTAACAAAATCTGAACAACAACAAAGTCATGTTGGTCATTGGAGGAGCTAGCATCCTCGGGTATAACAGGGCAGATTTGATTACATTAGGTAATTTTCTTAAGAATGTTTATGGTAAAATTATTCTAATGGCTAATTTGTTTAAAATGTATTTGTGTAACTTCTAAAAATGACTATATACTGACTCCGAATTTTAACGTTTAAGAAATGCGACTAATATTATAGTATGTATAAGTGTATGGTTTGTATGTGTGTAAGTAAGTATGTGTGCGTGCGTGCGCGCGCGTGTGTGTTTCTGTGTGTGCGAGAATAGCACCTGTCAGAACATCGTATATTGGAATTTTTCCTTGAGTCTTCCATTCAATCTTCCGTTTCCATCACAACTTTGCAGGCATTGATTGATGTAACCCAAACAATTAATGCTGCACGTGTGAATTGAATGATGTTTTCACTCACTCGCTTTTGTCAGCCTGTCATACCTTGAAGTGATGAATGTGTTTCTTCTTTCACCTGTGTCTTGCTGGTCAGATTATGGCCTCTGACATTTGCTGGTTTCGCTTGTCATCAATTAGATTTTTAAATTAGATAAAATTACACCTTTATAGCCACTCACTAGATGTAATAAATTGTTGTCGTATCGCACTCTGGTCTTTTAGAATCAGTTGGGAAACATTTATCACGATTATTTTTTAAACAGCAGTTTTTGTCATCAAAGTATCACAGGAGCCGTTGCTTGTAAAAAACACGTTAATGGCAGTTCCGAAATCTGAACTGCCACCAGACGCAAGCAAACGCACGACACTAGAACTTCATTGCTATTGGAGAAGTATAGAATCTGGTACCCAGGTATTATTACTAAAAGGTTTTCTTTAAAAGAAAAAACAGTGGTTTTTTAAATAGTTTTTTTTAACTCTGCTAGCTCGTGACGTCTCCAGCAGGAGTGATCACCACTTTACTGACGTCATCAGCTAAAAATGTGGCGTAATCACCTGGACACTTTAGTCAATGACTCCGTGGCCGGGTCTGCTCGAAGCTCTTTACTTCATAACCTAGATTCTTCATGACGATCGTGACGTTGGCGCCTAGATTCTTGAGTCAGTTTTTGACGTCATCACCCGGCCTTCACTCAGCTCATGACGTCAGCTGATGTAGCCTTCACTCAGCTCATGACGTCAGCCGATGTAGCCTTCACTCAGCTCATGACGTCAGCTGATGTAGCCTTCACTCAGCTCATGACGTCAGCTGATGTAGCCTTCACTCAGCTGATGACGTCAGCTGATGTAGCCTTCACTCAGCTCTCGACGTCAGCTGATGTAGCCTTCACTCAGCTCATGACGTCAGCTGATGTAGCCTTCACTCAGCTCATGACGTCAGCTTATGTACCCTTCACTCAGCTCATGACGTCAGCTGATGTAGCCTTCACTCAGCTCATGACGTCAGCTGATGTAGCCTTCACTCAGCTCATGACGTCAGCTGATGTAGCCTTCACTCAGCTCATGACGTCAGCTGATGTAGCCTTCACTCAGCTCATGACGTCAGCCGATGTAGCCTTCACTCAGCTCATGACGTCAGCTGATGTAGCCTTCACTCAGCTCATGACGTCAGCTGATGTAGCCTTCACTCAGCTCATGACGTCAGCTGATGTAGCCTTCACTCAGCTCATGACGTCAGCTGATGTAGCCTTCACTCAGCTCATGACGTCAGCCGATGTAGCCTTCACTCAGCTCATGACGTAAGCTGATGTAGCCTTCACTCAGCTCATGACGTCAGCTGATGTAGCCTTCACTCAGCTCATGACGTCAGCTGATGTACCCTTCACTCAGCTCATGACGTCAGCTTATGTACCCTTCACTCAGCTCATGACGTCAGCTGATGTAGCCTTCACTCAGCTCATGACGTCAGCTGATGTAGCCTTCACTCAGCTCATGACGTCAGCTGATGTACCCTTCACTCAGCTCATGACGTCAGCTTATGTACCCTTCACTCAGCTCATGACGTCAGCTGATGTAGCCTTCACTCAGCTCATGACGTCAGCCGATGTAGCCTTCACTCAGCTCATGACGTAAGCTGATGTAGCCTTCACTCAGCTCATGACGTCAGCTGATGTAGCCTTCACTCAGCTCATGACGTCAGCTGATGTACCCTTCACTCAGCTCATGACGTCAGCTTATGTACCCTTCACTCAGCTCATGACGTCAGCTGATGTAGCCTTCACTCAGCTCATGACGTCAGCTGATGTAGCCTTCACTCAGCTCATGACGTCAGCTGATGTACCCTTCACTCAGCTCATGACGTCAGCTGATGTCGCCTTCACTCAGCTCATGACGTCAGCTGATGTAGCCTTCACTCAGCTCATGACGTCAGCTGATGTCGCCTTCACTCAGCTCATGACGTCAGCTGATGTAGCCTTCACTCAGCTCATGACGTCAGCTGATGTCGCCTTCACTCAGCTCATGACGTCAGCTGATGTAGCCTTCACTCAGCTCATGACGTCAGCTGATGTAGCCTTCACTCAGCTCATGACGTCAGCTGATGTAGCCTTCACTCAGCTCATGACTTTAGCTGATGTCGCCTTCACTCAGCTCATGACGTCAGCTGATGTAGCCTTCACTCAGCTCATGACGTCAGCTGATGTCGCCTTCACTCAGCTCATGACGTCAGCTGATGTAGCCTTCACTCAGCTCATGACGTCAGCTGATGTAGCCTTCACTCAGCTCATGACGTCAGCTGATGTAGCCTTCACTCAGCTCATGACGTCAGCCGATGTAGCCTTCACTCAGCTCATGACGTCAGCTGATGTACCCTTCACTCAGCTCATGACGTCAGCCGATGTAGCCTTCACTCAGCTCATGACGTCAGCTGATGTAGCCTTCACTCAGCTCATGACGTCAGCTGATGTCGCCTTCACTCAGCTCATGACGTCAGCTGATGTCGCCTTCACTCAGCTCATGACGTCAGCTGATGTCGCCTTCACTCAGCTCATGACGTCAGCTGATGTAGCCTTCACTCAGCTCATGACGTCAGCTGATGTAGCCTTCACTCAACATAAACCCTTGCCATTATATCCAACCGGCCAAACATTTATCTTCTAGTTAACACTGAGATTGTCTTGGGAGAGGGGTCGTTTGGTTCAAACTCTTATCACAAACTTTGAAACACGCATCTCCCCGCATGTAACTCAATCCCCCCCCCCATGCCAACTAACAATGTGGAATTCCAGGTATTGGAAGATTCTCAACATTCCCCCTCCCCGCAAACCTTTCAAACCGTCTCTAGCTTAGCACCCCCATCTGCCTCTGGTTTTTACACGTTTTGGTGTTGGATGCCATGTTGTTTTATTGTACAGTCAAATGGTCGATGGGGCTGCTTTTTCGAGGCAATTTTTTTAAAACAAATTCTCATAACGAAAGCTGTTCTTTGGAACTCGAGCAAGAATACTAAGACCCAATGAAACAAAGATTTAGAGTAATCCCTTATTTTAGTTTAGTTTTTTTTTAAAAACAAACTTAAGTCACACAAGGTTTTTATTTTTCTTTCTAAATCTGTCAGCTGCTAGTGAAATTGGACCCAGTTTTGTTTTTTAACTGAACCTTCTGATCATCATCATCATCATTTGTCCTTTGAGTTCCTTGTGGAACATAGGGCCTCTTTCAAAGCTCGCCACTCTACACGGTCCCTTGCCAGTCGCTTCAGTTCTTCCCAGCTCTTCCCAGCTCTTCCCAGTCCTTCCAGCCTCGTCCAACATGCTCCGTCTCCATGTACGCTTGGGTCTTCCTCGTTGTCGCTTGCCCTGGGGGTTCAAATCTAAGGCCTGCCTAGCCCTGCTGTTATCTTTCCTGAGGGTGTGTCCAATCCATCTCCACTTTCTTTCCATGATTTGTTGTTCTACTGTTCTGATAATTTGCCAATAATTTTAATTAATAATGATTTAAATTCAAAGAAATTTTATTCAAGTTTTTCAATTTCAAATAAAGGACTAAAGGACATTCTTAAATAAAGTTTTATCGAATTTCACGTCCACCAAAAATTACGCTTTAACATATTTTATTTAAAACTAGATTGTGCCAGGGCGCCGTGGCGCCTGAGGCGCCAACTTTTTTTAGGGCGCCTATGGTGCCAACCTTTTTCAAAAGCCCAACTAACTTGTCCTTTTTTGTTAAATACGAAATATTAAACTTTCTGAAATTTACGCAAAGTATTTAATAATAGGGGTTGTAGGGCGCCTACGGCGCCCACTTTGTTTTTTGTCAAAAGCCCAAGTAACTTATCCTTGTTTGATAAATACGAAATATTAAACTTCCTGGAATGTACACAAAGTATTTTACATCTTTAATTTATAATCATCATGCGCACCGATGCACACCTTGTATTTTAAAATATAAGATCAAACAATGACGTCATATTAAATATTTTTACAGTGCTAATCAACACACGATTTTTCAACTGCTATAGACTGTTGTACATCGTTCCTCAGAGTTCCACATCCTTCCCAACAGGGAGTGACTTGGGCTTTTATATTATTTATACTACCCATAAAATGACTATTCTACAGGTTAGCTCAACTTTAATTAAACTTAATTGAATTCACACGGAATGGTTTCAAAGCAAATTTCTAAATGCAAAATATTTTCACACTAATTTCTAGCAGCGTTTTTTAAAAGTCGTTTTATGCAGGTATCTGGCGTTGATTGAGTTAGATCACAATGTAGATCCCGAGAACCTGAATGTTAAAAGCAATGAAAACCGGACTCACTTGCAAAAATCGGGGTGGTCAAACTCCAATCAAATGTTCCAATCACTTATAGAGGCGCAAAAACCTGACTCTTGGATCAGTGGTACGAGGAATATGACGACTGCGCGATTACCGGAGGGGTTTACGCTGAAATGCCCAGGCCAGGCTGAGAAGACCAATGGTGGGAACTGATTAAAAAACACCAGAGTTTGGTGACTCAAATAAGAATGGAGCACTGACCCGCCAACTCGTACTTTATTCAAGCTAGACCACAACAGGGACTCGATCTGCCGGCATTGCAGCGTAGCCTCTGAAACAGTGGTTTACTTCGTGCCCCGCACTGGACGTTGCCGAAGAGGCTATGACGGTCCCAAACTCAGACAATTTTGTATGGCACTGCTCAGCAGATGGAGCAGGTTGCCCAGGTAGTTTCCAAAGCTTACAGAATATGAGATTAAGATTTAAATTATATCGTGCTTTTGAGCGGCGTGAGTGTGTGTTGGTGAGTACACGAGAAAGACATTAAGTTTTTATAAATGCTAACATTTTTTCCTCTAGGTCAAAAGTCATGAAAATCTGAAACATAAAGCTGAAATTAACGGCGAAAAAAATGCCTTATATATGTAATTAAAACCTATCATGCTTTATTACATTCTTTGAAATGTTGCATTTCACTTAAATCGTAAATTTAAAGGGTATCAAAGGTGAGTCTGTTGATGTCTGATGTGTCGGGAAGGTCTTGAGGTAGGCGATTAATGCCTGTAAATTATAACATGAGACGCTCTCGATTTATTACACCTTTTGTAACCTGTGGGCCCAGCAAAAATTGACTTGTTGATAGAAACTTTAGCTATTAATATACGGAAGCTTCTGTCTAGCAAGCATCTAACCAAAAAACTGATTGCTGCAGTTAGCCTCTAACAATGAATAGGTAGAAATGCGGCTAGAAAGCATCATATAAAACGAAATAGATTGCTGCAGCTAGTCTTTAGCAATAAATAAGATATTTGTCTTTAACTAGTCACATAAGCAGGTTATAAATATTCCGCTTTAAAACCTACGTTTATTAAGTATTAAATTATTTGTATGCTATTTTGCTAAGGATTGAAGTATTTAAAAAAACTATATCTGCAGTCACTATAAAGTCACCACTTTCTGCATATACTGTAAAGTCAACATTATGCAGTCACTACAAAGTCAAAATTATCTGCAGTCACCATAAAGTCAAAATTATCTGCAGTCACTATAAAGTCAAAATTATCTGCAGTCACTATAAAGTCAAAATTATCTGCAGTCACTATAAAGTCAAAATTATCTGCAGTCACTATAAAGTCAACACTATCTGCAGTCACTATAAAGTAAACACTATCTGCAGTCACTATAAAGTAAACACTATATGCAGTCACTATAAAGTAAACACTATCTGCAGTCACTATAAAGTAAACACTATCTGCAGTCACTATAAAGTAAACACTATCTGCAGTCACTATAAAGTAAACACTATCTGCAGTCACTATAAAGTAAACACTATCTGCAGTCACTATAAAGTAAACACTATCTGCAGTCACTATAAAGTAAACACTATCTGCAGTCACTATAAAGTAAACACTATCTGCAGTCACTATAAAGTAAACACTATCTGCAGTCACTATAAAGTAAACACTATCTGCAGTCACTATAAAGTAAACACTATCTGCAGTCACTATAAAGTAAACACTATCTGCAGTCACTATAAAGTAAACACTATCTGCAGTCACTATAAAGTAAACACTATCTGCAGTCACTATAAAGTAAACACTATCTGCAGTCACTATAAAGTAAACACTATCTGCAGTTACTATAAAGTAAACACTATCTGCAGTTACTACAAAGTAAACACTATCTGCAGTTACTACAAAGTAAACACTATCTGCAGTTACTACAAAGTCAACACTATCTGCAGTCACTATAAAGTAAACACTATCTGCAGTCACTATAAAGTAAACACTATCTGCAGTTACTATAAAGTAAACACTATCTGCAGTTACTACAAAGTAAACACTATCTGCAGTTACTACAAAGTAAACACTATCTGCAGTTACTACAAAGTCAACACTATCTGCAGTTACTACAAAGTCAACACTATCTGCAGTTACTACAAAGTCAACACTATCTGCAGTTACTACAAAGTCAACACTATCTGCAGTTACTACAAAGTCAACACTATCTGCAGTTACTACAAAGTCAACACTATCTGCAGTTACTACAAAGTCAACACTATCTGCAGTTACTACAAAGTCAACACTATCTGCAGTTACTACAAAGTCAACTCTATCTGCAGTTACTACAAAGTCAACACTATCTGCAGTTACTACAAAGTAAACACTATCTGCAGTTACTACAAAGTCAACACTATCTTCAATCACTAAGAACTCAAGACTGTCTGCTGTCACTGTTGTCATGTCGACATGATCTAAAGTTACTAAATATCAAGTGACTAGGAAGCAATGTCCTCCAAACCATTGGCCGACGGCGCGTGATTCTTTAAATAGATCGTCTTGCTATTTGCTAACCAGCTTTCCACAAGATCACGATATCTCCCGGCCTGGATCGTGCCATGGCTCTACGTACCCGTCTCGGATAGGGATGGGAGCAAATGAACTTAATGATGGCGCTGGCTGTCTCCCCTGATTAATGCACAAGGGAGGATAGTCGGAGATCACGGCTTCGTGCCCGGTTTTCTACCCCTGATTAACGCAACATTGAAGTTAGTCAAGGATCACGGTTGCATTGCCGGGTGTCTCCTTGGATTAGCCTGAATGAAATTTTGGTCACAGACCCGAGGAACAGTTATCGCTGGTAGGACTTTTGGCATGTCGGCAACATTATGTACTGAGATTTGACTCAGGCGATGTTTGGTGGGAAAGGTACTGAAGTCATGATAATAAAAAATGTCTGGCTAAAGTCAAAGAAAAGGGGGGGGGGCATGTACGTTTTTGTGCTATTCAACTGGTAGTTTATTCAGTTATAATGTGGTTACTTGAGCGTGTGTCAGTAGAGTGGACTGTAGTTGTTTTTTTTTAGCGAATTATGGTTACAATCCAGCGGCGCACATATCTGACAATTGCCGCGCAAATTTTGTTAAGCATAAAATTACATCTGCGTTTGTAGGGTAAACAATTTTTCAAAAAAAAACTATAAGCTGTGTAACTTTTTGCACACGAGGTTTTTATTTCGTACACGGACAAATGAACCTCAGGGGTAGCATTGGTTACAATGAGCGTTAACATCATGAGGGGGTAGGAAACTATCACAGAAGACAGTGAACCGTTTAACAAGGATTTGTCATCGAAGACTGGATGTGGTAGAATTCATGTATGCGCCAACCCGAATAGGTTAAGGACTAACTTTAGTGCTTCTCAAACTTTTTAGTATTGCGGACCAGCAGGAATTTTTTCCATTGCACCAGGGACCGGTGAGCTATTTTCCCTGAACTGACGTAGTAGCGAAATGTCCTTTCTTGGTAACTTCTGCGGACCGGCATCGGATGGCCCACGGACCGGCACCGGTCCGCGGACCACCACTTTGAGAAGCACTGTAATACAGGACGGCGGCCCGGTGTTAGTAACCCTGGGAGATAGCAACATACCTTTAAATATTTTTGTTTCCGCTCCATCTCTTTAATCTCGCTATCTCTATTTCCAACTGTTTCTGTTCCCAGCCTCTCTCTTCCCCAGCCTCTATCACTTTTCAAAAAAATATCTCTATTGCCAACCTTTCTTTTTTTTTCCAAACTCTCTTTATTCCAACCTCTCTATACCCAACCTGCCTTTATTCCCATCCTAACTTTAATCCTACCCCCCCCCCACTCTATCTCTCACGCACACTTTGACACAAATTCGATGGTGTTTATAAAACTCAAAAATAACCTTTAAAAAACACTGAAATACCCACAAAAGAAAAAAAAATGTTCGCTAAACCTTCATCCTTTTGTAAAACTCGTCTCAACTGTTGACGTCAGGGCTCAAGTTAAACCTTACTTAAACTTGCGAGACGGATTATCGGAACAATGAAACAACAAGCGTATAAGAGGGATGCATCCCAACAGCAGACATCGTTGTCTGGACAGACAACAGTCTCTTCATCCTAGAATTACATTCAACATTTGCTTTGAATCATATCGAGTATTCAAATGTCAAAGTGCTCAAGTAGTCACCCAGTCAAAAACATGTAATTAAAACTTCAAACTTAAAAGCATGAATGCATTTTATTTTCAGTCATCAATAATTTCAATATTTATTAGGGCTGCGGAAATTAACGATTAATTAATCGATTAATCGTTAAAAAATTTAATCCAGTAAAATTAATTTGATCGATTAAAATTATATTAATTGTTTTTCCCTATTTATTAATAATTTATATATTTTTTTACTTACTTTCACATCGTAATATTATTATTTATTTATACGTGCATACGTAAACAAAAATATTTGTCTTCCTTATTTCTTGCATAGCAGAACGAATTTGCTGTGTTCCGTCAATTTGAGAGGCATGGAATTATTGCGACTTAACCGATTTCGTGAAATAATTAATCGCGACTTACCGGGATATATATATGCGTTATGCAAATCTAATTAATGGAAATTAATCGATTAATCGATTTAATTTTTCCCCGATTATTCGAACAAATTTTTTTTAATCGGTACCAGCCCTAATATTTATATATTCAAACGTTTACACAGTATTTATTAACGTCACTTATTATTAAATTTTTAATATTATAATAGCATTTCTTTAAATGAAAAAAGAAGCTTATATGCACCGTACTGTCATTATATGTTGTAGTTAGGATATGATTGTTTTACATTGAATGAATTGATAACTACGACTGTTACTATGTTTATATAAAGTGCTGTAAGCCCAGTTGCTTGCTTGGGTACTGTGCTATATACATTTTCAATATATTGTTGTTATTGTTATAATAATAATAATAATATAATAAAATAGATGCAATAATTAAACATCAATTTTTTAATTGTCTAGTTAAAGGTTATCATTTTGAAATGTGAAAAGTTTCCAAACGCCATGATAATATTGGTTTTGAGAAAATGAATATTAAGACTATTGGACACTTGTAAAAACACTGTGCAAGTCACTATTTGAAGTTAAGCATTGAGAAAGTCACTTTTATTTAGTGTAACACTGAAACTGAAAGGGTCAATTTTATGTTGGGAGTCACCGAGACAGTAGTTGCCGTAGAGATGGGTCATTGTGCAAGTCACTATTTGAAGTCACCGAGACAGTAGTTACCGTATAGATGATGGGTCATTGTGCAAGTCACTATTTGAAGTCACTGAGACAGTAGTTACCGTATAGATGATGGGTCGTTGTGCAAGTCACTATTTGAAGTCACCGAGACAGTAGTTACCGTATAGATGATGGGTCATTGTGCAAGTCACTATTTGAAGTCACTGAGACAGTAGTAACCGTATAGATGATGGGTCATTGTGCAAGTAACTATTTGAAGTCACTGAGACAGTAGTTACCGTATAGATGATGGGTCATTGTGCAAGTCACTATTTGAAGTCACCGAGACAGTAGTTACCGTATAGATGATGGGTCATTGTGCAAGTCATTATTTGAAGTCACCGAGACAGTAGTTGCCGTATAGATGATGGGTCATTGTGCAAGTCATTATTGAAGTAACTGAGACAGTAGTAACCGTATAGATGATGGGTCATTGTGCAAGTAACTATTTGAAGTCACCGAGACAGTAGTTACCGTATAGATGATGGGTCATTGTGCAAGTCACTATTTGAAGTAACCGAGACAGTAGTTACCGTATAGATGATGGGTCATTGTGCAAGTCATTATTTGAAGTCACCGAGACAGTAGTTGCCGTATAGATGATGGGTCATTGTGCAAGTCATTATTGAAGTCACCGAGACAGTAGTTACCGTATAGATGATGGGTCATTGTGCAAGTCACTATTTGAAGTCACCGAGACAGTAGTTACCGTATAGATGATGGGTCATTTTGCAATTCATTATTTGAAGTCACCGAGACAGTAGTTGCCGTATAGATGATGGGTCATTGTGCAAGTCATTATTGAAGTCACTGAGACAGTAGTAACCGTATAGATGATGGGTCATTGTGCAAGTAACTATTTGAAGTCACCGAGACGGTAGTTACCGTATAGATGATGGGTCATTGTGCAAGTCACTATTTGAAGTCACCGAGACAGTAGTTACCGTATAGATGATGGGTCATTGTGCAAGTCATTATTTGAAGTCACCGAGACAGTAGTTGCCGTATAGATGATGGGTCATTGTGCAAGTCATTATTGAAGTCACCGAGACAGTAGTTACCGTATAGATGATGGGTCATTGTGCAAGTCACTATTTGAAGTCACCGAGACAGTAGTTACCGTATAGATTATGGGTCATTGTGCAATTCATTATTTGAAGTCACCGAGACAGTAGTTGCCGTATAGATGATGGGTCATTGTGCAAGTCATTATTGAAGTCACCGAGACAGTAGTTGCCGTATAGATGATGGGTCATTGTGCAAGTCACTATTTGAAGTCACCGAGACAGTAGTTACCGTATAGATGATGGGTCATTGTGCAAGTAACTATTTGAAGTCACCGAGACAGTAGTTACCGTATAGATGATGGGTCATTGTGCAAGTCACTATTTGAAGTCACCGAGACAGTAGTTACCGTATAGATGATGGGTCATTGTGCAAGTCACTATTTGAAGTCACCGAGACAGTAGTTGCCGTATAGATGATGGGTCATTGTGCAAGTCACTATTTGAAGTCACCGAGACAGTAGTTACCGTATAGATGATGGGTCATTGTGCAAGTCACTATTTGAAGTCACCGAGACAGTAGTTACCGTATAGATGATGGGTCATTGTGCAAGTCACTATTTGAAGTCACCGAGACAGTAGTTACCGTATAGATGATGGGTCATTGTGCAAGTCATTATTTGAAGTCACCGAGACAGTAGTTACCGTATAGATGGGTCATTGTGCAAGTCACCATGATGAAGTAGGCAACATCGCAAGGCACTATTACACAGTTGATTGTTGTACACGTTTATTAATAAATAGTGTAGTAGATTAGGAATGTCCTTTTTGTATTGTGAAAGCCACTATTTTTACCAGATGTATTTTGAAAATCGTGATTTTATTTTGTTAGATTGTGCTATTCACTATTATTTAGTTGTGCACTGAGCAAGTTATCAGTTACATTCTGTCGACAACAAAATAGTTAAGATCGATAAATAATTTATAAATGTACAGTTACGTGTCAGTCGAAGTAAAAAGTTTTTAAAGCACTGCTTGATAAAACAACATATTTAACGGATTTAAACTCGGATGATTAAAGATATTCAGAGCTGACACACTTGGACCTGCAATACAAGCTATTCTCACGCAAGAATCTGACATGCAAGCTATTTACAGGCAAGCCTCTAACTTTCAATCTATTTACACGCAAGCAGCTGACATACAAGCTATTCACACGCAAGCACACACACTTCCGACACACTAAACGCCTCTCATGACAAAGAAATTCAAATAATAGAATTCATAACAAATCCCAAATGGCTGGCAAAATGTTCGACCCGAAGATGTTATCAAACAAACGAGCACCGGAGATGTTTCATTGACAGAGCAGATAAGTAAAGTTAACCAAGGTATCTCTAACAGTGATAAAAATAAATGATCTCATTGACACCTTCAGACAGGCTGGATCTCAGTCTATTTAATGACGGCCACGGGACAGCCGACATTGAGTCTATTGATGTCTCAGCTTGGTCAGTGACATTCCGCTGGTCGTTTTAACCGGTGGCGTATTTGGTGAATGTATTTTAATAATTAAAGTGTGTTGTTCGCCGTAGATCCAACTGTCCAGGCATGTTGTCCATCATGTCCAGTTGATACTTTGGCCCAGCCTCCCAGAGCTGCTGGTTACCCAAAATAAATCAACATACAATAGGTTTGTGGACTCCATTAAATTCTAAACGAATAACCAGACTAACTAGCGATCCGATGGGTTTCGGGTTCGAGTCTCGGTGAAGGCTGGAAACTGTTCCAGGGTCCTAATGGGTGCCCCTGAGTCCACCCAGCTCTGGTGGGCACTGACATAAGTTTGGAAAACAATGCAGCTGGGCTTTGTGCTAGCCACACAATCCCCTTGTAGACCGTGGCTAGCTGAAACTTGTGAACGCCGTTTCACTTGCCACAATAGATATTCAAAATCTTTTTTTAAAAAGGAGTAAAAATAAATACATAAATAATAACAAGACTACAAGCCCTAATAAAAGCTGAACACATACTAATAGGGTAAACCTTATAATTTGGAAATCTATAACAAGAGTGTAGGCTCCATAAAATGTTAACACGTACTAGATATAGTAAAGTTCTGAACCAAAGGAAATGTGCAACTGTACAAGATGGCGGCTTGGAACGTTAATTTGATCACATATAAACAAACGTACCCTGGTTACTTCTGTAACACCCTTAAATACGCTGCAAAGCAATGACGTCACAAACAGGGCTGGTTTGAATTTTAGAGCCAAAGATATGAATGATTAGAATGGAAATTGTAGAACGTAGCATTTATTCTCCATCTTAATGCTACACCCTCCCCCCCCCCTTTCCAAACAGCCGTCGACTTAGGCAAATGTTGCATTTACTTTTACATTTAGTTTCATTGATTTGATTCAGATAATATATTTTTAAAGAGAAATTTTAAAAAGAAAGAGTTTTATCTGGGCAAAGATAGAGCGGGGCGGGGGTCTCGTAAGTTTTGGAGATCAGCTGAGTTTTTCTGATTTGTGTAAGTGACCAAGAGGTTTTGTGATAAGCACATCTTTTGTATTCTATGATTTGAACGTATAAGAGAATATCTCCAAATTTCAGCTCTTCTAATGGTTTACAATTATTCTACGAATATTGAAGTAAATTAAACCATCTTTAATACTGGAAGAACATTCACATCAACCAAAAAAAACTCTGGCTCCCCAGACATTTGCCTGCTTCCCTTGTACAAAACGCCACACCAGCTCTTAAAACCTCTTGATAGAGAAATCCAAACTTATCAACACGAAAAAAAAATAACGTATTATTGGATTAATTTTTTTTGTAGGTTAAAATTTTTAAAAAAATATTTAAAAGCCAGTTTGTAAAAAGAAAAACAGAAATTGACGAATCTCGTTCCATATAAAAGGGAAAAGCCAATTTTAACCGAAGTTAACATACAAATCTCAGCGTATTAATTAGAATAGTTTCTTTTACTTGTATCCACAGCGTTGTTGTTCTACTAATCTGAGTCTGATTGGGATGCATTACGATTTTATTAGGGACATTTCCTATATTTTCTGCAGTAATGTGCCGTTTATTTAAAGTCTGGGGATCTCTGCTTTACAGACACTTAAAACAAGTTAACGTCTACTTGTTGAATTATTTAAAAAATTGAGATTGAGGTGACTTCGTGTGAAACATATGACCCACAGTTTTATTGATTTTTTTTTAAACCTTCTCCATTTTGTTTTCAAAACGGCTCCTACGCAAACAAATGTTTACAAATATTATAATCACTACACGGAATTTTCCTTTCAAAACTAATAACTGTTTTACAGCCCAAGCCAGCCTAGGAATCGTATGCTAATTAATCACGTGATCACAGCCTTGATCTAATTTCAACCATGTGAATTTTTAAAAAAGCGAAATTGTTTTTATGTGACTATAATAAAATCCAAAATACATTTGCTTTTCACTACAAAAATTATGGGTTAATACATTGAAACAAGTAGGCTTTTTTTGAGTATACCAATAGGCTTGAGATATGATAAGCAAAGGCTGCGATTTCAGTCAATTTAATAATACGGTGATTTATTTCTCATGGTGTTGATGTGGCATGTGTTTCCTTTGTAAGTTAATAAACCTCGGAGATTTGGAGAAAGGGGCCGTCCACAAAGTACGACACGCTCCAGAGGGGGGCAGAGGGTGTCAGAAAGTGTGAAAGTGGGGAGGGGGCCCGGCCATGTGTGACGTCACGGTGTTTTATACTAAATTTTAACTATTTTGTTAATACATTTTTTTCCGAAAGTGTGAAGTACTTTAGAAGGGGGGGGGTCCGAGATTTGTGACAGATTGTGACAAGGGGAGGGGGGTTAAAATGGTCAAAAATAGCGTGACGTACTTTATGGAAGAAACCCAAACTACAATGAATAGGAAATCACGTTGTTTCGATTCACCCTGAGAAATGAACATTTAACCCGTGTTAGAGATAAACACAGCAGGAAGCGGCAACAATCAACTGCCGTGTTTACCCCGAATGGTAAACAAACACTTGAAAAGTTAACTTCGAGATCTGGGCTCGTGTTCATCTTATCTCCCCCAGCTCGTGTATCGTGTTTTAGCTTTGATCCCCCGGTGATGGATGCCAGATATCTGCACGTAATACATTTGTTCAATAGAACATCTTCTTGGAGCGTAAACTTCGAACAAGCTTGTTCAAAATCAGATAATTGGGGAAACGTAGGGAAGAGGCAGCATGCAAAACACTCTATTTAAAGTGGACATCCTCAACGCGATCCTCCCTAAACAAATTTCCCAATCAAAAGACTGCAAAGATTTTTTGTCCATCCGCAATTCGCTCGGAAGTTCTTTAGTAAACGAACATTCATTCAAGTAAATGTCTTTATCGCAAAGTCCTGACGAATTGTCATAAAGATCGATCTCTAGTAAAATAGTTGAATGATTTAAAGTATGTTGTTTATTTGTACTGTTTAAATTGTGGCCGGTTACAGTTGAATGATTTAAAGTATGTTGTTTATTTGTACTGTTTAAATTGTGGCTGGTTACAGTTGAATGATTTAAAGTATATTGTTTATTTGTACTGTTTAAATTGTGGCTGGTTATAGTTTAATGATTTAAAGTATGTTGTTTATTTGTACTGTTTAAATTGTGGCCGGTTACAGTTGAATGATTTAAAGTATGTTGTTTATTTGTACTGTTTAAATTGTGGCTGGTTACAGTTGAGTGCTGTAACGTCTGGCTGCACAGTTGCACGATGTTCGAGCACCAAATTTTGAAAAGACTGTTGATGAATTCTAAATAAATCTCTGTCATTGGGGAAAGAGCTGGATTTGAGTGGGGTTGATGAGGGGATATTTCCGTAATGTCTTTGACCTTTTACCATGTTTTGTGGAGCCGTTTGGGGAATCATAAAAATGTTGGGGACACTATCAAATTTTAATTTCTGTTTGAAGTTCAAATTTCTTTTAAAAACTCCACCTAACAGCTTTCATGCCACAGCCCCGCTCGAGCTGCTTGGCCCTCATGTTTGACACCCTAAGTCTTGGCCCTCATGTTTGACACTTTAAGTCTTGGCCCTCATGTTTGACACCCCAAGTCGTGGCCCTAATGGTTGACACTTTAGTCTTGGCCCTCATGTTTGACACCCTAAGTCTTAGCCCTCATGTTTGACACCCCAAGTCGTGGCCCTCATGTTTGACACTTAAGTCTTGGCCCTCATGTTTGACACCCTAAGTCTTGGCCCTCATGTTTGACACCCCAAGTCGTGGCCCTAATGTTTGACACTTTAAGTCTTGGCCCTCATGTTTGACACCCCAAGTCTGGCCCTCATGTTTGACACCCCAAGTCTTGGCCCTCATGTTTGACACCCTAAGTCTTTGGCCCTCATGTTTGAAGCCCCAAGTCGTGGCCCTCATGTTTGACACCCTAAGTCTTGGCCCTCATGTTTGACACCCTAAGTCTTGGCCCTCATGTTTGACACTCTAAGTCTTGGCCCTCATGTTTGACACCCCAAGTCTTGGCCCTCATGTTTGACACCCCAAGTCTTGGCCCTCATGTTTGACACCCTAAGTCTTGGCCCTCATGTTTGACACTCTAAGTCTTGGCCCTCATGTTTGACACCCCAAGTCTTGGCCCTCATGTTTGACACCCCAAGTCTTGGCCCTCATGTTTGACACCCCAAGTCTTGGCCCTCATGTTTGACACTCTAAGTCTTAGCCCTCATGTTTGACACCCTAAGTCTTGGCCCTCATGTTTGACACCCCAAGTCTTGGCCCTCATGTTTGACACCCTAAGTCTTGGCCCTCATGTTTGACACTCTAAGTCTTGGCCCTCATGTTTGACACCCCAAGTCATGGCCCTCATGTTTGACACCTCAAGTCTTGGCCCTCATGTTTGACACTCTAAGTCTTGGCCCTCATGTTTGACACCCCAAGTCTTGGCCCTCATGTTTGACACCCCAAGTCTTGGCCCTCATGTTTGACACCCCTAAGTCTTGGCCCTCATGTTTGACACTCTAAGTCTTGGCCCTCATGTTTGACACCCCAAGTCTTGGCCCTCATGTTTGACACCCCAAGTCTTGGCCCTCATGTTTGACACCCCAAGTCTTGGCCCTCATGTTTGACACTCTAAGTCTTATGCCCTCATGTTTGACACCCCAAGTCTTGGCCCTCATGTTTGACACCCCAAGTCTTGGCCCTCATGTTTGACACCCCAAGTCTTGGCCCTCATGTTTGACACCCCAAGTCTTGGCCCTCATGTTTGACACCCCAAGTCTTGGCCCTCATGTTTGACACTCTAAGTCTTGGCCCTCATGTTTGACACCCCAAGTCTTGGCCCTCATGTTTGACACCTCAAGTCTTGGCCCTCATGTTTGACACCCCAAGTCTTGGCCCTCATGTTTGACACCCCAAAGTCTTGGCCCTCATGTTTGACACCCTAAGTCTTGGCCCTCATGTTTGACACCCCAAGTCTTGGCCCTCATGTTTGACACCCCAAGTCTTGGCCCTCATGTTTGACACCCCAAGTCTTGGCCCTCATGTTTGACACCCCAAGTCTTGGCCCTCATGTTTGACACCCCAAGTCTTGGCCCTCATGTATGACACCCCAAGTCTTGGCCCTCATGTTTGACACCCAAGTCTTGCCCTCATGTTTGACACCCCAAGTCTTGGCCCTCATGTTTGACACCCCTAAGTCTTGGCCCTCATGTTTGACACCCCAAGTCTTGGCCCTCATGTTTGACACTCTAAGTCTTGGCCCTCATGTTTGACACTCTAAGTCTTGGCCCTCATGTTTGACACTCTAAGTCTTGGCCCTCATGTTTGACACTCTAAGTCTTGGCCCCTCATGTTTGACACTCTAAGTCTTGGCCCTCATGTTTGACACTCTAAGTCTTGGCCCTCATGTTTGACACCCCAAGTCTTGGCCCTCATGTTTGACACTCTAAGTCTTGGCCCTCATGTTTGACACTCTAAGTCTTGGCCCTCATGTTTGACACTCTAAGTCTTGGCCCTCATGTTTGACACCCTAAGTCTTGGCCCTCATGTTTGACACTCTAAGTCTTGGCCCTCATGTTTGACACTCTAAGTCTTGGCCCTCATGTTTGACACCCTAAGTCTTGGCCCTCATGTTTGACACTCTAAGTCTTGGCCCTCATGTTTGACACTCTAAGTCTTGGCCCTCATGTTTGACACCCCTAAGTCGTGGCCCTCATGTTTGACACCCTAAGTCTTGGCCCTCATGTTTGACACCCCAAGTCGTGGCCCTCATGTTTGACACTCTAAGTCTTGGCCCTCATGTTTGACACCCTAAGTCTTGGCCCTCATGTTTGACACCCCAAGTCTTGGCCCTCATGTTTGACACCCTAAGTCTTGGCCCTCATGTTTGACACCCTAAGTCTTGGCCCTCATGTTTGACACCCCAAGTCTTGGCCCTCATGTTTGACACCCCAAGTCTTGGCCCTCATGTTTGACACCCTAAGTCTTGGCCCTCATGTTTGACACCCTAAGTCTTGGCCCTCATGTTTGACACCCTAAGTCTTGGCCCTCATGTTTGACACCCCTAAGTCTTGGCCCTCATGTTTGACACCCTAAGTCTTGGCCCTCATGTTTGACACCCCAAGTCTTGGCCCTCATGTTTGACACCCCTAAGTCTTGGCCCTCATGTTTGACACCCTCAAGTCTTGGCCCTCATGTTTGACACCTCTAAGTCTTGGCCCTCATGTTTGACACCCTAAGTCTTGGCCCTCATGTTTGACACCCCAAGTCTTGGCCCTCATGTTTGACACCTCAAGTCTTGGCCCTCATGTTTGACACCCTAAGTCTTGGCCCTCATGTTTGACACCCCTAAGTCTTGGCCCTCATGTTTGACACCCTAAGTCTTGGCCCTCATGTTTGACACCCCAAGTCTTGGCCCTCATGTTTGACACTCTAAGTCTTGGCCCTCATGTTTGACACCCCAAGTCTTGGCCCTCATGTTTGACACCCAAGTCTTGGCCCTCATGTTTGACACCCTAAGTCTTGGCCCTCATGTTTGACACCCCAAGTCTTGGCCCTCATGTTTGACACTCTAAGTCTTGGCCCTCATGTTTGACACTCTAAGTCTTGGCCCTCATGTTTGACACTCTAAGTCTTGGCCCTCATGTTTGACACTCTAAGTCTTGGCCCTCATGTTTGACACCCCAAGTCTTGGCCCTCATGTTTGACACTCTAAGTCTTGGCCCTCATGTTTGACACCCCAAGTCTTGGCCCTCATGTTTGACACCCAAGTCTTGGCCCTCATGTTTGACACCTAAGTCTTGGCCCTCATGTTTGACACCCTAAGTCTTGGCCCTCATGTTTGACACCCTAAGTCTTGGCCCTCATGTTTGACAGCTCTAAGTCTTGGCCCTCATGTTTGACACTCTAAGTCTTGGCCCTCATGTTTGACACCCCAAGTCTTGGCCCTCATGTTTGACACTCTAAGTCTTGGCCCTCATGTTTGACACTCTAAGTCTTGGCCCTCATGTTTGACACTCTAAGTCTTGGCCCTCATGTTTGACACTCTAAGTCTTGGCCCTCATGTTTGACACTCTAAGTCTTGGCCCTCATGTTTGACACTCTAAGTCTTGGCCCTCATGTTTGACACTCTAAGTCTTGGCCCTCATGTTTGACACTCTAAGTCTTGGCCCTCATGTTTGACACTCTAAGTCTTGGCCCTCATGTTTGACACTCTAAGTCTTGGCCCTCATGTTTGACACTCTAAGTCTTGGCCCTCATGTTTGACACTCTAAGTCTTGGCCCTCATGTTTGACACTCCAAGTCTTGGCCCTCATGTTTGACATCCTAAGTCATGAAAATTACAAAAACTTACATAAACAAAAAATTAACCCTGCTGAAAATACTCCCTTGGTTTCCACGCAAACGTATGTTGATAATATTTATGGTTTTCAAATAAGATTTGTGTTACGCCAGCCATTGCCCCCAACATCTGTACAATATAAAACATCATCGTTTTTGTCCATCATTGATCCTGCCATTCGATATCTCACTTTGACCTTTTCTCTTCTCGTTAACGGAGTGTAAACAAATGAATTGGGTGGAAACGAATCAGTTCTTGTCGCAGTTTTCCCCAAATATTCACCCGACTGTTATTCACCCCATTAATCCCCATCGCAACATAAAGGCAAGTCATAAACTTTGTCAGCTATTGATTTTGGCTTGAACAATTCTGTTCCTCTCCCCATAATTCCCCATTATTCCCCAGAAACACAGTCGACTGATTGACGCCGTGAACTAATGACCTTGGTTTAAAACTAATCAATTCCACTCCACATTCTTCCCCAGCCCAGAGGACGAATCGTTGGTCTGGCAGTCGACACAGAGGCGGATCTGTTGTTTTGGTCGGACACTGGACCAAGTCATCGCGCCATCTTCAAGTCCCGACTGGACGGTACCGACGTGACCGCTATTGTCACGGGTAAGTGGACATCAAGTGCTTGTCTTTTATTCGGGTCTGAAATCTTCGCTCCTTTGAAAGACTCCGATAACATGTTTAACAATTAACTTGGTCAGCAATACAATTTTGTTTATTCTTGATTTCGTGTAGGAAAATTTTTTACGTATTCTTTTCATTGCTATTTAATTGAAAGTGACAAAAAGAATAAAGCGTGTGTAATGGAACTTAAACTTAAAGATTGATGAAACCTTGCGCGTTAAACTGTGCCACTAATAATAAGATTGTGCGTTGAGGCTATTGGACCAACACTGAGAGATCTTTGTGTACATCTGTGCCAATTGAAAGACTTTATTGACAAGATATCCATCGTATTGTTTCGTGGCTGTGTTGCATGGATCGTACGGCGTCTAAGATATTGATAAACATTTTGGTGACCAAAATGAACGAACATGTTTATTTGTACAAAAGAATAAGCAAAAAATCTGAACTTTACTAGTCTGTTTCCTGATAGAAGTATACAATTTTATGTTCACATCTTTACACAATGTCTTTTAAATTAATCCTTAAACTGTATGCGACTTCAATTCCTAATAAGTGGAGATTAAACGTCTCGCTTTATTTCATCGGATAAAAGTTATTTAATGGGGCTGCAGAAATTAACAATGAATTAATCGATTATTCGTTTAAAATTTTAATTGATTAAAATTAATTTTGATCGATTAAGATTAGATTAAAATTTAAGAAAATATATTTTTTTTCCAATTTACTAATAATTTATATTTGTTTGTTTACTTACATACTGTACCCTCGTATTATTATTATTATTTATTTAGACGTGCATACGTAAACAAAAAAGGCTTTTCTTCCTTATATCTTTGCACTGCTGAAAGAATTATTTGCTGTTACGTCACAAAATTTGGAAGCCATGGAATTACCGCGACTTAACCGATTTCGCGAAATAATGAATCGCAACTTAACTGGATCTATATCTGAGTCATAAAAATATAACAAATCGAAATTAATCGATCAAATTGATTAATTTTTTCCCGATTAATCGAACAATTTTTTTATGCTCAGTACCAGTCCTATTATTTTTTATTGGAAAGCCTAAATGTAGATGGCCTACTTAAAAGAGCGTAAACAAGAGTTCTTTGAACATTGCATAAAACTTTTGTTTGCGCCATTTCATTTACTGAGACGCTGATCCCGTGGTTAAATATAGGGCTACTGGCGCGATAGACGCAGGTGATCATTGACGAGACGCTGATCACGTAGTTAAATATAGGTCTACTGACGTGATAGACGCAGGTATGATTTCCAGGAAAAAAGTATGTTAAAGAAATAAATGGTTGAAACAATAAAGATTTCAGCTAAAACACGAGCTACAACTTTATTTATCTTTGGTTTCAGGTTTTGAGGCTTTTTTTGTGCTCACTGGAGCCGATTTCTGGAGAATTTTTTTATTATGTCTACTTAACATAAAAACAAATAAAAACTACAAAGTTGTATGGCACGAAGTCCAAATAAGGAGCGTATTGCAATAGTATCCACCTGGACTACATTTCAGGTAATCACTCCTTTTTGGTGCAGGAATTTCTATGAGTGAATACATTCGGCCTGATAAACATAATTTTTTCTGCGAAATTTTAGAATATTTGGACATTTTTTAAATTTTATTTATATTAATAGCAAGATCATCAAAGAAGGCAATGACATGACGTACATAAAGAGCACATTTATTGGCTAAGCCCGGGCCGGTAACTTCGTTTTCTTTGCTGGATCAAATCTTGTCACAATTATGATGTCTGTCACGCCTCATATATCACCGTGTCATGTTTCTAACATTCACTTCGGGCGCGTGACAAGCAGACATTGTTTACATTGCGTTCTTTCGTTTCCGGTTCCACCTTCCTCGATTTACAATTAATCTATTGTGTCTCCCACATGCGCTGTGAATGACTTGATTCCCCTGATCTCTCAAGTTATTTTTCAAGGAGACATAATTTGAGATCTCTGGCGCCATTGCTGAATCCACCAGTGCGCGTGCGCGCATGTAGCTTCAATGACAGATGATCTGGTTATCAGAGTACTGTCCTGTGATTGATTTCAGCTGTATTATTTCAAGCTTGCGTGTATCACTCACGGTCAATTTCATTCATTGAAAAATTCACTGTGTCTAAACAATTTGCTTATAGAGATATTTAAAATCATACACATTCAGTGACCTGCAGGTGATCTGGGGCTGTTTATCCTTATGTTCATTATTTTCAGAACAATTTGTGGTTTCATATTTGAATCCTTTTGCTTAAAATAAACAACGAATCTTTCCGTCTATCTATCTGAATTCTATATATATATATTCCTCTACGTCGCCCAAACCACGCGGGACACCAAGCACGCACGCCGACTCTCTAACCCTCTCTCACCAAAGCGAGTATGTGCAAACGAGCATGACGAATGACCCTCGCTGGGGTCGACCAATGTCTCGAGACCAACAATGGTCATTGCGTTCACTTGCATTGTTCCTTCACATAATAACGTGAGATTCGTAGTGTACTGGTTATCACGTCCGCCTTATACGGGGAAGGTCCTGGGTTCAAGCCCCAGCAAAACATTGTTTTTTTTAATTTAAAAAAAAATGTCTGTTTGTGCCATTTCTTTTACCCCTTTATTGCCAACATGGCTGACCCTCGCTAGGGTCGGCCAATCACAGTTTATGGTTGGCAAGCTAATGTGGTAAAGGGTGGTGGGCAGGTAGATAACCACATTGCGAATGTCTCGAAACCAACAATGAGTCGGCAGTTCCCCCCCCCTTTCTCAAACCGACGTTCACTCGCGTTGTTTTTAATTCTTCGTGCTATAGTTTGTGTCCGTTCTTTCTCCACTTTCTATGCACTCTCCATGAGCAAGTCTGCGGCGTATGCTACGCCGCGGGGCGTCTAGTTTACTATAATTACTTTAGTGCCCCCACCCCACTCCCCCCAACAAACCGACAGTCATCACCCTATTACAGTCCTTTACAGTCGTATTCCTTCTAAACTCCATCTTACCGTACTTAGACGGACGTGATTCTTGGGCGCTCAGTAGTTGGCGCAGGCTTCCGAGGTACTAGCTGAAGCTTTAGGACAGGGGTCTACCGAGGTACTAGCTGAAGCTTTAGGACAGGGGTCTACCGAGGTACTAGCTGAAGCTTTAGGACAGGGGTCTACCGAGGTACTAGCTGAAGCTTTAGGACAGGGGTCTACCGAGGTACTAGCTGAAGCTTTAGGACAGGGGTCTACCGAGGTACTAGCTGAAGCTTTAGGACAGGGGTCTACCGAGGTACTAGCTGAAGCTTTAGGACAGGGGTCTACCGAGGTACTAGCTGAAGCTTTAGGACAGGGGTCTACCGAGGTACTAGCTGAAGCTTTAGGACAGGGGTCTTCCGAGGTACTAGCTGAAGCTTTAGGACAGGGGTCTTCCGAGGTACTAGCTGAAGCTTTAGGACAGGGGTCTACCGAGGTACTAGCTGAAGCTTTAGGACAGGGGTCTACCGAGGTACTAGCTGAAGCTTTAGGACAGGGGTCTTCCGATGTACTAGCTGAAGCTTTAGGACAGGGGTCTACAAACTTTTCTGCCGGAGGGCCGCATTGACTGTCAAACAGCAGTTTGGGGGCCGACTACACACAGTTTTGTGGTAAACTACAGGTAAAAATAGTAAAAAAAAATTAGCTTAAAAGGTCTCCAGGGGCCGGCTGAGAGGGCCTCGCAGGCCGCATCTGGCCCGCGGGCCGTAGTTTGGAGACCCCTGCTTTAAGAGATCATTATCATGCCTATAGGAATATATGTGCCAGTTACTCTAAATGGTGCATTCCTACAGCTGTCATACGGTTACCATTGTGGTTCAATTTTTTTTTCTTTAAAAAAAAAGGAAATTGCTTTCCTGTTTTAAATTATATCGATAACTTTACTGATGACATAATAAAATAAATTAAACTTTAAAATTCAAATAAAAATATAAAATAATTAGAACATTTGCTAATCTGACGATAAATTTTAATACATATAAATTGAAATATTTTTTATTAAGAAAGACTCCAAATACCTTCTTCTTTTATTCATTTAGCTTTTCAAAGAATCAAGATGGCTCCATTAAAGAATTACTAGTTAAGTTAGGAATTGAAAAATCTCTAAATCGTAACGATGTTCGGTTTTTACATTAATTTCCTGATTATAGGATCCAGGGATTTAAAATAAAACAACGCTTTACTCCTCATGGAATTCTGTTCTTATTAAATGAATACTCAAACGGTTTTCACTCGCCCCCTACCGTATTCTACGTAGTTGAGATCAAAGCCTGGAGAAATTGTATCTACTTCTGTAAGCCATCAACACAGGTTGTTCCACACCCTTCTCTGCACGCTACAACTGGGTTGATGTAAAACCCTAAATCCCTGCAGCACACTTGAAAGGCTGTTAATCCAAGTCAGGCTATTGCTTCTAGACAAAAGTTGCACTGACATGCCATACTAATAAAAACAAGCAGGCGACATCAAAGCGTCATTTTTTAACACAATGGCAGATTTATTTTTTTATTTCTCTCTGCACTCTGGGGAAAAAGTGTATTTGAAACATTCTAACATGACAGAAACTGTCTCTAAGCCAACACATTGACATGGAAGAAGGGGTGGGTGGGGGCTGTCAATCATCTCAACTTTTCGGAACGATGCCGCATGCGTTGTTGGGGCGGAGATGGGTGGGTGGGGGGGTGTTAAGAAGTCGTGACGTCAATAATCGTCTTCCGAGAACATTTCGAGTAACAGGTCAAAAGGTCTTTGAGTGTGCGCTGAGCAGCTGAAACCTGGGACGACGGCTGCGAAGTACGGTAATGAATGAGCGAGAGAGCGGCTGGAGCGCGGGGCTTAAAATACACGAACGACTTAAATCTGTCAAAGTCTTGTTACCAGCTGTAATCTGTACCCGAATACCCGATCATTCTTGTTGTAATTTGTACCAGCAGAGTTCGTACCGTTCCGTCTGTAACCGGGAACGATGTTGGGTGATGTACTCACGCAGAAAAAAAAGAGCCCAAAAATATATGTATGTTATTTGATGGATTCATTGATAGTGCATCTCTCTGAAAATGTCCATCTAAATGTAGATCATTACAAAAATAGCGAGCGTTTCCGCTCAGAACAAAGATTTGAAATAATATTTGGAACTTTCGAAAAATTTTTGTATTAAATATACAAAAGTGTTGGACATAGTGAGCTGGTGTTTACATGATGTTGCCTGGAAATTATGGTATTATTGGTCTCTGGTTGACTCGGTAGCCAAATAGTGAATCAAGGGAATTATGTATTAAAGAAAACAAAATTCAACAATTTGTTGAGTTAAAAATAATTTTGGTGTATTCCAAATGCAATATACCAGTAGGATTTTTGTTGTTGTCGTTAGTAGAGTGAGAGCAAATGGGATTTAGAATTTTGTGTAATGACAGTGGGAGGTAGTTTGTAGTGATATATTGTGTTGTTAAAGGGGAATTAATTTATAGTAATATATTGTGATGTGATAGTGGGAGGTAATTAATAGTAATATATTGTGTTTTAAATTGGAGGGGGGCAATGGGCTACGACACACTGAACATTGGTTTCAACTGTTCAAAGAGTCAGATTTAGACAAAAATGTCCAGGGAGGGCTATGGTATACTGGTTTTTTTAAAATTAAAAACGTCAATCTCCTCATTGTACCTAAACCCCCCTCCCCTAAACCTCCCTCCCATAAACCCCCCCTCCCCTAAACCCCCCTCCCCTAAACCCCCCTCCCCTAAACCCCCCTCCCCTAAACCCCCCCTCCCCTTCCTACCATTCCCGCGTCCGTCAGTCCTAATCATGATTTGTCTTGTCTTATGGGACCGACGCTTTGTAACGCCCCGACCCTCTCTCAGAAAATGCCGTCATCTCTAGGTTGCCTTCAGCCGCTTATTTCTAACATCATTGGGCGTGACTAACAAACCGGAGCTTGGTATTAACGTTGTCCGACCATCTTTATAGTCAATCGTCTAATAGAAGGGGGCGTTTCTCTGGTCTATTTATAGCTTTAGCAGTGGGATGGAAGTTTTCAAGATCTTCCCTCCCCCCATCTACCCCACCCCATCTGAATGGTGTTCACACGGCAAGGGAATTTTCAAGTGAACACAAAAAAAAGTGTAATATAACATCATTGATATTAATAACACCCTCGAAATGCCAGCATCAACTATTTTACCAGTAAGTTAAAGTTACATGCACATTAAAGGATTTGCTATCCAAAGTAACATGAAGCTAATATTTTGCTTTTGGATTTCCATTTTCCATCCTTTATTGACAAAAAAAGACAAGGAGCAGAGGTCCACAGAAAAAGAAAAAATAAACTTGTCAAAATTTTCAGTAAGTAGCTTTGAGGACGTTTCTGTACAAGCCCGATAGTACAAGGACATAGTTGTTTCGCCTGTTTTCACAGGACCAAGGCTCAACACACTAACAATCAACAAATAAGTTGTGTTCATAAAAGCACACTTTGTGAAATCTGTTGTTACTTTAAATAAAAATAAAGGATACCCATGAAAGTTCAAAGTCCGAAAGGACAGCAATACGGGAGATTTGAAATGACAGCAATACGGTAGATTTGAAATGACATCAATACGGGAGATTTGAAATGACATCAATACGGGAGATTTGAAATGACAGCAACACGGGAGAAGTCCGAACAATGAACCCATAAAGTTTCAAGTCCGAAATGGCAGCAATACGGGAGATTTGAAATGACTGCAATGCGGGAGATTTGAAATGGCAGCACTACGGGAGATTTGAAATGGCAGCACTGCGGGAGATTTGAAATGGCAGCAATGCAGGAGATTTGAAATGACAGCAATACGGGAGATTTGAAATGACAGCAATACGGTAGATTTGAAATGACATCAATACGGGAGATTTGAAATGACAGCAACACGGGAGAAGTCCGAACAATGAACCCATAAAGTTTCAAGTCCGAAATGACAGCAATACGGGAGATTTAAAATGACTGCAATGCGGGAGATTTGAAATGGCAGCACTACGGGAGATTTGAAATGGCAGCACTGCGGGAGATTTGAAATGGCAGCAATGCGGGAGATTTGAAATGACAGCAATACGGGAGATTTGAAATGACAGCCATACGGGAGATTTGAAATGACAGCCATACGGGAGATTTGAAATGACAGCCATACGGGAGATTTGAAATGACAGCCATACGGGAGATTTGAAATGACAGCAATACGGGAGATTTGAAATGACAGCGATACGGGATATTTCCGAACCATTCGGACCGATTCATGTTATGGTTCCTTTTATACATCCCTGAGCAGAGGGGTGTCGAGTGAGTCTATAACCTGGGGCTGCATCACTTGTTCTTTGGACGCCCTCACCACAGCAGAACTGAATCTACTCTATGGGTAGCCTTGGTGTTAAAGGTGACCAGAATGACATTTATTGTTTTGGTAGATGTGTTTTTGTTTCTGTGACTTCCCTATACCATACACCTCGTGTTGATTCATTTTAAAATTAAAGTTTAAGAAAAAAGTTTTTTCTCTCCTTTTCACAACCATTTTATATTTAAACACCTTCATAGTTTATTTGAGTTCTTTTTATTTCGTCATTGCGTTACATTTACAGCTTCCTATCAGTCCATCTATATTAACTATATTATATACCGGTATGTCTCTATACCTCTTTCTCTCCTTCTCCTCTCATCTCTCACTCTGTTCCTTTCGTTTTTCTGTTCTTTTACAAGTCTTTCTTTTTCTTCTTCTTCTTATTTCTTAATTCCTTTGTTTTAATCATTATTTTATTTTTTATTTCTTCCCTTGTATTTTTTCTCTCCCTAGGAATTGTAATCGACTTTTTAGATAGTTTGGCAAATAAAAATAGAAGTAAAAAAAGATTTTTAAAAACCAAGTTTTTACAAGCGGGCTAAAAAGAAGAAAATAATTTAAAACTTGTAAGTTCAAGTACTAATTTAATATGACTAAAAACGTGGGGCGCCTATGATGTTTAACATATGCAGTTCATTCATTCTCTCACTTATAAATCCATCTTTCGCCTTCTAGATTATGAATATTTCATTTTTATCCCACGTTTTTAGTCATATTAAATTAGTACTTGAACTTATAAGTTTTAAATTATTTTCTTCTTTTTAGTCCGCTTATAAAAACGTGGTTTTTGAAAATCTTTTTTTTACTTCTATTTATTTTATTCTTTTTAGTCGAGTGTATGCTCTAATGACTTTGAAGTATTGATTATGTTCAAATATAATACGCATTGCCCGACAAACATTTACAGAGTGGAAATGACTGATCTCCCCTTGATGTTAAACATTGTTTTTGTGGTCGAGGTTGGTGTGAACTCGGCACGTGAATGTAATGTAAACAAGGACAGACGGATAATACATAGGCGTATATATAGATAAACTAAAAAGTTCAATAATTTAATAACGGTACATTCGATCGATTTGAAATTTTGATACCATGCATCGTCATCTAAGATCTATCTGTGGTAAAATTTTGAGATCTCTAGGACCATCAGAAGTGGTTGACAGATTTGAAAAAATTGTGGACAGACAAACCAACAAACAGGAACGAAAGTGAATTAATATAAACGAGGTAAAAAAATACAGCATGCTGAGAAGTCTTACAGCTCCTGCCACCATTCTTAAAGCGGACACCTGTCCGTTTTGTTTCACTCTCTTATCATAGAGAAATTTTTTACTTTTCATTTTCCCCTTCTGTTCTTTTCTTTCTTCATTTACTCTCCTATTAAAGAATTTTGTGTTTTTTAAAATATTTTATTCATTCATCACAGTTCCTCCGTCCATCCCTCAGACCATCTGTCATTCCTACCACCCTTTCCTTTGTTTATCGATATCCCATGATTCCTATTTCAATTACGAGACAAGCAGCTTCATGGCCATCAGTTTTTGCCGGCCAACATTTTTTTTATACCAACATCCCCCCTCCCACTTCCACATTTTTGTGTTGCCGATGTCGGCCAAGGTTATCTTGTGCCATTACATATTCCCCTAGTTGTTCTGGGCTCATAATTTCTGAAATATTGTCTCATTTCTGATGCTCTGTTCCAATATTGTCTCATTTCTAATGCTCTGTTCCAATATTGTCTCATTTCTAATGCTCTGTTCCAATATTGTCTCATTTCTAATGCTCTGTTCCAATAGTGTACGCAAACACGACAATTTGTTAAATATCGTTGTAACAGTTTTAACACCAAGTACTTGCGTGCCTTTTAACTACTTACATGTACTTCACATGCGCCCATCAAACTATTTTGACGTACGTAACTTATTCATGACGTCACAACAGCAATAACACATGACGTACATGACGTCAACATGTCAATAACACATTAGGTTCTATATGACGTCACACAAAAAATAGCACACGTGGTTTAATGTGACATCGCACACCTGTTAACACACTGGGCTGCACATGTGCTCAACACACCAATAACAATAGTGACTGCACATGTCTTTTTTTAAAATACCAATTACACGGTGACTATGGATGACTTTAGTATACTAATTACAAATGGGACTGAGAATGATTATTATATATATTATTTACACATGTGACTGCATGTATTCAGTATATAATACATGCGACTATGCATGACTTTAAATACCAATTACACATGTGGCTGTATAGGACTTCAGTGTACCAATTACACATGTGGCTGTATAGGACTTCAGTGTACCAATTACACATGTGGCTGTAAATGAGTTCTGTATACCAATTACACATGTGGCTTTACATGACTTCAGTATACCAATTACACATGAGGCTGTGGATGACTTCAGTATACCAATAACACATGACTTCAGTCACCAATTACACATGAGGCTGTGGATGACTTCAGTATACCAATAACACATGACTTCAGTCACCAATAACACATGTGGCTGTACATGACTTCCGTATACCAATAACACATGTGACAGTACATGACTTTAGTATAGCTATGCCACATGTGACTGTACATGACTTCAGAATACCAATTACACATGTGACCGTACATGACTTTAGTATAGCTATGCCACATGTGACTGTACATGACTTCAGAATACCAATTACACATGTGACCGTACATGACTTTAGTATAGCTATGCCACATGTGACTGTACATGACTTCAGAATACCAATTACACATGTGACCGTACATGACTTTAGTATAGCTATGCCACATGTGGCTGCACATGCCCAGAGTGTACCAATGCCACATGTGGCTACTCCAGGTTTGAGCTATCTCGCCATTGGCCCAGCTGTGCGCCGGTTTGCACGTGCAGGCGCGTGTTGGTGACGTACATGAAGGAAACTAATTTCCTGTAACAGAAATGTTCAACGTTGAAACCAACAGTCAAGTTCTCTCTTGTCCATAGTAGGTCAATAGAGTTTCAGTTTGTTAATTTTTCAAAAGCCTGGTGAAAAAAAGTGAACACGGAAAGTGATGCGCTAGTCACCAATAATTAAATAGAAATAATCATCTATTTAGATATTTAGTTACCCATTTGACCCAAGGGCTGAAAGCAATATTATCGGTTTTCAAGAGTTGTTCTTTGTGATTTGAAAAAAAAATTTCAACAAGAACAACAGAATGGTTTTAAACACAAACCTTTAAAAATCTCGCGTCCCCCCGCCCCTATATTCCATGAGTTTTGCCAGTATGAATATGAACATATTATGTAGTTTTAAAATTATAAGATACATTTCAATATGGTTTGTACGCAGACGCCTTAACCAAAATTTATTAAGTCTGATTGGCTGATGAGCTGATTCGCCATCTTTGATACCGTTCTGTTAAAACCAGGGGGGTTATTTCCATCTCTGCGTGTCATGCTTGATGTATGCTGTGTGATGCTCTGTCATGAATGATGTGTGTAAGCCGGTACTACAGCCCAGCAGCCACAAAGAGACGTCTATGGGCCCATGTGTTTACGCGTGTGAGTAGTAAGGCCAGGTGCCCGGAGATCGCATCTTAAAATAACGCACGACAGTCTGTCTGCTCACCTGGGGATGTAAACACGGAAGTCACGTGGTGTCACGGAGAGGTCAAGCTCACATCTCCTGCCGTAGGCAATGTTCATTCATTTAAACGTCCCCGACGTCTCAGCGTCTCCCTGTGGTCAATCTCAGTTACCGTAAACATGACGAAGCTGAAATGAATGATATGATGTTATGTAGACACAGCTGTCGATAGGAATGGTCATTTTTATTTCAACTCTTCTAATTCAACAAGTATTATAAAAATGACATAACACTAGATTGATACTTTAGTCACTTCTCAGACCCGCAAACCTATGTCTTATTGTTTATATTTTTAGGAAAGGTACGGTAAAACAATATTTTTAGAAAAGGTATGGTAAACCAATATTTTTAGGAAAGGTATTGTAAAACAATATTTTTAGGAAAGGTATGGTAAAATAATATTTTTAGGAAAGTTATGGTAAAACAATATTTTTAGGAAAGTTATGGTAAAACAATATTTTTAGGAAAGGTATGGTAAAACAATATTTTTAGGAAAGGTATGGTAAAACAATATTTTTAGGAAAGGTATGGTAAAACAATATTTTTAGGAAAGGTATGGTAAAACAATATTTTTAGGAAAGGTATGGTGAAACAATATTTTTAGGAAAGGTAAAACAATATTTTAAAATCCCTTATATTAACTTCACGGTCTTGTCTCTCTCTCTCTCTGTCTGTCGTGTGTTCGCGGTCGGGTAGAAAAACAAAAGCAAAAAATGACACACTTCCCGTGACGTTATCGAGCTGAAATTTTGCACGTAGACTCGTGTCACCTAACAATGCATTATTTCAACATTTCAGATCGATCAGATGAACCGTAATTTAATTCATGCATTTTTAGTTTATCTCTATGTATCTATATGTATTGCTATTGTTGACATCCACGTGTCACTGGAGTTCATCAGAGCTGGGTGGACTCAGAGACAACTATTGTTAGGTACCCATCAGAGCTGGGTGGACTCAGGGACAACTAATGTCAGGTACCCATCAGACCTGGGTGGACTCAGGGACAACTAATGTCAGGTACCCATCAGACCTGGGTGGACTCAGGGACAACCAATGTCAGGTACCCATCAGACCTGGGTGGACTCAGGGACAACTAATGTCAGGTACCCATCAGAGCTAGGTGGACTCAGGGATTAACTGTTTTGTGAGAATACTTCACAAATAAAGTTTTAATTATACGTTTAGAGTATAGAGATCTTATCGTATCGAATCTGTTACAGACGCTCCTTCTATACAGAAGATTTTTGACGTTGCCAAGATAAAAAGATGTAGAAAATAAATTTAAAAAATTTCATACCTCAATACAAGGGAGCCTGTGTTCTAGCCGAGTAAACAGTGGAAGTGGGTGATTTTGACAGTTTAAAAATAACGCATAAAAAATAACAATAAAAACGGAACAAATAAAGCAAACTTTTGTTTAGTGCTGACGATTCAAAACACAACCTACGCATTCATTCGCCTCGTAAATAGTACGCTGGATGAATACTCACACTAAAGACGCCGATGCACAATATTGTGTATATATAATTATAATATACGATCAGAAGTAAATTGTGTAGTAGAGAGAAACAAAGTCCAAAAGAATTGAGCTGTTTTGTTGTTTAAAAACTACATTTAAGCTGGAAATAAACGTGGATGTGTGTGTGTGTGTGTATCTCCGACCAAGAGATAAACATCGGGATTAGCTAAGTCGTTAATCCTGGGTTCAGCGTCTACGCCAGATTATGACGTACAGGGTGCTCGCGAGTGTGCGTGGTTTTTTTGGGGTGTGGAGTCGGGGCCCAGTGAGTGGGGGGGGGGAGTTTGCAGGATTTGTCAGAGGGGCGTGGTGCTTTTACCGACAGATGGCGCTTATGTTGGCTGCAGTAGTAAGATTGACATGGAATTCGCCACTTTTTGGCGTTCTGTTCTGTTCTGTAGTGAGGACGTGTCAACGTTAGTCTAGGACTTGACTTGTATCGAAGTCTTTCATTCACTAACTAAAAGGCGGGTCTGACCAGTCTTAGGACTTCACTTGTATCGAAGTCTTTCATTCACTAACTAAAAGGCGGATCTGTCAAGCCGTGGGATGTTCGGTTTTATTGGTAGCATGAAAGAACCTTTGAAATAATGTTTAACATTTGCGCATCATAAATATTTAATAAAGGAAACATTTGGGCGGAAAAATGATTTAAAACTATGGTAAATACAATTGAAGTATAGTTAGGCTAAAATAAAATCCCTCTAAATCTCAAAAATCGGTAGATCTATTAGTTTCAACTTTTTTTATACGATTTATACAAAAATATTTTTTTATTTTCACCGATAAGATCTCTATTTACAAAAATGCATGTATTCGTGTTGGCTTATTTTATCTTTTACAGACGCTTCTACAGAAGATTATTGCGTCATACGCGTATTTGTGTTTTATGCCCAATTCTCTTCAGTTATAAATTTTGGTGTGCCTTATTATGCAGGAAAAACGTAACGACGTTCATTTTTTGAGCACACGCAGACACAAAGATTCCTCCAACGAGTTATCTATTGATGAGTATTCCCTGAGCTAGTCGCCTCCCCGCGGTGAACTATTTATAGACCGAAGCAACCAAACGTGTCGAAAGTTCAACAGATGGTTGGTTTGATTTCCCCGTCAATTCCCTAAACTACGACTGACACGACGGGTGGTAACCACGTGACCCTCGGGACGTCTGCTGGGAAAAGGCTTCAAAGTACCGAGGGGTCATCGTCAGGTCAAAAACCTTTTTAGTCGCCGGCGTTGCTCTAATTTAAAAAAAATTATATACATATATATTTTTATGTTATAAATAAATACGGGCATAAGCTTTTCTGTTCATATTACTATTAGGAATAGTGTATAAAGAGTGAAGAGAAAAATATCTTGTTCAAATACAAGAGATTAAAAAAACAGGAGAACCAACATACTAGCAACAACACTAATAAAAAAAAAGCAAGACTAGATGCCATAATATTCTGTATAGAAGGAGCGTTTGTAATATCTACGGTAAGTTTGAACCAATCAGCTCAACAGTTAAGCGAAATCCTTAGAGACTTAAGTGTTTCACTGACGCTTAATTCAAAATATTTTCTTTCACCTAACTTGTCTGAGTTTGTCTAAACTCTAAATTATATCCATTAAATAGTATAAAGATAATAGAGAAACACAATTCTTTCCAATTTCAAATCTTAGCTGGAATGGTCAATACACCTCAGCTGGACTGGTCAATATATCTTAGCTGGAGTGGTCGATATATTATTATATTAGCTGGAGTGGTCAATGTATCGTAGCTGGAGTGGTCAATATATCTTAGCTGGAGTGGTCAATATATCTTTACAAACTCTAAATTTTATCTAATAATTCCTTCTCTCCGTTCCAATATTACCTAAATATTATTTATAAAAACTTGCTAAATGCGCCCCCACCATTTAGGTATTTCAGTTTTGGTTAAACGGCTACCTATATCTCCCAAAATCTCAGCTGTTCCGAGCCTTAGCTAAACAGTTACTATATATATCCCAAATTTTAGCTTAACGGCTATCTTCATATGCTCGACTTCCGGTCATCGGGTACCCACACATCTCAACTCGTGCTAAATTTCAGCTCAAAAGATATCCCCATAGCCCAAATCACAAGTGAACGTTCTGACACCATATATCTCCAGCACCAGGTCTCTCTGACACCACATATCTCCAGCACCAGGTCTCTCTGACACCAAATATTTCCAGCACCAGGTCTCTCTGACACCAAATATCTCCAGCACCAGGTCTCTCTGACACCAAATATCTCCAGCACCAGGTCTCTCTGACACCAAATATCTCCAGCACCAGGTCTCTCTGACACCACATATCTCCAGCACCAGGTCTCTCTGACACCACATATCTTCAGCACCAGGTCTCTCTGACACCAAATATTTCCAGCACCAGGTCTCTCTGACACCACATATCTCCAGCACCAGGTCTCTCTGACACCACATATCTCCAGCACCAGGTCTCTCTGACACCAAATATCTCCAGCACCAGGTCTCTCTGACACCAAATATCTCCAGCACCAGGTCTCTCTGACACCACATATCTCCAGCACCAGGTCTCTCTGACACCACATATCTCCAGCACCAGGTCTCTCTGACACCACATATCTCCAGCACCAGGTCTCTCTGACGAGCCTGTGTACAGATATCAACCAAGAACGTCCATCTGGTCTGGCTGGTGATTTGTCTTTCAAGGCCTTAAGTGTGAGGGTCGTTAAAGACGTGTTTTCTGAGAGAGTTATCACCCGTGTTAACGACGATGATTTTGCCGCCTGTTAGCTCCGCACCTTGCCTGGAAATGTATCGCTTCCTCGCAAACAGGTAGATGACGTTTAATCAAAGAGAAGAACGATGATGGGCAGGCGGCAGGCCCTGACTTAAAAGACCCCGGACCCCTAGGCACTTCGCATTTTGGGCCCTCCAACCATCTTTTGATAATGCAAGCCAATGTAAAGATTCCCCCACATTGGCCCCTAAGCTTGCTGGGGCCCTAGGCCAGGGCCTTGTAGGCCTAGGCAGAAATCCGGTCCTGATGATGGTGAAAAAAGGACTTGTAGAGTCAAATTCACGTGTGGTTACTTATACTTGTTGTGGTGGTGAGGCATTAAAATCATTGCATGGGGTGTCCATTTTAAGACTGGCTTAGCAATATACAGCGTACACAATCCTATTTAAGAAATATAGTTAATAATCTCATTTAGAAAAAGCGTTAGAAGATGTGATAGTTTAAGTTTAAGGTTAATTATCATGTAAATAAAGAGATATACTTGAAAATTCTGTGTTTTTGACAATGAGACGTCACACTAGCTGGTAAAATTGTTTCCCTAGAGTAATTCCCTGTGACTAATGTCCTGGCAGAAAGCTCCCGATCTTCCTGGCTCGCCAGCAAGAAAGTCTAAAAGATTTAATCTACAAAGTGGTTACAAAAGAAAAGAAAAAAAGGGGGGGGGGATTTGAAAAAAAATCACTCTCGAATTATAAAACAACAAACGCTTGAAAAATAATAGAGAAGTAAATCACACACTATTTCTAAGTTAAAGAATAATACGTCAACAGTGTCATGAGGTGTGAGTTGTACCATTTATAATCGGTATGTGAAGAAAGTGAAGATCTAAGTCTACGCAAATCAATTGATGTAAATAAATGCCAACGACTTACTATTCTTTAATGATTTAATTAAAGTAAGCGACCGTTACAGCATCGTGGTTTAATTCTCCTATGGGTTTATCAACACTAAAGTAGGACTGTGTTAAATATGTATGTTTATTGTAGAGACTTTAAAAGCTCACACATTTTTGTTTAGGGATTCATTCATATTTAATGACGTTGATATCAATGACGCCCGTGCGTAAACTCGCAAACACATTTCAAGTGGTTGGGGGGGGGAGTGGGGACTAGTTGCACAGAGATTAAGATAATCGTGATGTGATTTTCGATCGGGTTGTGATGGTGGGGATAGGGGGGTGGGGGTTGCTGGGGGTCAGAGCTGTCTCGTATAGAAGTGGTCATGTTTGTAGCTGTGGTTACCAATGGTCAGCTGCTGAGCTCACTGAAAGGTCATCGCGTAGTGGAGGAATTATGGGAGACCAAGGTGACCCATTACATTGTGGACAGAAAACGAAAGACGTTCAGAAAAGACAATCCATTACACTGTGGATAAACACATTAATTAAGACGCGGCAAGCTATTAAAATAAGATCAACACATTCAGAAGAGACAACCCATTACATTGTGGATAAGGCATACAGAAAAGACAATCCATTGCATTGTGGATTAGGCATACAGAAAAGACAATCCATTGCATTGTGGATAAGGCATACAGAAGAGACAACCCATTACATTATGGATAAGACATACAGAAAAGACAATCCATTGCATTGTGGATAAGGCATACAGAAGAGACAACCCATTACATTGTGGATAAGGCATACAGAAGAGACAACCCATTACATTGTGGATAAGACATACAGAAAAGACAATCCATTGCATTGTGGATAAGGCATACAGAAGAGACAACCCATTGCATTGTGGATAAGACATACAGAAGAGACAACCCATTACATTGTGGATAAGACATACAGAAAAGACAATCCATTGCATTGTGGATAAGGCATACAGAAGAGACAACCCATTGCATTGTGGATAAGACATACAGAAGAGACAACCCATTGCATTGTGGATAAGGCATACAGAAGAGACAACCCATTGCATTGTGGATGAACTCATGCAGACACAAGCAACCCTGGGCTTAACATAACCCTCGAGATTTGAATATTTAAATATTGCCGTTTAAAATTTAAACAATTTAAAACCATGGATTAAAAAAATAACGTTCGTTAGTTTTTCTATAAAAAAGTATTATAAACAAATATGTTTCATCTAATTTTGTTTTAGATATTAGTCAAAAGCAGAAGCTGAAATGAAATAGGAAAAGCAAAATATAAACATTATGATTGAAAAAGATGGTGACAAGAGTATAGATGGAGAGGGGTTGATGGAGAGAGAGAGACAGAGGGGAACACAGAGAGTGAGAGATAGTGACAGATAGAGAAAGAAAGAGAGAGGTAGAGAGAGTGAAAGATAGATGGAAAGAGTGAGAGAGAGAGCCAGCTGCAGAGAGAGACAGGCAGAGACACATAGAGAGGCAGAGAGAGAGAGAGAGATCCAGAAAGACAGAGCGGGTGAGTGAGAGAGAGAGAGGGACATATTGAAGGACAGGGAGGGACATACCGAGACACAGAGAGAGAGAGAGAGAGAGAGAGAGTGAGACAGAGATAGATATACGGAGGGGTGGGCAACATTAGACCAGACTTATTAATACTAAATTACTATGAAGTATATCAACGAATTAAAACTGCATCTGGACACAAGTGGAGCCTACTATTTCAAACCACTTGGCAATAATATTAAAAAATACATATCTACATCGTCTTACTTAAAGGGGCACAACCCTGGGGACTTTTATTTTCCTCTTTATTTAAACAAAAAAAATTGTGTGTTTGGTGAGAAAGCAATTGCGCATGTTAATCTCCCTGGTAATGTTTATGAAAACAGAGTTGGCCTTCTCCGGTGTGTGGGGCGATGCTGATGAGCTTATCTCACAGCGTCAGATACCGTCACACAGCATGCAACAACGGTGCTACTCAATGGAGAATCTCGGATTTCCACTGCAAGGGGACGGTAGCCAGGCATACCTTTTCAACAAAACAAAAACAAAATTAAGGGGATACAATGGTAAATTTGTCTTATTATGAGAATGTTGGAAATGAACCAAACATGGCGGCATAAACTTCCTTTTAACAGAGAGTATTTGTTTGTACATAAACTTATGTGCGCACGCGTCCATGTGCTAGAATTTCAGGTAGAAAAATGAGGAGAATTATTATTCTTCCGTTACTGATAACAATAACAGGATTACAATCAGTTGCTGTCGGTCATTAGGAACACTAGTGTACATACGTTGCTACTCGTGACCATGCTTGCATTTTTATCATGATCTTCCAAACATAGAATGAAAATTGTTTGTTTCATTTTTAAATCACATTTTGTGTAAATCATCAACATACATAATTCCCGTAACGGATGTAATGCTTCTTGGATGTAATGCTGATTTTTTCAACAGTGCGCACCAAAAATTACTGCACCAAAATATAACTCTTTTGGAACGTTCCGCATAAAATTGTTCAAAGTGATAATAAATGAATCAAATAAAAATAAATAAAATAAATGAAAGTTCTGTATTACGTTATTTTTTTAAAATCTGATGTGTAATTATTTTGAAAACTTCCGTCATTTTTGACGGGTGATACGCTAGTATAATTCTATTCCCTCATTGAAAATAATTCATGTTTTATGTTTTCCTTAATTCATCCCCCATCATTTAGTTTTATTCATTTTACTGGACTTTTAGGTACTACAACACAAAATTACCAATCCACTCATTCACGAAGCAGTTTATGGCTATGCCGCAGACCTTTAATTCTACCAGTGTATCGAGTGGCTGCCTACTAGCCCCCAGACCCAATCTACTAATCTAAACTAATCTAACCAATCAGCTAATTCGACTGAGGGGACCCCCACTCCACCACCGCCCCCAAAGTAGAAGACATGACCTAATTGTGCTGGGACCATACTCTCGAAGCAGGCACGTCTTCCGCCTTGGGGATATTGTAATGGTATTCCAGGATGCAGTCACAAACAAACGGGTCATTTAAGAGTGAAAGTGAGTTACCAAGATACGTTTGACCAATGAGGTGTGTGGCATTTTCATTAAAAACACATAAACTGAATGCTGCCCATGAAATCTAAAGGGCCCACGTCTGAGCTGTTGGCTTTATTATAAGTGTTTCACCTTTGTCAATGGTTTGGTCCCATGCCCCTGAAATCTTCAAGGTAATTTAAGCGAAATTTTTCAAATCCAACGAGGTTCATTTAGACTCCCCACACAGAATTTACGCATTATGTCCACACCACCCACTTAGTGTAAAGTCAGAATTTACGCATTATGTGCACACCACCCACTGAGTGTAAAATCAGAATTTACGCATTTATGCACACCGCTCGCTGAGTGTAAAATCAGAATTTACGCATTATGTGGACACCACTCACTGTGCGTAAATTTAGAATCTACGCATTATGTGCACACCGCTCACAGAGTGTATAATCAGATTTAAAAGCATTATATGCACACCGCTCGCAGAGTGTAAAATCAAACTTTAAGCATGATGTGAAAACTCTCCTAAAGAGCGTAAATCGAACTTTCAGCACCGTGCTCACACCGCATGTGAACGTGGCACAGCTAAGGTACGAACTTGAGGGCACTCCTTGTTAATCTTCCACCACCTTGAGAGTAATCACAAAGTACTTAGTCTTCCTCCGTTTCCAAGGACTCCATTAAGTCTGTGCTCATAAAACCACTGGTCACTATCCCCCACCCCCCCCACCACCCACCACTCGTTCCCTTGCCATCACCTCAGATCTCAGCAATAAACACTAGTCGACTCCCGCCCCCCCCCCTTACCGCCCCCAAACTCCAACCGATCTTTTACACACAACACAAAGTTTGGACGGTAAATTTAGTAACCAAGACAGCTACCTCCCCCTTTTTTCCCCTTTCATTCTTTTACTGCTGACTTCTGAAGTACTGCGAGTTATCTGTTCCTTGCACGAACGTTTTCTCATTTTTTTAATGCCAAGAGATGTTTTTCCTCTTTAGTTTCAATGCACTTGAACTCGTTCTCTAGTTAAGGGAATTGAGCAATGGACCTCTAGGGTCAGCGGGAATGAGTTACTTGTGAAAATGACGTGCAACAACCAGGGACTGACTAGTCATATGTTCTTAGGCGTTATGCCAATACTGACGTGTCCATTTCCCACTTCAATCCCCTTTTCTCCTTTGCAATACTTTTTTCCGTTCCCATCCCATTTTCCTTACCCATGCCTTTTCTCCTTACTATCTCTTTTTTACATTCCCTTCCCTATTCTCTTTCCCCTTTATTTTCCCTCATCTCTTTTCTCCTTTCTCACCTCTTTTATCCCTCCACATCTCTATTCTCCTCCACTATCCCTTTTCTCATTTCCTATATTTTTTTCCCATTTCTAATCACTTTTCTCCGCCCCTATTCCTCCTATGGCAACATACATTTTTATTTAATGCAATATAAAAAATGGATGTTGTAAAGTAATTACGTCCATACGTATATATTAATTAACATTACTTAAGTTACGAAACTGTAAATCGTAAGAGAACTATGGGATTGTTAGAGGTTCCAAAACACATGACTAGTATGCGTTAATTAAGCCTTGAAATATATAATGAGCTGTCCACAAAGTCAAGTAACCTTTCCACAAAGTTAACTAACTGTCCACACAGTCAACTTTCTAATGAGCTGTCCACAAAGTTAACTAACTGTCCACACAGTCAACTTTCTAATGAGCTGTCCACAAAGTCAACTATCTAATGAGCTATCCACAAAGTCAACTAACGGTCCACACAGTCAACTTTCTAATTAGCTGTCCGAGAGCAAACCACATATATCAGTCAACCAACCGTCCGACCCAAGCTACATTTCCAACGATCCTGAAGAAGTCAGGACGTCGGCAGCCAGGAGATGGACCAGGTCAGCGGGTCGTCTCCCTGTTCCTCCACCAGCCCCCCCTCCTCCCTCCCTCCTTACACCCGGGTCTTCGTCGTGTTCCAGCAGTTCTGGCTAAATGCCCAAAGATGTAGATATGTCCGTGGGCTTTTATTGATTTCTTTAAGGAATAGACCCCCTACCGACACCGACCCCCGCATCCATGGTGCTATGTCATTTCTCATCTACATTCAATGGTCAGTGGCCTTAGCGACGTTGTTGTGGGCGGGTGCGGGAAGGAGAGCCCCTGGTTTTATTTATATGATACTGGTCAGGGGCGGGACTGTTAGGCAGTTGGGGGGGGGGTGTTCCTGTTCTTCTGTTAAAGTTGGCACGAGTTCAAAATTTGGAATTCGTGTGTGTGTGTGTGTTTAAAGACCTTTTCTGGGCTTGTTTGATGATTCTTGTTTTGTATTATTGAAAAAAAGGAATAGGAAAAAAATATTCTGAAGATTTATCTTGAGCTAAAACTAGGATTTCGTTAACACTGGGTACCTAAAAGTTTCTTACCAAATGAGCCCTGTGTCTCCAGGGACTTAAAAAAAAACAAGCAATATAATGACTATCACTTAAAATGTAAGAATATTTTTAAAACTTTTCTTACAATCACGTGATGTCTTCAAGACGACCTTCTGGTTTCTACGGTGTGTTAAATACGTCAATGTTTTTTTTTCAAGAAACACATCAATAATTCCCCCGCACCATGAACTATCAAGGCAACCACCAGCTGCACAGACTGCAAGGACCTCATATACAAAGTTATCAAAGGAAATGTATCGCTATTATATGGACAAACTTCAGGATTTAAAAAGTAAACACATCAATTCTGGCCTCTGGGAACAATAAAAGAAAAGTCTAAAGGGCGACACACGACCTTCTTCTCTACGCATTTCATTACGTAAATGGAGATTTTCAATCTACTGGAGAGAGTTGAGATTGATGAAAGTAATGGAGACAAGATTTATCTAAATTGAAAATAAAGAAATTAAACAACAACAAATTAACAAATAAACACCCAACAACAAAGACAAAATAAACACGCAACAACAACGACAAAATAAACACGCAACAACAACGACAAAATAAACAACAACGATATAATAAAGAAGCAACAACAAGACAAAATAAACAAGCAACAGCAAGACAAAATAAACAAGCAACAAAAACAACAAAATAAACAAGCAGCAACAACGAAAAAATAAGCAAGCAGCAAAAACAAAATAAACAAGAACAACATATAAACACATTTGGATTTCCAAATGAACGGTAAATCTAGATGAGTTAGGCTTTATTTATTTTGCCATAGAATTACATTGAGAGGGGGTTGGGGGTCGCTGGGCTTTGTAAGATTTTATTAGACCTGGGGATGCTGAATCATAGATCGAGATTCCGTTTTAAGATGGGATCGGTCAACGAAAGAGGATGGTAGATTTCATTAAAATTCAGTCAAGACTAACAAAACGTCGCTCTTTAAAATAACAATAGCATGTAAGGATAGAAATATAGAACTAAACATTAAAAGATGAAGATCAATTATAGATTTATTTATAGGTGGAGAGATAAGGATAGTAGTTGTTAATGAGACCAGGATTAGACTTGTCTAGACGGGAGAGTAATATTAGAGTTGTCTAGATGGGAGTAGATAGATGAGAGATAGATAGAGTTGTCTAGACGGGAGAGTAACATTAGAGTTCTCTAGACAGGAGAGTAACATTAGAGTTGTCTAGACAGGAGAGTAACATTAGAGTTGTCTAGACAGGAGAGTAAGATTAGAGTTGTCTAGATGGGAGAGTAAGATTAGAGTTGTCTAGACGGGAGAGTAACATTAGAGTTGTCTAGACGGGAGAGTAAGATTAGACTTGTCTAGATGGGAGAGTAAGATTAGTATATCATATAGAATGGGACTGCAATAAAGCTTTTAAATAAAATACAAAATACCCAAACAAATTGTGCAATGAAAACAATAAATTTGAGCTTTATTTTTAGACTGACACGACAGTAAACGTTTCGGCTAATGCCTTCATCAGTACAACATAAAATACATTCTTACAATACTTACATATGTAAAAATAACATTCTTAAAAAATATTGTATTTTAAAATATTTATGTTAAATAAAAGAAAGGAAAAACAAAAACAAACATGGACACAGGATATAGGAAAAAAGGGGGAAGTATCCAAAGTTACAGTAAAAACCACAACGGGAACAAGATTCTGCAGTTAAGTAAAATTATGAATTTGGTTAATTCCATATGGAGCCAACGTACCAAATCTTTTTATGAGTCTATTTTCCATGTGGATTCTATCATGGGTATTGCTTGCATATAAAATACCAGTTACTGCAATATCTGATATGCCGTTATGGTCAACACTGTTAAAATGTTTAGACACAGGACATTGAGGCTGTTTATTTATATTATACAGGTGTTCTCTAAGACGATCTCCAAGACGACGACCAGTCTCACCCACGTAAATTTTATTACACCTCTTGCAAAGAATTGCATAAATCACGTTGCGACTTGTGCAAGTGAATCCATCTTTTATTAAGAATTTTTCAAGAGGGAAAGAAATGTTGTTAATTTCCATCACATATGGACAAGTATTGCAACGGTTACGGTTGCAACCTTTTGTTCCAATATGTGCTTTCATTGTGGTAAGGTGACTTCTTACAAGAATATCTCTGAGGCTTCTATCTCACCGGAAAGCAAAAAGAGGAGGTTTTTTTAAGACCTGCTGAGTTAGAGGGTCAGCCAGAAGGATTGGTCGGCATTAGCCGAAACGTCTACTGTCGTGTCAGTCTAAAAATAAAGCTCGAATTTATTGTTTTCATTGCACAATTTGTTTGTGTATTTTGTATTTTAGAGTAAGATTAGACTTGTCTAGACGGGACACCATGATTGTAGTTGTCTAGACGGGACACCGTGATTGTAGTTGTCTAGACGGGACACCGTGATTGTAGTTGTCTAGACGGGACACCATGATTGTAGTTGTCTAGACGGGACACCGTGATTGTAGTTGTCTAGACGGGACACCGTGATTGTAGTTGTCTAGACGGGACACCGTGATTGTAGTTGTCTAGACGGGACACCGTGATTGTAGTTGTCTAGACGGGACACCGTGATTGTAGTTGTCTAGACGGGACACCATGATTGTAGTTGTCTAGACGGGACACCGTGATTGTAGTTGTCTAGACGGGACACCGTGATTGTAGTTGTCTAGACGGGACACCATGATTGTAGTTGTCTAGACGGGACACCGTGATTGTAGTTGTCTAGACGGGACACCATGATTGTAGTTGTCTAGACGGGACACCGTGATTGTAGTTGTCTAGACGGGACACCATGATTGTAGTTGTCTAGACGGGACACCGTGATTGTAGTTGTCTAGACGGGACACCGTGATTGTAGTTGTCTAGACGGGACACCGTGATTGTAGTTGTCTAGACGGGACACCGTGATTGTAGTTGTCTAGACGGGACACCATGATTGTAGTTGTCTAGACGGGACACCGTGATTGTAGTTGTCTAGACGGGACACCGTGATTGTAGTTGTCTAGACGGGACACCATGATTGTAGTTGTCTAGACGGGACACCGTGATTGTAGTTGTCTAGACGGGACACCATGATTGTAGTTGTCTAGAAGGGACACCGTGATTGTAGTTGTCTAGACGGGACACCATGATTGTAGTTGTCTAGACGGGACACCGTGATTGTAGTTGTCTAGACGGGACACCATGATTGTAGTTGTCTAGACGGGACACCGTGATTGTAGTTGTCTAGACGGGACACCATGATTGTAGTTGTCTAGACGGGACACCGTGATTGTAGTTGTCTAGACAGGATACTATGATTGTAGTTGTCTAGACGGGACACCATGATTGTAGTTGTCTAGACGGGACACCGTGATTGTAGTTGTCTAGACGGGACACCGTGATTGTAGTTGTCTAGACGGGACACCGTGATTGTAGTTGTCTAGACAGGATACTATGATTGTAGTTGTCTAGACAGGAGACTATGATTGTAGTTGTCTAGACAGGATACTATGATTGTAGTTGTCTAGACAGGAGACTATGATTGTAGTTGTCTAGACGGGATACTATGATTGTAGTTGTCTAGACAAGAGACTATGATTGTAGTTGTCTAGACAGGAGACTGTGATTGTAGTTGTCTAGACGGGAGACTATGATTGTAGTTATCTAGACATGTCCTTTGTTTAGTTGTTTTTTTTTCAAAACGGTACGTCAAACTTAGGGGGACATGGTACGGGTATGAAATCTCGAAAGTCACGTCTATAAATAGAGATGCTGACCAGAAGTCACTTTAGGTAAGCATTAATAATAGATGACGATAGCCAAAGTCCATTTCCTGGTCTGATCTGAGGGACTCACAACTCATGACTATACAATGTCTTCAGCTGTAGATGATTATGATTCTAAAAACTTACATTTACTTGGTTGTAACACAAGCTGAAAACTTCTAGAGTTTCATCTAATCAAGATATTGAAAAGGTTCTGAAATACTTTTTAAATTTCTATTCACACACAAAGCTTGCGTCCATTTATTCCATTCCGCCCAAAGCAAGGCTCGTGCTTTTTAAAAATCCATACACTTCGTGCTCGTTGTTTGGCATATATTTCTTTGCGTATCTTATCAAATCTTTAACTTGCCAAGTTTTTCATATTGTATTTGTTAAGAAATATATATTTACCTTATCGATACTTGATATATCCCGTCAAATGGTTGTTAATGATACACGCAAATATACTACCAAAAAATGAGGAAAAAAAAGGTACATAATGTTAATAATTAAATTTTTCCTAAGAAAATTTAAAAATTTATATATGTTACATAAATATTTTAACAGGCATGAAGGATTAACAAATAATGTTCAATAACTTTTAATCGCACACAAACAGTGTAAACAACAAAAATGGTTATATAATCATTAAAAATTCTTCCATGTTGCAAAAAATATATTAACAAACTCGATAGTCAAATGTTTTTTTAAGCGTTGCAATTTTTTCCCCGTTATGGACCTACTGAGTTGATTTTACTTAAACTGAAACTCATCCGTCCAAGATAATTTACTGTTTACCACCACCCCCCCCCACACACACACACACGCAACACACGCACAGTGAGCTAGAGGACGCATGGTTGAGTTTACCACGTCATCAAGTCCCAGGACACCAGTCTGATAGTCAAAGTCAAGGCGATTGAATAACGAGATTCTTAGCATTAACTTGGAAACAACATTCTTTACTATGCACTTAACAACACTCTTCTCTTTCCGTCAGACACTATGCTTTAAAAAAAAATAAAATTTTTAAAATATATATACACACACACACACAAAATCATGACCCAAACACACTTTTACTTCTGTATCTTTCTGGTTGTTCATAACACCGCAGCTACGTTTTTATTTTACTGTATTAAATCAATTTTTAGTTCTCATTGTTAGTTTTTGTCTATTTGTTCTTTGGGGAAGGTTTTTTGCCTTTTGCCGAAACGAACGTTGCCTTGTGACGTCCTGTCAGTCCTACATACACCCTGTTTAAATAACATAATATTTTTGTCCGTAATCATAACACCCTGCTCTTATGGAGACGCCCCTGAGTATTAACGCTGGAATCCCCGATAAGCTGGCTAGGTCCACTCTCGTTGCGCCAACTCCCCCACCTCCCTCCCCTCCCACACATCACACACACACACACTCACACTCTATCTCCCCCTCTCTCTTAACTCATAGTAACAAATGGGAGCCGAGGTTATAGCAAAGGGTGGATTTCCGTATTCACGTCTGGGGACGCGATCCTTAAAAATAATGCCAAGAAATTGCAATGAGGATTGGTCAATAGAAAGTGTGTGTATATGTGCGTTGGCGCGTGTGGTATGGGTACGCGCTGAATACGGCTGGATGGATGGTTGAGGCGAATTTTAACTTTCATGGACAGTGAGGTTGGGGTGCCATCTTTTTGTTGAAGCTGTCCAAGAAATGGCTGGACGTGATGTACGTGTATTGCAACAATCGATAGATTTGACTGTAGTTGAAAACCTCACTCCCGCCCCATCACGCGTACATATTTCCTATATTTCTAGAATTGATCTTGTCTTCTGGGTGGGGTGTCTGGGGTTTCTAGCTTATTTTGATGTCGATATCTAGTGGTGTTGGGGGTTTAGTGTGGGATGGGCGTTAGTGGTGTTGGGGGTTTAGTGTGGGATGGGCGTTAGTGGTGTTAGGGGTCTATGGTGGGATGGGCGTTAGTGGTGTTGGGGGTTTAGTGTGGGATGGGCGTTAGTGGTGTTGGGGGTTAAGTGTGGGATGGGCATTAGTGGTGTTGGGGGTTTAGTGTGGGATGGGCGTTAGTGGTGTGGGGGTTAAGTGTGGGATGGGCGTTAGTGGTGTTGGGGGTTTAGTGTGGGATGGGCGTTAGTGGTGTGGGGGGTTAAGTGTGGGATGGGCGTTAGTGGTATGGGGGTTTAGTGTGGGATGGGCGTTAGTGGAGTTGGGGGTTTAGTGTGGGATGGGCGTTAGTGGTGTGGGGGTTAAGTGTGGGATGGGCGTTAGTGGTATGGGGGTTTAGTGTGGGATGGGCGTTAGTGGTATGGGGGTTTATTGTGGGATGGGCGTTATTGGTGTTGGGGGTTAAGTGTGGGATGGGCGTTAGTGGTATGGGAGTTTATGGTGGGATGGGCGTTAGTGGTATGGGGGTTTAGTGTGGGATGGGCATTATTGGTATGGGGGTTTAGTGTGGGATGGGCGTCAGTGGTATGGGGGTTTAGTGTGGGATGGGCATTAGTGGTGTTGGGGGTTTAGTGTGGGATGGGCGTTAGTGGTGTTGGGGGTTTAGTGTGGGATGGGCGTTAGTGGTGTGGGGGTTTATGGTGGGATGGGCGTTAGTGGTATGGGGGTTTAGTGTGGGATGGGCGTTAGTGGTGTTGGGGGTTTAGTGTGGGATGGGCGTTAGTGGTATGGGGGTTAATGGTGGGATGGACGTTAGTGGTATGGGGGTTTATGGTGGGATGGGCATTATTGGTGTTGGGGGTTTAGTGTGGGATGGGCGTTAGTGGTGTTGGGGGTTTAGTGTGGGATGGGCGTTAGTGGTATGGGGGTTTAGTGTGAAATGGGCGTTAGTGGTATGGGGGTTTAGTATGGGATGGGCGTTAGTGGTATGGGGGTTTATGGTGGGATGGGCGTTAGTGGTGTTGGGGGTTTAGTGTGGGATGGGCATTAGTGGTGTTGGGGTTTAGTGTGGGATGGGCGTTAGTGGTATGGGGGTTTAGTGTGGGATGGGCATTAGTGGTGTTGGGGGTTTAGTGTGGGATGGGCGTTAGTGGTGTTGGTGGTTTAGTGTGAGATGGGCGTTAGTGGTGTTGGGGGTTAAGTGTGGGATGGGCGTTAGTGGTATGGGGGTTTAGTGTGGGATGGGCGTTAGTGGTATGGGGGTTTAGTGTGGGATGGGCGTTAGTGGTATGGGGGTTTATGGTGGGATGGGCGTTAGTGGTGTTGGGGGTTTAGTTTGGGATGGGCATTAGTGGTGTTGGGGGTTTAGTGTGAGATGGGCATTAGTGGTGTTGGGGGTTAGGTGTGGGATGGGCATTAGTGGTGTTTGGGGGTTTAGTGTGAAATGGGCATTAGTGGTGTTAGGGGTTAGGTGTGGGATGGGCATTAGTGGTATGGGGGTTTATGGTGGGATGGGCGTTAGTGGTATGGGGGTTTAGTGTAGGATGGGCATTAGTGGTATGGGTGTTTATGGTAGGGATGGGCGTTAGTGGTATGGGGGTTTAGTGTGGGATGGGCATTAGTGGTGTTGGGGGTTTAGTGTGGGATGGGCGTTAGTGGTATGGGGGTTTAGTGTGGGATGGGCGTTAATGGTATGGGGTTTAATGATTGGATGGGCGTTAGTGGTATGGGGGTTTATGGTGGGATGGGCGTTAGTGGTATGGGGGTTTATGGTGGAATGGGCGTTAGTGGTATGTGGGTTTATGGTGGAATGGGCGTTAGTGGTATGGGGGTTTATGGTGGAATGGGCGTTAGTGGTATGAGGTTTTATGGTGGAATGGGCATTAGTGGTATGGGGGTTTATTGTGGGATGGGCGTTAGTGGTATGGGGTTTTGTGATTGGGATGGGCGTTAGTGGTATGGGGGTTCATGGTAGAGTGGGCGTTAGTAGTATGGGGTTTTATGGTGGAATGGGCATTAGTGGTATGGGGGTTTATTGTGGGATGGGCGTTAGTGGTATGGGGTTTTATGATTGGATGGGCGTAAGTGATATGGGGGTTTATGATTGGATAGTGTTTGGTTCAAGGTGGACGAAACATAAAATATAAAAATGTTACTCAAGTTACAAAAAAGCTTTTATATTGCTAAACACATGTAAAATAATAAGATGAAAATTTGATATTTCGATGTATTATTTGTTTTGTCTTACCTCTAATAAATGCGTCTATCGTCTAACAGTTTACTGACAAACATTTGTAGGAAACCGTCAAGTTCAACTCATAGGGATATTGCAGTTGTTTCATTTTTTTTTAATTTTGGGGGGAAAAATGAAAATATTATTAAACACAAGTTTCTGATTTGACAAATGGGCAAAGAACTCCTGAGTTAACACTATTTACCCGCCTTTCATTTCCCAACATTAACCGTGATGGGTTGTCTCCACCTGTCCCGCCCACAATAAAGTTGCACGGTGTCCCAACACATTTCTCTCCCAATTTAACACCACCTCATTGACAGGAGAGTTCCACAACAAACCTTTCATTTGGTTAAATCAACACGGGCTTAGATTTTTTTTCCCCCCGGCCTCCAGAGCCGACGTTCGACTTTGAGGAATTGTCGGGTTACCTCGTGATCATGTGGGGGCTGGGGGTTCGGTTGGTGGTTCACCCTATCTAGAGGTGCCACTTCTGGAATTGATTTTGTTGTTGTTTTAAAATGTGAGAATGGGGACTGGGTTGACGGCAGACATTTCACCTCGAAGAGTTTTTGTGTTTTCACGTAACGTATGGGGAGGGAGGAGAGGGGAGAACAAATTTCTTTACATGGCAGTCTCAATATGAATATATATTTGCTTTAAAACTTATTTGTATTTGGTGTGCTGTATTATTGTCTAGAAACTGAATCAACCAAACGAAGAAAAAAAAACAAAAAACAAAACAAACCATCTTAGCCGCCGGTATATACTGGTTACATCTTAGCCGCCGGTATATACTGGTTACATCTTAGCCGCCGGTATATACTGGTTACATCTTAGCCGCCGGTATATACTGGTTACATCTTAGCCGCCGGTATATACTGGTTACATCTTAGCCGCCGGTATATACTGGTTACATCTTAGCCGCCGGTATATACTGGTTACATCTTAGCCGCCGGTATATACTGGTTACATCTTAGCCGCCGGTATATACTGGTTACATCTTAGCCGCCGGTATATACTGGTTACATCTTAGCCGCCGGTATATACTGGTTACATCTTAGCCGCCGGTATATACTGGTTACATCTTAGCCGCCGGTATATACTGGTTACATCTTAGCCGCCGGTATATACTGGTTACATCTTAGCCGCCGGTATATACTGGTTACATCTTAGCCGCCGGTATATACTGGTTACATCTTAGCCGCCGGTATGTACTGGTTACATTTTAGCTGCCGATATATACTAGTTACATCTTAGCTGTTGCTATATACTGGTTATATTAAAAACTTCAGTGTAAACTGGTTATCGTTGTGTCTGTAACTTAAGGTTTATTAGCATAAATACACGCCGGTAAATACAAAGTGTTTTGACATCTTAGCCGCCGTATATATGAGTACATCTAGCAGCCGTATTGATACTGTTTACATCTTACAGCCACCGGTGATGTCACTTGTCTTTAATCGATGCGCGGTGGGATGTGAGGGGGTGTCGACATCGTAGCGGCGGTCAACACTACGGTCGGTTCAACTTAGCCGCCGGTATATACTGGATACATCATAGCCGACAGTGAATTACTGGTTACATCTTAGCCGCGGTATAAAACTGATTACATTTAATTACGGTACGTTCGATCGATCTGAAATTTTGATACGATGCATTGTTAGGTTAGACGGGTGTGTGCTATATACAGTTGATATTAAAGGGACTTCAGTGTAAACTGGTTATCGTTGTGTCCGTAGACGTAAGGTTTATATAAGCAATAAAAAAATAAGAATAGCGCATCCCACTGTTTTTATGATAAATCAACAGCTGCCACATAACTGTCTTTTTGATAGAAAGAAAAACAGCAGTAACTAAGAAGAAATTATAAAAGAATAAAAAAGCAACCGATCTCTAATTAGTCATAGCATCGGTTCCTGGTTATTACACTGTATCAGTTATCAGTCTTTTAAAATATGTAATGTTGTAAAAAATGTTAATCGGGTGATTCAAACAGCAACAACACAGAATTATGACAGTTCTTACTGCAAGATTCCCTTCCCGAATCTCTGCATTCTATCTTGACTGAGACCCCCACCCCACCCCATTTCCACACACACACTAGCAGTCGCGCACGCACGAACACACATGCACACTTACTCTTGTTGTTCATCGCGAATACAAATTGTTTGTTATGGCGTCACAAGATACTCTCTCCAACATTATATTTCCCCCTGCATCGAGTCTGCGACTAGAGAAAACAGAACGCATCCAACAACATCTCTTTCACTTTGACCACCTCATATGTCTCCGTGTTTCCCTTGAACCATCTAAACACTATCTCGCCTTTATTATTTTCTTTTCCTAATCAATTCTTGGATCTAATTTTCCAGATTTAATCAACTGCTTTAAACAATTTCATCCTCTTTCTGACCTCCACCTTCCCTACCAAACCATCTTCCACCCAAATCTCCAACCGACAACAGTCCACGACATACACCATGGCCTTGACCCCCATAACCCCACCCTACTACCTTGAGAACAGGGGACCCATAACGCCATCTCCTTATCACCATATTTGCCAGTTATTCTGTTCACTAAGCGGCCAGAGATCAATATTCATAGACCATTTCTTCGCGTCTGCCCTGATCGAATAACCGGAAGCCGGAGTTGCTATTGGCGACAGACGATGCCAGTTTTCCACGATATTCATAGGCAAGGGATGGCCGTAGGCGCCCGTAGGGGGACCAAGCAACATAAATAATGGCGTTGTTACAAAAAGAAACTGGTCATATGACGTAGTGGACACGTGATAATTATAGCATCATCATACTTTATTTCTGTCGAGGTCAAGGTTAAAGGATCTGGTGGTCTTGATTTAGCCCGTGGACCTGTCAGAACTGGACTACACTTTATTGCTACAAAATGAGATTCCATCGTACTAGCATTACACTGGGGCAGTGATTGCGAACCTATGGCACGCGTGCCAAAATCGCCACGCAAAGCCTCATCAGCTGGCACGCGACTAAAATATTACTTCCTTAATCATCCCAGCTAAGCCAGACCCAATTTTCGGGTTTCATTGTTACTTTTCTATAAATAAGTGGGTTTTGGTTGAATTTTGGGCACGCGGCCCCAAAAAGGTTCGCCGCTACTGCTCTAGGGAGAGGCTGGGCTGTTGTGTAACCCAGTCCGTATCTCGCGACATAATACGTGCCGGCATCTTTGCCGCTTTGACTTTGGTTGTTGTAATTTTGAGACCGTCACATAGCTTAACAGAGGGTCTTTATTTTGATCGTTTTCGTTAATACCACTTTCATCTTCCCCCATTACTTAGACTTTTCACAAAGGTCAAGGATAGACTAACAGGACAACGCCGTCATGGCATTATCTAATGCACTGAGAAAAGAAAGGTAATGACAAACGCCCTCCACCCTCCCCAGAATTTCACCTAAATAATTGTTAGTAAAAATATTTCGGTTTCGGAGGCCCGTACGTTATTACTGGTGGGTGGGGGAAGGGTAGGGGGTCAAGCGTTCCTGACCGGAAGATGGACGACACGATCCATAACGTTTTCTAAGAGCCGCCTTAGATTTGGCGACATCTATACCGTTACCGTAAATCCATGCTAGATGTGTCACCTGTGAGATCCATGGAATACGACCCTCTTTGCAAAATAAAGGTTTACACACCCCTGCTCTACGTGTTGTATTTTTATAGTTTGTTATTGTAGCTATGAATAGCCCCATCACCACCCAAAGCCGATGTTGACAATATCTTCCTAAGATTAAATTAAACACAAAATACATTCTCCCGTTTGGTATTATCATCAAAAGCCGTCATGGTCTACTACAGTTTACTTGTATTGTATCAAATTGTATGATATGAACTCATGTTAGTTCTACAATGTTTTCTTCTTGACAATTGTTTGTTCTCTTCTTCCTCTAGGCGTTCAAGAATGTAACGGCCTCTCTGTGGACTGGGTGTCTAAACACATCTACTGGACAGATGCCGGCAAGAAGACCCTTGAGATAGCCAACTACAACGGAAGCGGGAGAAGAATCCTCGTGGGGGATGGACTGGTCGAGCCACGTGGTATAGTCGTGGATCCTGTGTTTGGGTAAGTTGTGTCTCTCCTTCATTAGTTCCATTGGCCACGACTTGTGTCTCCCCTTCATTAGTTCCATTGGCCACGACTTGTGTCTCCCGTTCATTAGTTCCATTGGCCACGGCTTGTGTCTCCCGTTCATTAGTTCTATTGGCCACGACTTGTGTCTCCCGTTCATTAGTTCCATTGGCCACGACTTGTGTCTCCCGTCATTAGTTCCATTGGGGATAAGGTTTAATCCCCTTCAGAGGTCCCTACAAATTTTTTTCACGCTCCTGAACTATATAAATATATTGGCACCACACCTTTTTTACACCGCAGATATTGATGGTAACAGTTTTAATTTATGTTTAACTAAAGTGAATATTATGTATTCAATAGGGCTTGATATATTTCTTTAAAAATCTCTTCCAGCGTCAAAATCGAGATGTATACCTGTTTTATGTTATTTTTTATAAATTATTATTTATCCTTTTTTTAATTTTTAAATAAGATTATTTTTTTGGAAGACAGACAGACAGGCAGATATGTAATGTATTTTAATGATAAACAGCTAAATTTATTTTTTACTATTAACATTTTATAAATAATTCATTAATGTCTTACAAAAAAGTAAAAGAGCACAGATATCCATCATATAAAAGATGTTAGAAAACGTTCTGTTCTGAGAGAAGGCTCAATAAGAACGGGCTGACAAACTCGACTTGAATGCCACTATACTCCATTTTACTTTCAATATATTTTTTCATTTATTTTACTCTTTGAAGAGAACACACCCCTTTAACTTCCACGCATCTGGTATACATCTGGTATACATCTGGTATACATCTGGTATACATCTGGTATACATCTGGTATACATCTGGTATACATCTGGTATACATCTGGTATACAATACATCCCTCCAATTTCAATTTATCTGATACACGTACCTACATCTTTCTATATATTATCTTCACATCCCTATATGTGGTTAGCGTGTAATTAGGGGGTCGATCATATTCTTATAGAGTAATTAAAGCTAAATAAATATATTTTGAGAACTTCTAAAAGTGTTTACAGTTGATGCTGCTAATATTGTTTCGTTTTCAGCCTTATCTTTGCCTGTTTTTGTTTTCTTTCTTTTTACTGGAAAGAGTGGAGTTGTCTCTCCTAGATTCTCTGCCCATTGATTGTCCCCCCTGATTGGTTTCCTACGTCCTGATTGCGTCACTGATCCCCACTAAATCCCAACCTAGAGACGGCAACTTGCCATTGATAATATTTTTTATGTTATTTGTGGGGGAAATTCTCTTGAGTCCCGGGCCAGGCTAATGAATTTCTGGCCCTCCAAGACAATGGAACATAGCTCTAATTCCAAGGATCTTTCCCGTCAAATGTGATTAGGTCTGTCTTATAATCATATCATGGTTTGTGATACTTCCAGTACATTGTTTGTGATACTTCCAGTACGCTGTTTGTAATATTTCCGGCACATGGTTAGTAATAATTTAAGTATTTGGTTTGAAATTCTTTCGATACTAGATATCTATTATGCATTTCACTCACAGATTATTGTACTCATCACTAGATATGTCATGACCTCAGTACTATAGGTTTTCTATAGTTATTCAGAACAAATTTTTACAATAAACCCAATGTCAGTTAACGAAATATATAGATACTTATCAGTGGCGTAGCTAGGGTCATGTGCGCCCGGGGACATGACACAAAATCGGCGCCCCTTGTCGGACCGAAAGGTTATGGGGGCTCATTGAGCCCCTAAGAAAAAATTGAAATTTTACGGTTTATATAGTTCATTTTCGAAGCTTCTGGTATTTTAATGAAATAGAATACCGACTAATAATTCTCTATACGATTGTAAAAAAATTATTTGAAAACAAAAATACTCTACTAATTATACGATTAGATATAGTCTACAAAAATTGATTCTCCTTGATTTAATTTTGATTGTCGCAAACTCGTCAATCACGTTGTCAAAATTAATACTCTCAAGTGTTTCTCTTTCGATGCTAAGGAGTGCAAGATCACTGGGCACTATCTTTTCCAATTGAAGCACGTAAATATGACAAAATAAGCTTCAGTTTGTGGAAGGACCACTCACAGCTTTCTGTTGAAACAGCAATTGTTAGAAGTATTTGAAGTGAAATGCGCTTGACTCGGAAATACGCCATCTCCATACGAAACAATAAAACCAAGAAGATCCAAAGGAGTTTCCGATAGAACTTCAGTCCGGGTACTGAGCAGCATTCTTCAGTCTCTGATTTCTGTGCACAATTCGTGACCATTGACGCCAGTGTCGTATAAATTAGCAAAATCTAAGGAATTTTAACGAAGTGTATCGACTTTTGTCTCAGCAAGAAGAGTTTTGACGTCTTTTAAAAATCCAAATTTGTCGTTTAGATTTTTTTTAGACGTATAAACCGTATTGATATCTCGTGTTGGAGTCTATCAATTACGCTGTTCATATCACGTGCAATTCTTCTTCTGCAGAAAGTCCTGCATCTCTTGTTAATTCTTCAGGCATCCTCCGATGTCGTCTAATCCTTCTGTCAACCTCGATTCCCCAAGTTGTGCATCTTCCTTTCCATTATCTACCGCAACCTGGCTCAAATTATCACGAATGTTGACAATTTCTTGCTCAAGCGATTCAAGATCAGATGCTGCTTCCTTGAAATTCACAGTAGGATTCTGCAACCGTTTCTGGACACGATCAATTTTCCCCAAGTATGATGTTCCAGAAATTTAACAAAAATAGGAATTTAAAGTTTAATATACCTGCCAGCAAAGTTTCTGCATCACTTCTGGTGTCAGGCGTCATATTTGTACGTTTTGATAATGTTTTCCAACAGCTCTACCAGTTCATCTAGTGAAATCTAGTCCTTCATAAATTGCTTAAACAGCTTCTGATCGTGCACTCCAACGTGTTTCAGACTTCCTCTTCATTGTGATTGGCACAACTCTTTTTAATTCTTCCAAACGAGTTGTTGAACGAGAGAAAACAAAAATTTATACTTTCAACTGTTCCAAAAACGTGATAACAAACTGGATCCTGTTTGGCTTAGTGTACTCTTGGTAAGTTTAAGCTGTGGTTATCACAGTTGATGAACAATGCTCTGTGATTTCTGGCACATATTCGGTGTTGAAGGCCGAATATATGCCCAGTCATTACAGCAGCATTGTCATAACATTGTGACCGATAGTCGGCTAGAGGTATGTTATTAGATTCTAGTTTCTCCACGATAACTCTTTCAATGCTTGCTGCGTCTTTGGAATGTATCTGGAATAAACCTAAAAATGATTCTTTGATGGTTTCTTTTTTAGTTTGAAAATCCACATCCACAAATCTGATGACTTGAGAAAGCTGTTCCCGGTGTCTTAGATCGGGTGTTGAGTCAAGTAAGATACCGTAGTACTTGTTTTTTCTGATTTCACTCAACAGCTGATTCCTTACAGTCGATGAAAGTAGGTGGATAAATTCATTTTGGATTTCCTGTATAAATAAGATACTGAACCTGGATTTTCTCGGGAATCTTGTAAGTGCTTTTCTAACAGTGGATCATACTGATCAAGTTTGATCACAGAGAGACAGGAAAGAGAGGCGGTGTCTGATGTTTCATATAAAAGGAATCCAACTTGCTTTGACATACCCACACAATCCCTTGAGAGGAGAGACCTTCTGTAAGCCAGTGGTTCTCAACCTTTTGAGATTCAAGGATCACTTGAAAAATGTGTGTCTTAGCTACGGACCACTACTAAAAATTGTGCTACTGCCGAGCTGGAAAGTTAAATATAATTATACTGTGTATATCTTATCTGTTGCAGACGCTCCTTCTATACAGAAGATTATTGTTAGCTATAAGTAGTATACATGTTATTTAGTAAAGTTATACTAATATGCTACGTTTTGCGAGCTCCAAAAACAGTATTGTAATGGCTTTCTTTTGTAAAGAACAAATGTCATTTATATTAGTCTCATAGTCTTCTTATTTAATTCTACTTGCTAACTATAAAAAAAACTTTAAGTCATAAACAGTAGTTTTGTATTAAAAAGACTGCTATATTAGTTTATTTAGTACGAACGATGTTTTGTTTTTATTGTAACCAATGCAGAAAATCCACTTTCACAAATTTGCAAAGGGTAAAAGTATTTTAAAAGCTATCTGAGACAGTTCGGAGTACTCTAAAATTTCATTAAGCCCACTTTCTGATGCAACATATTCAAAGTGGTATCGCTAGTCAGTTCAATGAATTGGTTTAATTACGATGTTGGTAATTTTATTTGATGAGACAATGTGTGCGAGATTAGGACTGAAAACCCACGAAAAACCACTGAACGTTAAAAATCACCAAAGTAGAATTAAAATTGGCCCTGCATTGATCGAATATGACCAGAAATCAAATTTGTCAACAATTTATTTATTTCAACATTTTCTGGTTTCTCGGTGATTTCGTATAATTGATCAAACATCTCAAAGTTACCTTGAAATAATCTTGTTTTCCAAAGATCAAGCTTTTTCGTAAAAGCAGACACTTTGTCACTGAGAGTAATATAATGTGTCTGCTTTCCTTGCCGAGTTGAATTAAGTTTATTGAGTTCTTTAAAAGTTTCAGCCAAGTAAGCCAGAACAGCAACCCATAAGCTATGGTTGAAATGATCAACAAGCTTTGAGTTTTTTCTACAAGAAACTCTCTTACGTCACCACGTAATTCAAACAGTCTTATAACCAGCGAATTTCAGTATACATCAGTAACTGTTAATGTTCAAGATTCATATTCGAACATAAGAAATCAAAGAGACAGAATTTAATAGACGAGCCTTGATAAAATTTAAAAACTATTTAGGCCAGATCAAAAATATATTTTAAGTCTGTGTTAATTATTTTACTCGTTAGTCCTACTCAATAAATCATACAGTGCGTAAATTTCATGCTTTGCTCGCGGACCACCTGGCACATCTTCGTGGGCAACTAGTGGTCCACGGACCACAGGTTGAGAACTACTGCTTTAAGCCACTCCTTTTTCTTGTCTTTGTCATTTTGGTTGGTTTTAGTGTCGTCTCTATCTGTTCTATTAATAGAATCACCTTTGTCTCTTACTGCTCCCCTACTCTCACTCCCAGTCTCTCCCAGTTTTTTTTAAAATAGCCATCAGCAATCCTACATTGTGGATGTGTCTTTTATTTATGAGTAGAGTGGCGCCCCTTAACGCTCAATGGGGGCGCCAAAATCATGCTTGCCAACTGATTTGTAATGAATATATTTTCGGAGCTCCAAAATTCAAACTTGCAAACGTATTTGGGATACATTAGTTTACATCAAAACACAATTAAATAATGAGTTTTAATACTCATTTTGGCGCCCCCTAACGTGGCGCCCGGGGACATATGTCCCCCCCTGCCCCCCCTCGCTACGCCACTGATACTTATCCTTCCTCCTAATAGGAATATTTCACTACAAGATGTGTACAACAGTCAACACCATAAATATAAACTAGATGTCACGTAGTGGGTTAATAGAACTTAAAGGCTTCGGAACACTTTAAATAGGTTTTTGGAACTGAATTTTATAGGAGAAAACGGACGATGAAACAGTATAAAATAACTTTTCAGCGCAATATGTCAAATACTCGTGTACTACGTCATATACTGAGTTAGGCTTACATTCGATAGTAAACCTGATTGCTTTTTAAATAAATATATATATATATCGTAAATAGATACGACCCGCGGCGTATCATACGCCGCAGACTTGCTCATAGATAGTGCAAAGAAAGGGTGGGAAAGAACGGACACAAACAGCAGCACGAAGAAATTGGAACAACGCGAGTGAACTTTAGGGGACCGCCGACACATTTTTGGTCTAGAGACATGCGCAATGCGGTTGAGCCCCCCCCCTCCTCCCCTGCACCACCCTCGCTTGCCAACCATAAACTTTGATTGGTCGACCGTAGCGAGAGTCATTTGTCATGTTTATTTGCTCGCGTCTTGTGCTTGTCCTAATTTCTGGTGAATTATATAGATAGATAGATACAACGTGTGACTCGGTAAAATATATCGATCCTAAGTAGATATTTCGAGAGGCTTAAATTTCAAGTCGGAAGCGAACTGTCTGCCCTACAAGGACGACCTCAACTCTACCACCCCGACACACGATATTCTACGACCTCAACTCTACCACCCCGACACACGATATTCTACGACCTCAACTCTACCACCCCGACACACGATATTCTACGACCTCAACTTTACCACCCCGACACACGATATTCTACGACCTCAACTCTACCACCCCGACACACGATATTCTACGACCTCAACTCTACCACCCCGACACACGATATTCTACGACCTCAACTTTACCACCCCGACACACGATATTCTACGACCTCAACTCTACCACCCCGACACACGATATTCTACGACCTCAACTCTACCACCCCGACACACGATATTCTACGACCTCAACTCTACCACCCCGACACACGATATTCTCCGGCTCAGTGAGTCACGAGTTTGTGAATCGCGTGCTGGACATGACCTGGACGTCTTGGAAGTTTTTATTGTCCGCTTGTTGGAAAGAAACGGACATTAGCTGGACTGATGGATAGCACTCAGTGCCTGGCCAGGGCAGAGAGATTTGTTCTTTTATCAGTGGGAACACAACTGAACTCGAATTGAGTTGGGTGTAAAACAGATTTAATGAACAGAACTTCAACAGATGGGATGGGATTTGTTGGGGGGGGGGAGTATCAATTGACGTATTGATATCGCTTCCTGGGGTGTGCGGCTCCCTTAAAAGAAAAAAAAACAGCAACAAACCAACGCTGTGGCCAGAGATGTCATTCTAAATATAGAGACGAAGTTGCCAGTCTAAGCCAACTGCCCCATTCTTTGTCGTGTACATCCCTTGACAAAAAAATGATATATTATCGCATTTCATTGGCAGGACTACTTTTTCATAACAAGGTAGTTAATCGTTGATAAATATAGCCTAGACCAGTGATTGCGAACCTATGGTACGCGTGCCACATTCGGCACGCACTGACACATCAGCCGGCAGGCGACTAAAATATTACTTTCTTAATTAACCCATTTAATACGTTTCGCCGCAGCCTGCGCCAACGCGATTTCAGTCGTGTACGTTTAGCCACTCCCTGCGTCACCGATGGTTTGTTTCATTTTATTAGTAATTCGACTTTTCCTTTCCACTATTTTATTAATAGTTTATAAAACTTTTTATTCAGAAGAGTTTCAACTTCCGTTGTGTGCAATTTCGAAAGGATTAGACGATGTTTAGTGTATTTTGTGCTTGTTTTTTCAGTAAAAAAAATTTGTAAACAAAAACAGCTGATCAAAATGGCTTCATTGAGTACTAATCCTAGTACTAATCTATTAATTTTTTGATCTAGAACTGATGATCAAGCAAATAAATTGATTTAAATGGACAATATAATTTCAAATAAAGATAAATTTGAAGACTCAAGTGTCGACTGTGACTACGAAAAATAATATTTTGTAAATATGTGTAAATTTTAGAGTATAACTATTTTATTGTTGAATTTTATTTAAAAAAACTGATACATGTCATGGAAAAAAATTCATAACTTGATCATTTCTGGAGCTACTGCAATGAAACTTTCCAGTTGTTTTAGATATATAATAAGACTCATTTGTAAGAAATATGAACTTGATTGGATTAATTTTACCTGATTTATGAGCTGGTGAGTACAGCAACAAATAATTTTTCCCCCTTTTTTTTTACATAAACATGCAATAATATCCCTAAAGGTTTTTTTTAGGTAATTTTGTCTCACTTTTTAATAGTAGAAACATATTCCTTTTTCAATTACCTAAATTTTGAGGTGCAGCATAATATAGTTTTGATAAATAGCAAAGCAGAATTTTTCAGTTTAATATCATCAGGTGGAATGGATTTTTTTACCTCAAATTTTACTGCGTATCCTTGAAAAAATTGGGACGTATTGAATGGGCAAACAACCTAAGCCGTTCTAAGCCGAACCCCAATCGTCGTGTTTCATTGGAGTGTTGGGACTTTGGTATAAATAAGTGGGTTTTGTTTGAATTTTGGGAACTCGGCCCCAAAAGGTTTCTCCACCACTGGTTTAGACTATAGGCTACTGTTGGACCTAACCACACACCAAGTATCACTCACACACCACCCAATTACCACTTTCAAATACCACTCACACATCTCTCAGCTTGGTCAAAATTTTTAAAAGATAAATGCAAAACTAGAAAACAAAGTACACAAACACGCAAGGCACACGCACCGGAAGACAAGGACCACACACCTTAGGCATTAGGCCCGGTTTACGTGCATCCATCTCATGTTGTATAAACGTTACAAGATAATCAACCCGAGTGATCATTTAAGCGGACTATTACCTCAAGGCAAGGCAGTCCTGGCATTAGATCAAGATGCCACCCGACACGCTTCGCTCTATTCAATTATAGAGAGCGTCCAATGAGTAGCACGGCACGCAGATTGTTAAACACAATGAGATAATATGTTGATATAGAACAGATATGATAAAATGGGATAATATGTTGATATAGAACAGATATGATAAAATGGGATAATATGTTGATATAGATCAGATACGATACAATGGGATAATATGTTGATATAGATCAGATACGATACAATGGGATAATATGTTGATATAGATCAGATACGATACAATGGGATAATATGTTGATATAGATCAGATACGATACAATGGGATAATATGTTGATATAGATCAGATACGATACAATGGGATAATATGTTGATATAGATCAGATACGATACAATGGGATAATATGTTGATATAGATCAGATACGATACAATGGGATAATATGTTGATATAGATCAGATACGATACAATGGGATAATATGTTGATATAGATCAGATACGAATACGATACAATGGGATAATATGTTGATATAGATCAGATACGATACAATGGGATAATTTGTTGATATAGATCAGATATGATACAATGGGATAATATGTTGATATAGATCAGATATGATACAATTGGATAATATGTTGATATAGATCAGATATGATACAATTGCATAATATGTTGATACTAGTAACAAAGCCCGCCCAAGGACGGGAATAAGTGTAGGTTGACCTGTGAAGTTCATGGACGCTATGTTTTGGTAGTTGTTATGCTGAAGCGTTTGCAGGACATTGTCGTCGCAGGGCAATGGATGTGGACAACAACAACAACAAAAACAGCAAAACTACAAAAACAACAACAGCAAAAACAACAACAAAAACAAAAAACAACAGCAACAAAAACAAAACAAAAACAACAACAACAGCAAAACAACAACAAAACAACAACAGCAGCAACAACAAAACAAAAACCACAACAACAACCACAAAACAACAACAAAACAACAACTACAACAACAACAGCAACAACAACAGCAACAACAACAAAGCAACAACATCAAAACAACAACAACAAAACAACAACAATAACAACAACTACAAAACAACAACAAAAAACAACAACAATAACAACTACAAAACAACAACAAAAAACAACAACAAAACAACAATAACAGCAACAAAAAACAAACAACACTTAAAACACTTGCCACTACCCCCAGGACCATAAAGGAAAAAGCATTTTATCAGATTTGTCAATGGAATAAGCGGCAGGCTTCACTTCGAAATGGGAACAACATAATGAATTATGACCAAAAAAAAACTGCACCAAAAATAACTAGTTTTGAACTTCCGCGTAATATGTAAATTTTTCTCCGCTAGTGATTGGCTGTAGGAGTCATATGTGTTTGAGGGACCAATCGCTATAGATGACGGGACAGAAAGTATAGAAACTTGCTTTTTATTATATAGGATAGATCAGATATGATAAAATGGGATAATATGTTGATATAGATCAGATATGATACAATGGGATAATATGTTGGTATAGATCAGATATGTTACAATGGGATAATATGTTGATATAGATCAAATATGATACAATGGGATAATACGTTGATATAGAACAGATATGATAAAATGGGATAATATGTTGATATAGATCAGATATGATACAATGGGACAATATGTTGATATAGATCAGATACGATAAAATGGGATAATATGTTGATATAGATCAGATATGATACAATGGGATAATATGTTGATATAGATCAGATACGATACAATGGGATAATATGTTTATATAGATCAGATACGATACAATGGGATAATATGTTGATATAGATCAGATATGATACAATTGCATAATATGTTGATACTAGTAACAAAGCCCGCCCAAGGACGGGAATAAGTGTAGGGTGACCTGTGAAGTTCATGGACGCTATGTTTTGGTAGTTGTTATGCTGAAGCGTTTGCAGGACATTGTCGTCGCAGGGCAAGGGATGTGGACAACAACAACAACAAAAACAGCAAAACTACAAAAACAACAAACGCAAAAACAACAACCGCAAAAACAACAACAAAAACAACAACAACAGCAACAAAAACAACAACAAAACAACAACAGCAGCAACAACAAAACAAAAACATAACAACAACCACAAAACGACAACAAAACAACAACAACAACAGCAACAACAACAAAGCAACAACATCAAAACAACATCTACAAAACAACAACAAAAACAACAACAATAACAACTACAAAACAACAACAAAACAACAACAACAATAACAGCAACAAAAAACAAACAACACTTAAAACTCTTGCCACTACCCCCAGGACCATAAAGGAAAAAGCATTTAACAGAATTGTCAATGGAATAAGCGGCAGGCATCACTTCAAAATGGGAACAACATAATGAATTATGACCACAAAAAAACTGCACCAAAAATAACTAGTTTTGAACTTCCGCGTAATATGTAAATTTTTCTCCGCTAGTGATTGGCTGTAGGAGTCATATGTGTTTGAGGGACCAATCGCTATAGATGACGGGACAGAAAGGATAGAAACTTGCCTTTTATTATATAGGATAGATCAGATATGTTACAATGGGATAATATGTTGATATAGATCAGATATGATACAATGGGATAATATGTTGATATAGATCAGATATGATACAATGGGATAATATGTTGATATAGATCAGATATGATACAATGGGATAATATGTTGATATAGATCAGATATGATACAATGGGATAATATGTTGATATAGATCAGATATGATAAAATGGGATAATATGTTGATATAGATCAGATATGATACAATGGGATAATATGTTGATATAGATCAGATATGATACAATGGGATAATATGTTGATATAGATCAGATATGATACAATGGGATAATATGTTGATATAGATCATATATGATACAATGGGATAATATGTTGACATAGATCAAATATGATACAATGGGATAATATTTTGATATAGATCAGATAGGACGCAATTTGAGAGAGATACAGTACAGAAAGGGAAGTAATTACGTCTTGCCAACATTTCGCCTAAATAAATTGGTAAAAGGGGAAATCCCCTTTGACGTCAGCATTTGTTTACATTTGAAAATCCCTTTTAAATAACAGATTAATTTCTTTCGTGTCTCTTAAAGTTAAAGCAAGAACAAAAATAGGTATATCGGAATATTAGTCGTATATTTATTAAAACATCCATTATCAATGCTTACAGCTTACTCCGATTGTAATACATGTGACGAGATAGGAATCATTAGCCCGCGCAAAATTAAACTTTTACTTGGTATGTTCTAGAAAAATTATATTTGTTTACCTGAACCGGAGACTACCAGTTTGGACTTGTTGCACAAGTCATGTCTTGTTTGAATTAGATCAAGTCAGATGTGTCCAGAATAGAATGATATTGGACCAGTAACGTTGTTCTGTTCTGTACCAAACTGAAAAAAATATATTATTTTTGATGATCACTGTATGCAGTAGTAACTCGAATATCCGAACTTCGGTTATGGAGAGTATAACCTTGTTTCGAAGCATTGTCTCAAATTTTTGAGGCAGAGATGGTTAGAAAAATAGAGTGTGAGAGAGAGACAGAGATATATATAGAGAGAGAGACAGCGGCAGAGAGAGACACACAGAGAGAGAGAGAGAGAGAGAGAGAGAGAGTTGTGGAGGGGGATTGGAGATAAGAATAAGTAAAATGTAAAAAAATCTTTTTTTTTAAAAGGACAGGCTTTTATTTACAAGCATTTACAGACTGAAACGCGCTGATCTCCCCTGTCCTTGATGTAAACACGGGAATTTGGTAAACGAGGGCTGGAGTGAAACCAGTGAGCCGTGGAGGTCAACTCTAGCAGACGACGACTATACATTCTAAATAGTGATAAATAGAGATAAACTAAAAATTGATTAATTTAATTACAGTACATTCGATCGATCTGAAATTTTGACACAATGCATTGTCATCCAAGATCTATCTGTGGTAAAATTTTGAGATCTCTAGGACCATCAGAAGTGGTTTAATTTTACGTATCAAGATTTGAAGGAAGCGTGTAGTAATAATAATAATAAAAATTAAATATTTAAAAAATCTTTTTTTTTAAAAAGGACACGCTTTTAACATAATCACTACTTTTAGTTATGTCTCATATATAAGGGATTTATAGTCAAAAACTTTGTTTTTACAGCTATTTTTAAATCCTTTATATTAACTCGTGGTGTCTGCGGCGGACCGACCGACCGACCTTGTCGCCAAAACTTTTGATCGATTTTTAACCCACTTGCTCGCAAGATAGCGAGCTGAAATTTTGCAGGCAATTTTGTACTGATGATAAAAACAATGTATCAAAATTTCAGATCGATCGCATGTACCGTAATTAAATTATTGATTTTTTATATTATTTTATTTATTCCTATGTATCATGCTATTTTTTGAGATAGAGCGTCGCGGTGCGTATTATATTGAACAACCTTTCTGTCGCGCAATAAGGTGCGTATTTTATTGACAGCTCTTTTTATAAACATATTCCTGATCGGTGCGCATTATATTAAACATGTTTTACGACACAACTTCAATTTTGTATTTCTGGATGGTCTGGCGCTGCGTATTATCTATAATGAACATTCTTTTAATTACTTCTCGTACATAAAGGATTTATATAAAACTTATAATAAAAACTCTTTAAAATTCACGTCTGAAGCCCACACATCTTTTTTACCACTATTTTTTTTTATACCAAACACCTCATAGGCGCCCGCCCAACGTTTTATACCACGGTGATGTAGACTATAGATAAACTAAAAATGCAATAATTTCAATACGGTACATTCGATCGATCTGAAATTTTGATACAATGCATTGTCATCCAAGATCTATCTGTGGTAAAAAAAATTAGATCTCTAGGACCATCAGAAGTGGTTTAATTTTACGTTTCAAGTTTTGAAGGAAGGGTGGATGGATACAACATACAAACATTGTGACTTAAATAAAAGCGTGTAAAAAAGGAAAACAGTGAGAGAGAGGGGCGGGGGTATATAAAAAAGAGAAATGTAAGGAAAAAAATTTTAAAAAGGAAAAAAAGAAAAAGAAAAGAATATCATACAAGAAACACAAATTCTCAAGTTAATAAACAAAAACATATCCATCAAAATAATGTTCGTCCGTCGTGATCGACGATGACCACTCTCATCATATTTACTGGGCCATCAAAATATGTTTGTTGTCTATAACATTTTGAGAAACTTTTACTTTACATATGTGTTCTTATCTTTACTCAATTTTTCCTTCCGTCCTTCCGAAACGCTCCCGGGGCCATTGGTCAATAGGTCACACAATGTAACACCGTCGAGCCCCACGTAATAAAACGTAAAGCATGGCTTTAAGCATCCCATCTAGTAAATTATGTAGCACTTTTGTGTGGCACCACATGTAGCACTTGTGTGCGGCAACTCATGTAGCACTTTTATGTGGCCCCACATGTAGCACTTTTGTGTGGCAACTCATGTAGCACTTTTGTGTGGCACCACATGTAGCACTTTTCTGCGGCAACTCATGAAGCACTTTTGTGTGGCACCACATGTAGCACTTTTGTGTGGCACCACTTTGTGTGGCAACTCATGTAGCACTTTTGTGTGGCAACTCATGTTGCACTTTTGTGTGGCAATTTATGTAGCACTTTTGTGTGGCACCACATGTAGCACTTTTGTGTGGCACCCCACATGTAGCACTTTTGTGTGGCAACTCATGTAGCATTTTTGTGTGCCAACTCATGTAGCACTTTTGTGTGGCAACTCATGTAGCACTTTTGTGTGGCACCACATGTAGCACTTTTATGTGGCACCACATGTAGCACTTTTATGTAACAACTTATGTAGCATTTTTGTGTCGCAACTCGTGTAACAAAGGGTTAGCACCTCTTGCGTCGAATCATGTCGCACCTCATTCTACTCGTCAGGTAGCCATTATTCTAGTGTAGAGTTACCCTCCCTTTGATCCTGTTTTAGACATCAAAGGACGACAACTCCTGCCAATATCCTTCTGTCAATACCGTGAGTTCATGGCTGAACTTGCTGATCTCCCCTGCACACACTCATTCATTGCACACTGGCTGCTAAACTTCTATTTCTTTAAATATTTTAAAATATTTTTTTAAAGCAGTTATCTCGCGCCTCCCTTTTACCACACCCATACACTCCATACTCTATTTTAATTACAATTTAACATCAAGATCCCATCTCTTTCATCTCCTCATTAGACATTGTAACATAACATCTTACCTCTAAGAGCTTATCCACAATTGTTATACCGTTTCTTACAAAATTATCTGACCTGCATCTTAAATATGCATCTTACATTGTAGAACAATTCCACATTCATAAATTTCAACCTTTTCAGTACTCTCCCTTGTAAGCATAAACCCCTTTGATGTGCGGTAAGGACCTTATATCTAACCCACATTACAGTATTCATTGACATCTCACACACGCGCACGTGCAGTAGCTCCTTACATTTTACTACCACTGCAGTAGCACCCTTACATCTAATCCACATTACAGTAACAGTAGCAAATCTTACAACTCCTACATTATCAATGCTTACAGCTTACTCCGAGTGTAATACCCATATATCGACCTGTAACACAGCCCCTTTTAGGTAATACATTGTTTGTAACAGCACCTTTATGGTATTAAATGTTGCATAACAGAACCGTTTAGGTATTAAATGTTCTGTAACGGCCCCTTTTAGGTAATGCATTGTGTGTAACAGCACCTTTATGGTATTAAATGTTGCATAACAGAACCGTTTAGGTATTAAATGTTCTGTAACGGCCCCTTTTAGGTAATGCATTGTGTGTAACAGCACCTTTATGGTATTAAATGTTGCATAACAGAACCGTTTAGGTATTAAATGTTCTGTAACGGCCCCTTTTAGGTAATGCATTGTGTGTAACAGCACCTTTATGGTATTAAATGTTGCATAACAGAACCGTTTAGGTATTAAATGTTCTGTAACGGCCCCTTTTAGGTAATGCATTGTGTGTAACAGCACCTTTATGGTATTAAATGTTGCATAACAGAACCGTTTAGGTATTAAATGTTCTGTAACAGCCCCTTTTAGGTAATGCATTGTGTGTAACAGCCCCTTTTAGGTGATACATTGTGTGTAACAGCCCCTTTTAGGTAATGCATTGTGTGTAACAGCTCCTTTTAGGTAATACATTGTGTGTAACAGCCCCTTTTAGGTAATGCATTGTGTGTAACAGCCCCTTTTAGGTAATGCATTGTGTGTAAAAGCCCCTTTTAGGTAATACATTGTGTGTAACAGCAGTCAATATTTCAATTCTGCCAACATACAAGTCTTTGACCTCATTTCCTCTAAAACATTTCAGATTAAATCCCCCCCCCCACTCACTCACCCACGAAATCCATGTAACTCTTTTCCCCCTCCCTTCCACCCCTGCAATAACTCCTCCTATTTCCATGTCCTCGCCAACTCACACAATCAGCCAACTGCGGGCGTCAATCTCCAGGTGAGGGCGCACTCCGCTGTTGTGCACCCCACAACATTCATTGAATAGCCCGTGTCTACATGAGTGGCTTGTTGACGTCACAAGATCCCCATGAATGTGCTGCAGGTGACCTTTACGTCACCGTTTAATCCACTAACCTGTTACAGGTGATGTTACCTGCCGAACGGGCATGGGATTTACAGGCTGGAGGCATACGAAGCTTAAAAAAACTATGTTTTGAGAGATTAAGGTGGTTAGATTGTTGGAGGAGATGGGAGGTTTGGGTGATTAGATGGTTAGAGGAGATGGGAGGTTTGGGTGGTTAGATGGTTGGAGGAGATGGGAGGTTTGGGTGGTTAGATGCTGGTTAGAGGAGATGGGAGGTTTGGGTGGTTAGATGGTTGGAGGAGATGGGAGGTTTGCGTGGTTAGATAGTTGGAGGAGATGAGAGGTTTGCGTGGTTAGATGGTTGGAGGAGGTGGGAGGTTCGTGTGGTTAGATGGTTGGAGGAGATGGGAGGTTTGCGTGGTTAGATGGTTGGATAGATAGGTGGTTTGCGTGGTTAGATGGTTGGAGGAGATGGGAGGTTTGCGTGGTTAGATGGTTGAAGGAGATGAGAGGTTTGCGTGGTTAGATGGTTGGAGGAGATGGGAGGTTTGCGTAGATAGATGGTTGGAGGAGATGGGAGGTTTGTGTGGTGAGATGGTTGGAGTAGCTGTGAGGTTCGGGTGGTTAGATGGTTGGAGGAGATGTGACGTTTGCGTGGTTAGATTGTTGGAGGAGATGGGAGGTTCGCGTGGTTAGATGGTTGGAGGAGATGGGAGGTTTGCGTGGTTAGATGGTTGGAGGAGATGGGAGGTTTGCGTGGTTAGATGGTTGGAGGAGATGGGAGGTTCGGGTGGTTAGATGGTTGGAGGAGATGTGACGTTTGCGTGGTTAGATTGTTGGAGGAGATGGGAGGTTCGCGTGGTTAGATGGTTGGAGGAGATGGGAGGTTCGCGTGGTTAGATGGTTGGACGAACTGTGAGGTTTGCGTGGTGAGATGGTTGGAGGAGATGGGAGGTTTGCGTGGTTAGATTGTTGGACGAACTGTGAGGTTTGCGTGGTGAGATGGTTGGAGGAGATGGGGGGGTTTGCGTGGTTGAGGGAGTTCGGTGTTTGAGATGGTCTATAAGGTGTTGTTGCTGTGGACACATGTTCAGACACTGTTTTAGGGAACTTTCCAACACATCGAACAGTTTTCCAGCGTGCCAACCTGGTTCGTAAGCTCAACCCCTCACACTCCCCTCACCCTTTTCGCCTTTGCAACCAGGATGTGAGTGTCGATAAGCTAACATGCTGTTTCATATCATTCAATAAAAAAATCGAGAAGACATTAAGGCAAGCTAACCTGAATTTGCAAAAACACTAACACATAGAGGACTTCTGGTAGATTATTCAAGTAAACGATTTTGAAAATTTTTCTCCAATTTATAAAGCAGAAGTACTACGCATCTAAAGCATTTTAAAAGAGAAATGGAAGTAAATATTTGAGTTACAGAGTGGGTTTTTAATTGTTCCCTGACGTTCGTTTCTCGGGTAAATATGAGCGATTACTCAAGGAAGATATTTTGCGAATTAACTTCTTCCAGCTAGCAATATTATTTTTTACAAGATAGTTTACATTTCGGTTTCTTGACATAGAACATACTGCGGAATAATGGCGAGAGCGATAAATGCATTTTTGGCTTGTCGCCAGGGGCGTAAAAAAGTAGGGGTTGGAGACGAGATGTCGGTCTGCCCTGTGTTGCGTTAACACCACTTGAAGCTAGAACATGTTAGAAGTTTTTTTATAAATTTCTTTATTGAATAATGTATTGAATTTTATTGGACTGATGTAAACGTGCTTGACATTTTCAATTCGGAAAAAATTAAAAAGACCAGGATGGATGATTGGGTTTACATGATTATTTCATATTTGTAGCTTACCTTTAGGTAAACATGACTTGGCATGATTATTTCATATTTGTAGCTAACCTTTAGGTAAACATGACTTGGCATGATTATTTCATATTTGTAGCTTACCTTTAGGTAAACATGACTTGGCATGATTATTTCATATTTGTAGCTTACCTTTAGGTAAACATGACTTGGCATGATTATTTCATATTTGTAGCTTACCTTTAGGTAAACATGACTTGGCATGATTATTTCATATTTGTAGCTTACCTTTAGGTAAACATGACTTGGCATGATTATTTCATATTTGTAGCTTACCTTTAGGTAAACATGACTTGGCATGATTATTTCATATTTGTAGCTAACCTTTAGGTAAACATGACTTGGCATGATTATTTCATATTTGTAGCTAACCTTTAGGTAAACATGACTTGGCATGATTATTTCATATTTGTAGCTTACCTTTAGGTAAACATGACTTGGCATGATTATTTCATATTTGTAGCTTACCTTTAGGTAAACATGACTTGGCATGATTATTTCATATTTGTAGCTAACCTTTAGGTAAACATGACTTGGCGTGATTATTTCATATTTGTAGCTAACCTTTAGGTAAACATGACTTGGCATGATTATTTCATATTTGTAGCTAACCTTTAGGTAAACATGACTTGGCATGATTATTCTCGCATTGGTAGCCAAGCTTTAGTTTAAAAGGACTTGACATGATTACTGTCACATTGGTGACTAACCATTTGGTTTGGCGGCTAACCAATATATTCACATGATTAATTTATATTTGTTTTAGAATTATCATATCAACCTATCTATTGCAGACGCTACTTTTACATAATATTATTGCGTCCTACGCTTATCCATGGTTTATGCCTAGCCATGCATATTTGTTAGAGTTTTAAATGTTGATAGAGTGTTGGTTTTCATGGTTTCCGCAGGCAACCCATTTCACGTCCGAATTCCGGATGGAAAGATCCGAGACTTTGTATGTGTTTGTTCTTGCATACTGAATATGAAAAATGTTCGTATCCTTTTGTCGTTCTGGGGGTTGCTTTAAATTATCTTTGAGTTGCATTTCCAACTTAGAATTAATTGCCTTATTTATTATTACAATTATGTCTTTTGTACTTCTATCCTCTATATGTTCTATGTTTAATGATTTAACTAATGGAGTTATTCTTGTCAGTTTTGAATATTCTCAAGTATTCTATGTAAATCGGACAAGATTCTGTTCAAGATAAATTGGGTGTTCATAAAAATGAACGAATTATTACAACGCAAACAATTATTGGTCCATCATAGACACCACCCTACTGTGAACGCCCATAGAACCAATGATTTTAACGACTTAAGTTATAAATTATAACACTATGAACTGTTTCGCATGCAGTGCTCTCCCTTTACACTTCACACAAATATTCTCTACCCCTGTATCTTCACATTTATTTACATCTCTGACATCACACGTAACAGTTGGTTGTGTGAGTGTGTGTGTTGGGATGAGATTGGGATTGGGATAACTAGATTGTAACATTGCCAAATCTAACACCTCCATTTACCTGCACCCACTTGCACTTTTGTTTGATAGATCAACTCCCGTCCCGTGTGCCATTGTTTTCGCTTCCAGCCAGTAGGCCTCCTACTCTGCTTCCAGCCAGTAGGCCTCCTACTCTGCTTCCAGTCAGTAGGCCTCCTACTCTGCTTCCAGCCAGTAGGCCTACTACTCTGCTTCCAGCCAGTAGGCCTCCTACTCTGCTTCCAGTCAGTAGGCCTCCTACTCTGCTTCCAGCCAGTAGGCCTCCTACTCTGCTTCCAGTCAGTAGGCCTCCTACTCTGCTTCCAGCCAGTAGGCCTCCTACTCTGCTTGGCGCCTTCTCTTAGACGGATTAGATCCTCACTTTGTGTAACACGGTTGACTTGCCACCTGACACTCCACCCTTCCACCAGCATCTCCACTCAGCCAAAACTCCACCCTTCCACCAGCTTACATAAGAATCTCCACACAGCCAACACTCCACCCTTCCACCAACATCTCCACTCAGGCAACACTCCACCCATCTACCAGCATCTCCACTCAGCCAACTCTCCACCCTTCCACCAACATCTCCACTCAGGCAACACTCCACTCTTCCACCAGCATCTCCACTCAGGCAACACTCCACTCTTCCACCAGCATCTCCACTCAGGCAACACTCCACTCTTCCACCAGCATCTCCACTCAGGCAACACTCTACTCTTCCACCAACATCTCCACTCAGGCAACACTCCACTCTTCCACCGGCATCTCCACTCAGGCAACACTCCACTTTTCCACCAACATCTCCACTCAGACAACACTCTACTCTTCCACCAGCATCTCCACTCAGCCAACACTCCACCCTTCCACCAGCATCTCCACTCAGGCAACACTCCACCCTTCCACCAGCATCTCCACTCAGCCAACACTCCACCCTTCCACCAGCTTACATAAGAATCTCCACTCAGCCAACACTTCACCCTTCCACCAGCATCTCCACTCAGCCAACACTCCACCCATCCACCAGCATCTCCACTCAGGCAACACTCTACCCTTCCACCAGCATCTCCACTCAGCCAACACTCAACCCTTCCACCAACATCTCCACTCAGCCAACACTCCACCCTTCCACCAGCATCTCCACTCAGCAAACACACCACCCTTCCACCAGCATCTCCACTCAGGCAACACTCCACTCTTCCACCAGCTTCTCTACTCAGCCAACACTCCACTCTTCCACCAGCATCTCCACTCAGCGAACACTCCACTCTTCCACCAGCATCTCCACTCAGCCAACACTCCACTCTTCCACCAACATCTCCACTCAGCCAACACTCCACTCTTCCACCAGCATCTCCACTCAGCCAACACTCAACCCTTCCACCAGCATCTCCACTCAGCCAACACTCAACCCTTCCACCAGCATCTCCACTCAGCCAACACTCAACTCTTCCACCAGCATCTCCACTCAGCCAACACTCCACTCTTCCATCAGCATCTCCACTCAGCCAACACTCCACCCTTCCACCAGCATCTCCACTCAGCCAACACTCCACCCTTCCGCCAGCATCTCCACTCAGCCAACACTCCACTCTTCCACCAGCATCTCCACTCAGCCAACACTCCACCCTACCGCCAGCATCTCCACTCAGCCAACACTCCACTCTTCCACCAGCATCTCCACTCAGCTAACACTCGTATTTGAGGCCCCCCCCAACCAGCACAACAAGCTATAAATAAGCACAACTTTGTTAACGTGATAAGGGAAGTAACTAACGCGATGTTAAGCTAACAAAGTTGCGCTTATTTATTGTCTGTTAAGCCAGTTTGGGTTGTGTTATTGCTCTGCAAGTTTTGTAATGACGTCAAAGAAGTTATTGCTATCAATACAATAAACCCCACATCAATGCCCCACATAACTTCTTAGACGTCATATTACAACATTTGCAAAATCTCTATGTAGCCGTCTGCAATAGTTGACCTCCAAGGGTCACTGGAGTTCACTCCAGCCATCGATGACCACATCCCCGTGTTTCACCGCAAAGGGGTGTTCAGTCACGTTCAGTCTGTAAATGTATGTCGCGCGGTGCGTATTATATTGAACAGTATCAATACTTTTAGTTATGTCTCATATATAAGGGATTTATATTCAAAAACTTTGTTTTACGGGTTGTTTAATTTTAAACTTTCAATTGACATGAACAAAGGTTTTAGATAGGCTAGTCGGCGCATAATAATTTCATCCGTTATTTAGTGATACATGTACTTTGTTACCAACACACAAAAAAAGCGAATCTTCTGTCTAACTTAGGCTTCATAAAACGAAGTATTTCCGACTCATGCCTTAGTACACTAGAAAGTATGCTGTGTAGACGCCAAGTTTTTTCAAGACTTCATCCAAGATAGCACCGCTAAGTTCATGGTGGCGTCACCACTAGACATTGATATCATTTTATGTTTTTAAAACTGAGGTGATCTACCTGAGTCTGATGGTGGCTGAATATTCTGTGAGATAACGCACCTACCAACACTCCCTCACACTAGCACTACAAACACACACACTCACACGCACACGCACACACACACATACACATTTGTATGTGTCCAGGGACGAGGTTCACTTGAATAAAGACAACTCAAGCCACGCTTAAAGTTTAAAATCAATTTAATGCGTGAAGTTGAAAATAGAAATGTGTAACATGCAGGTCTTTGTGCAAAAAATAAATAAATGTAAACGAGATACAGGAAATACGCCAGAATCCTCAACCATTTACCATAACACAAGAGTTTTTAACAATAGTGCTGAACTCATTTACTATGCAAACAGCGTAGGATAATAAGCCCTATCATAATATGGCGATATCTATTAATGGAAATATTTGGGATATATATATATATATATATATATATATATATATATGTATATATATTAGTGGTCCAATCAGCTATTTGTTAATTCTTCGTTAATTCAAGACTGCTTATTGGACTTGAACAAGAAAAAACAGTTTCGTAATTTTACTATGCCAACAATTTTGAGAGCTTATTGATTCGACTGTATTTATGCTTCAAAACATTGTTCCGCTAAAATGTAATCTAAAAATAGAACATTAGTCAATGAGTTATGACTTTTTCGGGTTTTAGAAATGACAAGGCCTGCCTATAATTAGAACATTAGAGATTACGTGTGAAACATGATGCGTACTCTATTTAATTTCTAGAAGTCTTTGCCTTCACAAAGTACACACATAACCTCTACACCAAACATTGTAATTAAAAATAACTAATCGCAATAAAAAATAATTGTAACTTATATATATAACAATAAGTACACATACATAAACACACACATTACATAAATAACAATACACACACACACACATCAACACACAATACAATAAACCCACATTGATACACACACACCAACACAGACAAAAACGTATTCACACACCAACACTCACATCATCATATATATTCAAACCAACACATACAAACACACCAACTCTCACACGCACATACTTCAAGACCCATAAAATGTTTAAACACCAACACTCACACAATAAATACTTCAAACGCAAGTCTTTTCCAGTCCCTAAAGTTTGTTTTTAATCCACCTTATCTAAGGTTATATAGTTGGGGGAGGGGAGGGGTGCTGATAGCAGCAGATAGATGCCGGTTATTGCCCCTGGCTCAAGTACCACTTACTTACGATGATACATAGTCCAATAAAAAAATAAACAAGAGAATGTAACAAGTTATCATAACAACCCCAAAAGAAGTAATCAGGACAACCCCAGAAATAATCAGGACAGCCCCAGAAATAATCAGGACAACCCCAGAAATAATCAGGACAGACCCAGAAATAATCAGGACAGCCCCAGAAATAATCAGGACAGCCCCAGAAATAATCAAGACAGCCCCAGAAATAATCAAGACAGCCCCAGAAATAATCAGGACAGCCCCAGAAATAAAATAATCAGGACAGCCCCAGAGATAAACAGGACAAAACCAGAGATAAACAGGACAACCCCAGAGATAAACAGGAATATATATATATTTAATTTAATAGGACAATCCCAAAACTTTTAATATTTCAGAAACATTTTTTTAAAACAGATAAATCTTTTAAAAAACAGAAAGTGATCTAAATATGAAACTGAACAAAAATGTCCTATGTTCAACAAGGAACTCGAACAACCAACAAACATGTCCTATGTTAAACAAGGAACGCGAAAAGACCAAGAAGACTTTTGATAATCAGACGATGTGAGAGAAAAAGTCAGAAGGGGCATTTTTAATTTTTTGTTCTTTCCGTTTTTATCATTTGTTTCATTTAATGAAAGTTTATTGAAATCCTCCTCGATTAAAACATGTGCTATGGACCTTTCATTGTCCAGTCTATTGGTTTCTGAAAACCAAAGTGTCAAATAGTGAGCTCAGTAGGACATAGTCATAGTTGAAAACTAATTTTTAAGGTCAAAAATACTCTACTATTTAAAAAAAAAGCAATTTCAAATATAAATAATGACATTCCAATATAAATTAAAACATGTAATTTTCATCACTTTGGCAGTTCAACTGTGTTTAATCATCATAATTCGATGTTAGTCAAATGAAGAAATAAAAGCAGACGAAGATTTTCGCTGAGATTAATAACCCAAGAGAAAACCTCTTGCATCAAATCTTTGAATTTATCTAACCGTCGACAGCCCCATTTCTTGTTTCTTTCTCCCATCAATTGCAGTCACATTTTATTTTGTTTTCGTTGACCATCTTTCTCTCATCAGTGCGCTTTCCTCCCACTCATAGATCTACCATTTCCCACTTCACTCGACCTGGTTCCGGTTTACTTAACATTGATTTCCGCTAACTTTTGGGGCTAACTTTCAAGCCGTAGGTTCCGCGGATGTATCCCATACAGCTGCAGTCACGGACCGAACTTATGCACTGACTCACATATACACCCTGCCTCGCCCCGCAATCACTTTGTAAAAAAAAATATATTAATTTATGTTTTTAAAAAAAAACCTATTATAATTTGTTTCTGTGTTTATTGGATGTAAATTCCAACTTTATTCATTCTCTTAGAATTAATCGGACGCAAATAATCTTCTGTATAGACGGAGCGTCTGTTAAAGTGAGATATACGATATCGGCTTCTCCTATCGAAATCACACAATCTCCTATCGAAATCACACAATCAAATGATCACTATTAATTTAATTGAATATTGTCACTAACAGGATAATGTTTCATACAATGCTAACTGAGAATACGTTTAGCTTCGTTTAGAAATAGAATAATATATGAAACACAATGGAATTGTCTGATATTAACAATAAGTTTTAAGCATTATGAAAAGAACCACAGATTTAGAAGATTCGGCTAATGAATACAACAGTAGAAATAAACAGTTTGAAAATAGTATTTATTTTAATCTGTCATGGAATAATTATCAAGTGGAGAGGGGAAAAAAGGTGGTCACAATTTCCTAACAAAAACAAAGAAAAATAGAAAAGAAAGCAAGCATGAAAATTATAATTAAAAACATTAACTGGAAAAAAGATACTACAGCTATGTAAAATTGTGATCTCATCTGTTACAGACACTCTTTCTGTACCGAAGAGTATTGCGTCCTATGCTTAAATTGTTAAAATCGTACCGGGTTAAGGTCACATTTAAAAAAAATCTGTTCCAGTGTAGATTCTATCAGTAGTAGTTCTCGCTTATTTTATGACTGTAGCTGCAATACCCAGAATACCGTTAGAGTTATTTTTGTTTGAGTGTTAAACAAAAGGACGAATGTTTTTTTTCTTCTTTTAATGGTAAAGGTGTTCTCAAAAACGTTACCCAAGACTTTGACCTTTCTCACCTATGTACGTTTTATTGCATTTATTACAAATAATTGTATTCAAAAATTACGTTGTGACTTATTCAATTGTAATCACCTTTTATTTATACGTCAAAGTAACGCTGTGTAATGCAAGCTCATAAAGACAGATATTGCGACGACTTATTTTTTACTATGGCTCTTAATATCTATTTGAAAAGTCGCTCGGATCTGTTTTCTGATCGACAAACAAGTTTGTGAAGATATGCCAGATAATAAGACTTTGTCCCACGTGACCCGCACATAGCCCTGGGGTGATACTTCACTAATGAAACCGCAGACAAGGATCCATTGACTCAAGGAGACTGAACAATTGACGGCCGTTCCTTAATCTATTATTTTCTTAATAACCTTCGATCTGAATCAAAACAAACTCGAACCGCTATCACACCTTTTGTACTGAAACCTTTGTTACACAGGCCCATTAGACACTGCTTCAACAAGCCTATAATATATCGTATAAACCCATTTCAAGACTTCATCCTACCAGCTTAAAAGAAGCTCTCCATTTCAAGAACTTTCGTGGTTTAGATATGTCTATACATCCTAACTAAATTAGATTTAGCAATCGGCTCTTCAGGAGGATACAGTTAAGTCCCTTTACCAAATGGAAGTCATATTGAAGATTTTTATTAAAAAAATATTGAAATTCTATAAATAACTAATGGGTGCCTTTATACTGATAATACATGAGTTATGGAAACATTTATAATTTATTTTTTTTACAATAAATCAAAATATATAAATCTGCAGATGGAAACAAAAATTTGTTAAATACGCTGAGAATTGTGGTCCCTTGTAGAAAAGAAGAAACCGTTGGGTGTATTCTAACTCGTCAACATTTTTACCGGCAGGCCCTAACAGCTGGCCTGTAGGTCATCCTCATGATATTATCATGACGCACCCACATATCTCACTCAGTCACTGAGTATCGGTCAGCTGGTGGTCAAGCTTGTCTCATGCAAGTGAGAGGTATTGCTTGATAGCGGTTGGGATTAGTTTCATCCTACTCCGTCCGCTCTGTACAGTTTATATTCTGCCTTGGTCTTTTCTTTTCTGCCTTGTTCACTTTTTATTATTATTTTTTTCTTTCTTTTCATTTTTTAATGGTCTTCCATATTACTATTTTATTATTGTTATTTTTTTTGCGTGTTTCTCCACGGTGTCATTTAGTTTTGAGGGCGTCAATTTTGCGTTCGTGCATTTTTTGTTTGTTTTGTTATTTCCTATTCGTATTTTGTTTCCCCTATTCCCTCTACTCCAAAATACAATTATTGTTACTTACCATTATGTATTCGGCCTTTTTGCAGGTTTCTGTATATCATATATCGTACAATCCGAGTTCCTGAACAGCCAGGGACTATAAACGAATACTGTCTTGAATTCTCCCAGATGTACCCCCCTCAGGCGCGTCCCATGTCTGAAAACTTAACAGTGTTATTTAGAAGGGTCCTACAGTGGCCGTGAAGCCTGTCAGTGGCTCCGTGATGCACATGTTGGGAATCACTGCTTCAATGCTATGCGGCTGAGATGTTAGAACAGTTTTTCCGGAGTTTGGGGTGGGGGGGGTGGGGGTAAACATGAGGGCGCACTTAAAAGCTATTTCATGAAGTATGGGGCCACCGAATTATCCCACACTTGGCTCTTACATTATAGAAACAGGTCGTAGACTTTGTACAGATTTATAATTTTATTTTAAATGCAAAAATGAAAAAAGAAATAAAACTAAGGAAATAAAATATAAGTAAAATAAATATAGGTGAATGTTTTGTTTGTCTTTTTAAAATTGAAAATACATAATCTCCATTTCAATTTAAAAAAGACAACAACCACAACTAAAATTTATGCATGTGGTGTAACCGTGGGCAAAAATAACATGTGGTTTGTCTACTGCTTTGATCGAAGATAATAGACAAACACTCAGTTGACCAAAAACACATTAACTTGTGTAGTAATCTGTGAATTTCAAAACTTTTTTGGTGATTTAAAGTGTGTCAAAAATAGGGTCACCTTATCTTCCCATCCCCACATCATACGAGGTCTGTAATTTTTTCTACAAGCAAAAATGAGAACCGTGGTTTAACAAAATCAAAATAAAAAGTTAAGTAACCACTTATAAAACCTCGAATTTATGTAACCATTTATGCAATCACTAATAATTCTTTATAATTTTATGATCTCCGTTAAAAATATGAATAGAACATGGCTTCACGCAATTCGTGTATTTTTAAGTGAATTACAGTGGAGCTTGGCGCCATATGTTCAGCGTTCTACTCCCCTTAAGTTTACCAAGGTGTAAATTTACATCCTGGTAAATTTTAGGGGACTAGTCCAGACTGGCATATGGCCTCCAGCCTCAGATGTCACAACTGAAGGTCAGAATTATTTATTTAGCCATGAATTTAAGGGCTCTCATGCGGTTGCAGCTAGGTTAAAGAGAAATATGAATAAGAAACATTTCAACTATATTAATACTATGTAGGGATTTCAGCAACTTAACCTAACCATCATTTACATCCATCATTTTACACCCAAACATTAATAACCGATACCAAGGGCCGATACCAATATCAAGAGCCAATATCGGAATCGGATACAAAAAGTCGATATTTTGCCAAAATATGTAGTCACCATTTGTAACTAAAATTAATCGCCTAGTTTAAACCCATCAATACTACCACAACACAACAATTCACCAAATGTTCTTACCGAAAAATGTTCTTACCTAAACAAATGATTCAAACACTGCTTTTCTTCTTACAGGTTTGTGTTCTGGTCTGACAAGGGCACCAGGCGGATTGAACGCGCGGCGCTAGATGGAAGTGACCGGAAGATGCTCGTGGATAAAGATTTGGTGTTCCCCAACCAGATGGCTGTCAGTTATCCAACGAGGTGAATCAGAATTGATTGTCTCAATTTATGATGTTAACTTTGCACGGGTAGATAACTTAAATTAATGGTTCGATTAGACGATGTATTAAACTGCCCGGAAAATGATGGAGGTTTATCAGGTTTTTTTTTATTATTTTTTTTTATTTTAAATTTGCATTAGAACTTACTAGGGGCTTGGTAGACCTTGGTGGGCGCCCCATCTACCTTCCAGGCCAGCGGAGAGATTTCTTAGCGTTAGTCATTCATCATTTTTTTATTGTGGCTTTAACGTGGGCTAGACCCCATGCCTATGTGAGGCGAGCGCAATATTGACTTCGCTATCCAGGCGCCTTTCAGTTCTACCTAAGCTTTAAAGAGAGTAATCTCAAGCCGTCCAGTATGTCGGTCACGCCGATGTGCAAATTTCCTACTCGATATTTCCCTTTCACGAATAAACCCCGTCAAGGACGGTAGGATCTTGACCACCTGGTAGGGAGCAATGGCCTTGACTGCCCCAAACGACGTCAAATGTCTCCCATCCATTTTCTGAATTGATAGCAATAGCAACGATTGTGAACGAATTATTCATCCAGTGATATTTGTGCCCAGTGAGCTTTGTGCCCAGTGATCTTTGTGCCCAGTGATCTTTGTGCCCAGTGATCTTTGTGCCCAGTGATCTTTGTACCCAGTGATCTTTGTGCCCAGTGATCTTTGTGCCCAGTGATCTTTGTACCCAGTGATCTTTGTGCCCAGTGATCTTTGTGCCCAGTGATCTTTGTGCCTTTGTGCCCAGTGATCTTTGTTCCCAGTGATCTTTGTGCCCAGTGATCTTTGTGCCCAGTGATCTTTGTGCACAGTGATCTTTGTGCCCAGTGATCTTTGTGCCCAGTACTTTTTCTCGCCTCTCTTTCCTTAGTTTCTATGTATATTATATCATGTACTTTTTATTTGAACAACTATTTATTACTATAGATCAGGGGGGGGGGCAGACCTGTAGTAACTGAGAGCCACTAGACCAGGGGTGGCCAGACCTGTAGTAACTGAGAGGCACTAGACCAAGGGTGGCCAGACCTGTAGTAACTGAGAGCCAATAGACCAGGGGTGGCCAGACCTGTAGTAACTGAGAGGCACTAGACCAGGGGTGGCCAGACCTGTAGTAACTGAGAGCCACTAGACCAAGGGTGGCCAGATCTGTAGTAACTGAGAGGCACTAGACCAGGGGTGGCCAGATCTGTAGTAACTGAGAGCCACTAAACCAGGGGTGGCCAGACCTGTAGTAAATGAGAGCCATTTTAAAATTAAAAGAAAAAAATTGTTCGTTCAGAGCCGCATTAAAGCACTAAGGGTAATTAAACCTGGCTTTGGAAATCTTCCAAGTAATCCTTTTAACATATATTTCATAAATTGTACGCGAGCCGCAATGTGAACACAGAAGAGCCGCATGCGGCTCACGAGCCGAGGTTTGGCCACCGTTGCTATAGATGAAGGTCTTTACCTGAATGTTGACTATACATACATGCGTCCGTATGGCAGATTGAGCGGCATCCTAGTCGGACATTTTCAGTTTCCATATTAAATGTCAAGTCACCTGGATTTATCTTAAAAAATAAGCAAAATTTTGCGCTCATTGCAGGAAGCTTTACTGGGTGGATTCCAAGAGACAGACTATTATGTCGTGCGATATAGAAGGCGGTGACGTCACGAAAGAACGTGATCTCGTGGAAACGACTCAGGGAAATCCTGTCTTCGGCCTCGTTGTGATCGGCAATACTGCTATAATTAGCATCTGGTGAGTCTTTTCCATTTTCGTTTCAAATTTAACTCTAATTATTTAATTCTCCGGGAAACACCTTGACTTGATCAACTGATAAACAATGAGCTTGCCCTATAGCAATACTAATATTTTTTTAAATTAAAGCTTCTTTTGTTGAGTTCAATGTTTACACAACAAGCGAAGCACACATTTACAAAATTTATTTAAGTTTTTTTCAACCATGTTTCAGGTTTGTTTGTTTTTTAAATGTTGGGAGAGGGTGGGTTGGAGGATATCCATCAACTGATTTGCAGGAGTAAAAAGTTTCCGACCGATAATGGCATATCATATTCATTTGTTAATTTTGATGAAAATAACTTTAAAAAGGCATTTGCATTTTATTTTTAAATGTTATAAGCATATCTAACATTTTGAAATGAAATAGAATATAGAAGCTCGGGTACTAATTTTGAATAGATATAGTTCCAAACTTTGGGAAGTGATTATTCGAATAAGAGGCTATTTGTGTCTATTTTACCGTGGTTTTTTGTCCCGTTCAGGGGGTTTAATTTATCAATTTTGTTTAATTGAACTTTGAGTAAAGCTATTCCGTTATAGTTAAACGTATACCTGAGAGACACAGCTGATATATCACAGTTAAACTGATACATAACAGTTAAACTGATACTTTACAGTTAAACTGATACATTACAGTTAAACTGTTACATAACAGTTAAACTGATACTTTACAGTTAAACTGATACATAACAGTTAAACTGATACATCAATGGAATTTATTTCCAAGAAACTAGTTTACATTTCTTCTAGGAACCACAATTCAGTCATGGACTTTTAAAATTTAGTTTGGCATAGTTGTAAATCGCACAATTTTTCATATTTAAATTTTAAAAAACGTAAAAAACCAAGTTGTTCACTATAAATCCTTTATGTACGAGACGTAACTAAAAGAATGTTCATTAGAATACGCAGCGCAAGACCATCCAACAATACAAAATTGTAGTTGTGTCGTAAAACATGTTTGATATAAAACGCACCGATCAGGATTATGTTTATAAAAATTGTTGTCAATAAAATACGCACCTTATTGCGCGACAGAAAGGTTGTTCAATATAATGCGCACCCTTACACTCTATCTCAAAAATTTAACATGATACATAGAGATAAATAAAATAATATAAAAATTCAATAATTTAATTACAGTAGATGCGATCTATCTGAAATTTTGATACATCGTTTTTATCATCGGCACGAAACTGCCTGCAAAATTTCAGCTCGCTAGCTTACGAGGAAGAGGGTTAAAAATGGATCCAAAGTTTTGGCGACAAGCAAGCAAGCAAGCAACCAGACACCACGAGTTAATATAAAGGATTTTTTTAAAAAAAACGTTAAAAAACAAGTTTTTGACTATAAATCCTTTATGTACGAGAAGTAACTAAAAGAATGTTCAGTATAATACGCAGCGCAAGACCATCCAAAAATACAAAATTGCAGTTGTGTCGTAAAATATGTTTAATATAATGCGCACCGATCAGGAATATGTTTATAAAAAGAGTTGTCAATAAAATACGCACCTTATTGCGCGACAGAAAGGTTGTTCAATATAATGCGCACCCTTACACTCTATCTCAAAAAATAACATGATACATAGGAATAAATAAAATAATCTAAAAAAAATAATAATTTAATTACGGTACATGCGATCGATCTGAAATTTTGATACATTGTTTTTATCATCGGTACGAAACTGTCTGCAAAATTTCAGCTCGCTAGCTTACGAGGAAGTGGGTTAAAAATTGATCCAAAGTTTTGGCGACAAGGGTGCAACCAGACACCACGAGTTAACATAAAGGATTTAAAAATGTGCTTATCTTGTATTTACATACTTATTTGGGTAAGGGGGTGGGTCAAGAGCACATAGGATCCTGCTAACAAAATTAGAACTTTAAACGGTACAACTTTTTTTTCTAAGACTTTCACCGTTGACCTTTAATCATAAAAAAAAACCCAACAAAACCACAGCCATAATCAAGCTAACTACATCCCGCTTCAGGTACACCACGAGGATAGCCTCCACGTACGTGGCCACACGCGAGGCCTTGTGGACCAAAGAAATGGTAATAACTACAGGGACTGAACTCTACAGCCTGGCGTCAACAGCTTCCGCCATCCAGCCGCCCAGTGAGTCAGAACTTTGGTCTTGTTGCAACTACCACGATATGTTACTTTGAGAATTTCTATGGCAAAGTCTATTCCCTAAAGAAAATAATACATAAGGCAATTAATTCTAACTCTTGAAAAGTACAATACAAAGATAATCTAATAAAACTCTCAGATAGACATAGGGATAAAAACATTTTTCTTATTCCGTAGGCAAGAACAAACACATACAAATTCTCATTCTTCTCGTCCGGAATTCAGTCCTGGAATTGGGTTGCCCATCAAATCAGGACAACCAACACTCTATCAACATTTAAAACTCTACTAAAATGCAAGACTATACATAAACCATGGATAAGCGCAGGACGCAATAATCTTCTGTATAGAAGGTGCGTCTTTAACCGATAAGATAGTTTCAAATTTAATAAAATTGATGTATGTCTTCCGTTCCCCAGGTTTCCACCCCTGTGGCCAGGCTGACAGGGGAGGGTGTACACACCTCTGCCTGCCCGTCCGCGGGACGAGCTACAAGTGCGCATGTCCGTCATACGGGGGCCTGGCTCTGAGTTTCAACGCTAAAAGCTGTGAAGGTGAGACCAAAAAGTGCCCGGATCTATCAGAAAACAATGGTTGGCATATCCGTACGTGGCCACCAGACTAGATACAGTATCCATCCCCCATGACGGCTGCCTGAGAGATAACACACTACTTACAGAATCCGTTAGACTTACGATTTATGTCAAGGGGTCTCATGCCTTGAATAACCAACCCCCACTGGTATTGAAAGCTAGCACTAATGATGTGTTGGGAAAAAAATTGAAGAGAATTAAAAACAAAGACGAGGAATTCTTGAAATCTCTTTTAAGTGAGCTTGGATTACATTTTAGCACAGTTTGTCAGCTGAGAATAATTGTATTGTTTGACAGCATTTTCCCCCCACAATGCTGTTTGTATAAATAAAAGAACAATATCTCGTTACCCGTGGGGAATAACTCAAGTACGCTTCTGGACATTGTAGGGGTTGTCTTCACAGATGTCAATGGATGTGATTAATGGGGTAAATATTTTGTTTTCATCCCCAGCCCCAAGCGAGCTCCTGTTTTTCACGCTGAAAGCGTCTGGTGAAGTGGGCTTTATCTCTCTCAGGGGAGCTCAGTCATCTTACCTGACTTTGGTGGGGAGGAGTTCTCAGCCTAACTCAGTCACTTACGACCCCATCAAACAGGTAGGGCTCTCAATGACAAAATAATCGGCATCTCCTCTTACCACATATGAAAATTCTAACCCCGGATTTCAACTAACTACTAATTAAAGTGTGTTATAAATCAGTTTTGAGTAAATATTGTTATATTTACTTGATTTATAAAAATGTCATTTGGGGTAAGGACGTATTCGAAAAAAATGGGATGGTCTCGTTATTTTCTTTTTATTTGTTAAGATTTGTCAGTCATGCACTGTTATTTGTGTTTCCATGACAACCAGGTTGTTTACTGGAGTGACATGGAGGATGGTGTGATTTATCAATCGAACCTGGCTGGTTCTGGGGACAAAGAGGTGTTTCTTGGTGGAAAGAATGGAATAGGGACAGTGGATGGTAAGTGGAACTTGGGGATAAATGAATGCATTGAGCGTCTGGTGGGAAGTTATGCCGGTTGAATGAATGAGGTTTAGATGAGGTAATGAAATAAGATAACTTGTGTCACAGATTTGTGTTATCGTGTTGAGATAATTAATTGCACCAAATTTATTAAAAGAGATCGCCTTTCAAAAATCAACAACACTATATAATTTAATGGCTATTATAGTACATGGTCTTATTTCACCATGTAAGTCTAATTTAAAAAAAAACTATTTGTATAATCTACGCTATAATTTTAATAAAGGAGCTCTTCAGCTTATAATTTTAATAAAGGAGCTCTTCAGCTTATAATTTTAATAAAGGAGCTCTTCAGCTTATAATTTTTGTTTGGGGCTGTTAGGCTCTAAGACTATCTCCATCCTTCTAATTAGTTAATGATGTTAAAGACATCACAGTTTGGGAGCCACTGACTTAGTCAGTGAAGGATTGTGATGTGTCTAAAATATAATTTGTATTTCTGTGATGTTGGCCGTACATATACCCCAGTGTTGCTGTCTGTACCCAGTGTTGCTGTCTGTACATACCCCAGTGTTGCTATCTGCACATACCCCAGTGTATCTATCTGTACATACCCCAGTGTTGCTGTATGTACCTTAACTAGCCCAGTTTGTGTCTCACTATCCACAAGCAATAGACCATGGAGTGTTGTGATTGTCTTCACATTTGTTTCTCTCGCAAATAACTTTCAATCAAATTAATAAATGTTCCTGTCGCTGTCCAATAGAATTAATTCAACGACCCTACTGTAAACACGCCGGTCAATCCGTGATTGAGACTAAAACAAGTTCTGTATCTGCCTTGTCTCGAGACGGAGCCTGATTACACCCCTTTATGTCACATGATGTCGTGTGCACGTGTCAGCCAGCCATTTCAGACACGTGGCGCGTGCCGTACACGGACTCGCGTGCTATGAGCATGATACCAAGAGCCGCGATGAGCTCACGATAAGGGTCATCATGACTTTTTATTCTGCATGAATGAAGGGGTAACCGGAGTCAGGCTCGGAGCTCAGTGCAGAACACAAAAAAAACCAAAAAAACAACAACAAAGAACACAAGAGCGCAAAGTCTGTGACAAAAACTAAATGCTGGGATCAAAGATGTTCGATAAAATGAAAAGTGTCGGACTCTCACGTTGTTTAGTGATCTCCCTATCAAACTCGCGCATTCTGTTTGTTTCTAATCTTCATATCAATCCAATCTTTGAGCAAACTTGCAGCGTTTGTTATCAGCTCTGTTTGACACTATATGGCTCTTGTCGTCGTTGACAAGACCAATCTTTGAGCCAACTTTCATTGTTGGTCATCAGATCTGTTTTATACCATGTCTCTTGTCATTTTTGAATAGTCCAATCCTTGAGCCAACTTTCATTGTCGGTCAGCAGCTCTGTTTGATACCATGGCTATTGTAATTGTTGACAAGTCTAATCATTTTATACCTGGATGGGGTAATATCCAGTGACTAGATAGGTAGCGGGGTGAACGTTATGAACGAGTATGGGTAAACACTGGATACAACACTAACGTGTAGGTTATGAGAAGGTAGTGCTTGTGTTATGAGTAGGAAGTATGTGTGTTATTAGAAGGGAGTGATTTATGGGGAGGGAGTGGAGTATATGTGTTATAAAGAAGGAGTGTGTGGGCGTAGGCTATATTGCCTGTGAAAGAAGAACTTAATTCGTTAAATCATTCCATTAAAATAAAGATCATGGCTCATATCCGCACTCACCCATGTCATCTCCTGATCACTTAACCCGCCTCCGACAGTCTCAACCCGCCTCTGACAGCCTCAACCCGCCTCCGACAGCCTCAACCCGCCTCTGACAGCCTCAACCCGCCTCCGACAGCCTCAACCCGCCTCCGACAGCCTCAACCCGCCTCTGACAGCCTCAACCCGCCTCCGACAGCCTCAACCCTTTATTTCCTTGTCGCTAGAAACACAGAGACACCGAAACAATACAAACAATTCGACACCGGTAAACGTGAGCTTATCGCGACCCACTGGCTAGACAAAACGCTCTTGGCATCTCCATTGTCTGCATTCAGTGGGGTCCAAGGTGTTCATGACGTCACTCGGGGAATCGTCCTGTGTTCGAGGATAACCCTTCCGAAAACTCGAGGGTAAAGGTCACAATACTAAAGAGGAAAGGGAAAAAATTTCCCCGCTCTTCAGTGTTTAGACAGCGAAAAAGATTTTTTTTTGTTGTTTTTTTTGTTTTTTTTTGTTTGAAGACGGTGACGTCACTGCCTCCATCTAGTGAAGGACTCGCGTCGGCTGACCTAGTTTCGTCCCGGAACAATAATTCACCGACTCATGACTAAACAATTTAATTTGACACTTCGTTGTGGGACCTTGCGCCGATGTCTTTGTCTCATTTCTCGTCTGATGAGCCTCGCACTTCAGCCAGCGATGGCGAGACTTGTACCGCCCTTATTGATGCTCCTTCTATCTCCATTGATTGGTTCCAATGGGATCCCCCGGGTTAACTTATAAAACTTTAACACTTGCCACGAACACAAGTGCAACTACTGGATACGGAAGGTCATGTTGCCCTTCCTTGACAATTCTGTGTCTGAACAACTTCAACCCAAGACTTCAAAACTACTTGCAATTAAAATATCTTTGTCGAAGTACGTCGGTCTTTCAAATTTTGGTACTATGTTAAGGCGGGCCTCAATCATTATTCTGTTAATGATGTATTCGCCCAACGATGTTTGCTTGCGCATGGTCGTGTGTTGTTTATTTTAATACACAGCTTTATATCTAGACTACACGGTATTCAAAAATAAAAATAAAATCTCCCGTATTTGCTTAAACGTCCTAACCATTTTTGGTGGAACAAAAATGTGAATAACGCACATCTCAGTGACACCCATCGGGAACATGGTAATTTGTTCTCCTCTTTAGAGGCGAAAAGGGAATTAGGAACAAGCCAACAATGGTTTTCATGCTGTCCGAGGCAATAAAAGAGCAATAACATCAGCTATCGCACATAAAGAAATGAGATATACATTTTAAAAAAAAAGCAAACTAATTAAGAGTATTTTAATAAGCGAGAAATACAACAAAGGGGTCAGTATTATTCACATATGCATACAATTTATACGGAAATCGTCATGCCCGACATCACTTTATACAATTACAAATCTCAGCATAAAAGAAAAAAAAACAAAAAAAAATAATAAATGATGAAAGGTGTTGTTCTGATTTATTGCACTGTGCAGCTGGTAAATATTTTACCATCTACAGAAGTTCAAAGAGAAGAAGGTCAGTTTAAGTCAATAATTCTTCTACTCGAGTCTGTCTCATGCTTGCATGCCATAATGAACAAAGATTTCTTTAGTAACTAATTTTTTACTTCAAGAATTACTTTCATTGCTTTTAAGAGGGATTTTCCGAAGCAATTCTACCTTTGTTCTCAGTCGATCACAATGTTTTTCCCTTGTAGGCTGTATGTAACCATACTAAATGACGACACGACTGGCCTATAATAAATAACACGAGGAATGATAATACTAAAATAACATAAAAAATTCTTTGCTCTTTACCTTGGGGGTGGACATCTAATGACTATATTATTTATTCATTATGTTCAGCATTGCCCCAGTGTAGCTTGGGATCCCTTATTTATAATTTATAACACAATGAAGCTCGTACAGAAAAAAATCAAACAAAATTAAATGAAACGTTCAACTAAAAATTGCAAGCCATCTCAGATTGTTGGGCGACCTTGGCATAGCAAAACCTTTTCAAATGTCATTTTTTCCTAAACGCTGACGTCATTTCCTGTCATTTATCCCGCAGTCTTGTCCATTACTTCTTGCTGGGGAAAAATAATAATTCTCAACCGTTTCATTTCTTCTCTTGAACTTCTCCAGGCCATGCAGTTATTAGCCATGTATCTTCATCGGTTATGGACCGTATCGACCATACATATCAACTCTGGCCGCAGCGGATGTCAGTGCCAATCCGTATCGATCGATCAAATATTATCGCAATGACATTTACTTCCTCTGTTGTTTTGGCCCTGCGCACTTGAGCCCTGGTAGAGTCGATCTCGCCCTGCGTGACCCCTCTGCGTCTCCTGGTCCCCGTCATTAAAGCGCCGTTTAAACAAACAGCGGCCCGTTGCACTCGCGGGCAGCACTTCCCAAAATGTAATCCTGATATGAACGATGGGAATAGTTGAGCGGTGCTCAGCCTTTTAGCTGTATCTCTCTTCTACGGACGCGTCGGTGCAGGGGTAAAAGTGTGCGGGGGGGGGGATATTGTTAGATGCCCGATCGACTGTTAAATTACTCCATCAACAGCAGAGCAAATGACAGAATCAAGTAATTTCTCATAAGTAATTTTTTTTGTATTTGTTTTTAAAACTTCATAATTTACTGAGATAACCGTTTTTCGATTTAAAGAGAGAAAAAGGGGGGGGGGAGAGTTAGAGAGAGAGTGACTGTGTGTGTGTGTGTGTGTGTGTGTGTGTGTGTGTGTGAGAGAGAGAGAGAGGGAGAGAGGAGAAAGACATTTCTCTGAATATTAGAAAACGTTTCATATCTGCACCGACATGTCATATGTTTTATATTAATTGTATGTATCATCTTTATTTATTATTATTTTAACTATTATTATTATTATTATTATTATTATTTTGTTTTAATGTTGTAATTAGGAAGTGAATGTTTTAAATTGAATGCATGTATAAATATTAGTGGGTTACTATATTTATGTGAAGCTATGTGAGCCCAGCTGTTTGTAGGCTAATGTGGACTACTGCGCTATGAAAATTCTCACATTATTAATTTTACTTCGTGCATTTAACACGCAATGTTGTGTGTAGGTTTCGTGGTTTTCGCCAGTCAAGGGGAGACAAATTCATGGAACACCGTGTAGGTCATAAACTGTGTGACTGTGTGCTCACCATCACCATGACACCACTAAACTGTAACTCTAGTTTAGTGCTCGGTTACCTCCAGTCCCAGACCAGCTGTAAACCTCCCTGTGTTTGGAGCGTTGTGATAGGCGTGGACATCTGTATTGGGGCACTAAATGCATTAACACGTGTCATCTCGCGTGGCCATCACCCTGCTAAACAAACAAACGCGGCAAGTCAAGGGCAGATCAATAAGATGGACACATTACGCGACTGGAAATAATTGAATTGTCTCACATGACGGAGACGGGAATATTTGATTTTACATTTATGTAACACAAGTTTTGTATTTGTGTGTGATGAGATGGGGAGGCGAGTTTTTTTTATAAAAAAGGGGTCCATTTAACTTGTTAAAATAATGCAACATTTGGTACCAGACTGTCCGATCCATCTTGTATGTTATTCAAATAATGCAACATTCAGTACCAGGCTGTCTGATCCATAAATAATATAATAGTCCAAGTCACTCACTCACTTCTTGGATGTGGAGCGCTGAGGAACGATGTATAACAGCCTATAACAGTTAAAAATCGTGTGGTGATTAGCACTGTAAATTAGTGTAAAAAAGTTTTACATGACGTCATTGTTTGATCTTATATTTTAAAATACAAGGTGTGCATTTGTGCGCAAAATGATTATAAATTAAAGATGCTCTGTAAAAAAATATTATATGACGTCATTGTTTTAGCTCATATTTTAATTTTGGAAAAGAGAACAATGTAAAAAGAGTATGTGATGATGGTTAATTTTAAAATACTTTATGTACATTCCAGGAATTTTAATATTTCGTATATATCAAACAAGGATAAGTTACTAGGGCTTTTGACAAAAAAAACAAAGTGGGCGCCATAGGCGCCCTACAACCTATATTATAAAATACTTTGTGTACATTTCAGAAAGTTTAATATTTCGTATTTATTAAACATGGACAAGTTAGTTGGGCTTTTGAAAAAGGTGGGCGCCATAGGCGCCCTAAAAAAAGCGGGCGCCGCAGGCACCACGGCGCCGCAGCACAACCTAGTCTTGTATGTTTAAATACAAATAATGCGACATGTAATATTTATTTTATTCCACTTGCATCTTATACAAATAATGCAACATTTTGTTTCAGGTTTTTGTATTCCACTTGTATCTTGTTCAAATTATGCAACATTTTGTATCAGGCTGTCTGATCCATCTTGTATCTTGTTCAAATAACGCAACATTTTGTTTCAGGTTTTTGTATTCCACTTGTATCTTGTTCAAATAACGTAACATTTTGTTTCAGGTTTTTGTATTCCACTTGTATCTTGTTCAAATTATGCAACATTTTGTATCAGGTTTCCTTATAGACTGTTCCCCAATTACTTGATATGATTTCAATCTTACCATTGCAGGCCTGGCCATAGACTGGGTGTCCAGACATATCTATTTCACAAACATGGGTCAGTCAAGTCCAGGTCTGGATGGTGCCGTCTATGTCTGGCATCGCTTGGAGAAAATTTCTTTAGATAAAAAAGAGAGGAGGACTGTTGTCAGCGCTGTAGAGAGACCCAGGGGGGTCGCCTTAGATCTAGAAAATGGGCAAGTCACCTGGATATTAAAAAAAAAGAAAATTCTTCCAGAAATTCTTTTGAAAACAGTTTTTACATCTGATTATTATATTTATAAATAAAAAATATTAGTTGTTTGGTGTTTTTTTAATTTTATTTTTGCGCATGCATGTAAATATATTGTAGGTGTAGGGGATTTTTCTAGGCTGTTAAAATTGGAATCATGTAACAAGCAACGGGATTCTTAGGAAACAAAATATTCACAGTTAATCATTATTTTGTTCTTAAAAACTGTCCTTTGACATTTCACAGGCTGCTCTTCTATGGTGACTGGGGTAAAAAGCCTCAAATCATCCAGGCCCAGCTGGACGGCTCTGATAGGAAAGTTATCTTGGATCATGAGCTGACCCATCCCAATGGACTGTCCTTCTACGAGGGACGGCTCTACGTGGCCGACTCCAACATCAATAACAAGTCCTACGCCCCGCACCTCATGGTCTATGACGTCAGCACACAGGAATGGACACCACTGAAACTCAGCAACAACTTCTCTGTGAGATTCAATCCTCATTAACTGAAACAGTTCATTAGTCTTGTCAGTTGAAACAGTTCAATAGTCTTGTCAGTTGAAACAGTTCAATAGTCTTGTTTGCTAAATTTGTAATTAAACAACCCCGTAAAAACTAAGTTTTTTACTATGTATCCCTTATATATGAGACATTACAAAAAGTATTGATTATATTCAATATAATACGCACCATGAGACAGTCTAGCACAAACATTCACATTCTACATAGAGATACATAGAGATAATCTAAAAGTTCATTAATTTAATTAAGGTAGATTCGATCGATCTAAAATTTTGATAGAATGCATTGTTAGGTGACAAAAGTCTATGTGAAAAATTTCAACTAAATAGGATCACGGGAAGTGGGTCATTTTTTACTTTTGTTTTTCTGCGGGCGGGTGGGCGGGACCACGACAGACAGAGAGACAAGATGGTGAAGTTAATATAAGGGATTTAAAAATCATCTTGCCTGGTATGTTTCAACTGTATTCATATGTTTTTTTTAAAAAAAGTTTTATTATAATGTGTATTAAAATAACCTTTTAAATCTAAAAATGTTTGGGCAGTGATTGGAGGGATAAGTTCTATCTTTGAGTTTAATTATAGTTACACTTCTCTTTGGATGATTAAGTAAATTATAAATTAAAATAAACTTTCTTAATTTCTCACCACCTCCTATATTAATTTTTTTCTGTTTCTACTAAATGTATCCTGTATCCCTGGGATCTTATAACTTTGTTTGTTACCAACACAAATGATCTCGATATATCTTTTTTTTTAAAATGCAAAACATCCACATAAGCTCAGAATTTATTTAACTAAATTCCGATGAATTATTTACACCAAGAGCAAAGGATGTGTATAAAATGTCTGGCGAAATCCCGAGGAGAAAGAATCTTACATTTTAACTAACTTGTAAACACCAGCCACCAGTTGTCATGAAATACAATAGTTCAAGTGCAATCTTATGGCAGATCATCTGTAGTAACTGAGGTCAATCCAATAAACATTTAGTTAAATAATAACACAAACTCTATGTCCCAAACCTTTCAGATCCCAATGGGCCTGGCAGTTCAAGGCGACACACTCTACTATTCTGACTGGGTCAGCAATGAAAGTCTCAAGGGATACATAAAATCTTTCAACCTGCGTTTTGGGGTGGACAACAATGTTATCCTCAATGGCATGCGACCAACTGGACTGCATTATTCCCCTTTAGCCAAACGTAAACATGGTGAGTGCTAAAGTAAAATTCATTTATTTTAAAAAAATGCTAATTCCTGAATCCTTAAAATGTTACATAACATTCAATAGGATCATCCCTTAATATTATTATTCCTGTCTATTAATCATGTTTCCTAAAATTATATAACATATCTGGCTAACCCATCAATAAAATAAATTGAGCACAAAAAAGAATTTGAAACAAGCAAATTGAAAGTAAAAGCCAGAAATATCTTTATTAAACATGCTAATTATTTAAGTTAAAGATACATACAATTTTTTTTTATTAATCAAGGTTTATTTTGATTTTTATAAAATACATTACAAAGATTAGAATTAATGAAACAAAAAAACAAGTGAAAAATAATTTTTCAAAGCATTCATCTCCACCCCTTCCAAAACATTTACAAATTGATAAACCAAATTGTTTCTCCCATCACATTTTATTAAAAGAGCAGGGCCACATTTTGACATTTAAAATATTTGATAAATTTGTACATTTTTGTCCAATAGCAATTATTAATATTGTATGTATTATGTGATTTGAAAACATGAAACATATTTAAAATGAAACATTGATTAAACTTTGGAAAAACTTTAAATTGTTTTGATAGAAAATGTTATTTAAAAAAAATTACTAAAGTGATTTTAAAAAATGGCTAATAAACTCCAAAACTCTAATGTGTGATGATTTAAAATAATATGAACAATATTGGTTAACTGTTACTGAAATGATATGCTTTTACATAAAATGACAGAAACCTGCTGGTTTTTATTCATTAACTAGCTTGTCAGTTGTCATTAATGTTTAAAACAATATGTGAAATGATAGGCATCATTATCATCAGTCCCATGACCACTTCAGTCGTAAGGGGGAGCAGATGGACACATCAACAGACAACGATCTCCACATCTGACTATCTTGAGCGGCAGCCAATAATTCATTAAATCTCATCTCTGTCCATTCCTTTATGCTGATAAGCCAAATATTCCGCTGTCAACTTCTTTGCCCACCCCCTTCTATGGTCCTTGAAGGATGATTTTTTCAGAGTATCATGTTGTAGCACATTACTGCACAATGCCAGCCTGTGTCTCTTAATTGTTGCTATAATGGTTTCTTGATGACCCGCATTGAGGTTATTTTGTGCTCATTGATCTTGTGTTCTAGATAAGAGATCAGGAGAATTTTTCTGATGCATTTGTTTTCAAATGCCTGCAGCTTGCTTTTGGTGGTTGCCAGTAGCGTCCAAGTCTAACATCCATACAGGACAATAGTTTTAAAAAGAGCTCTGTATAGCCTGAGCTTTGTTTCAAGGCTAATGTTTTTGCTGTTCCATATTATGATTAATATTTTCATCTTTACTGCCATTGCGGACCCAATTCTAGCTGAAATTTCAGCTTCACAGGTACCATCTCTAGATATAAGGGCTCCTAGGTATTTGATGTTATGTACCTCTTCCAGTGGGCATATGTTTATGTAAATATATTTATTACTTTCATTTAGGTGGTTTTAGATGTTATAAAATAATAAGACTCAGGAGAAGCTGTAATGAAAAGACTTACTAAGCAGCTAAATATTAGATAAATTTAAAAAAAAATCTAGTTACTAATAAAATAAAATATTTGCTTAGATTTCCTTGATGCTGTATGTGAAAAGTCCCCCTGTAGCCATTCATGTGTGAGAACCCCCCTGAACAAAACGAGGCCTTTCAAATGTTTGTGTCCTGATGAATCCACCAAAGTTCTCTCCAGCAATGATGCATCTTGTGCAAGTAAGTGAAACCAATGCTCATTGAGAATGTCATTGTGAGCTAGAGGAGTGAATTTGGTTGGGGTCACTTTACTACATTTGAAAACCCATGCCTTTCATGTTTTATTTAGTCTGTTTTTAGTGTTCTATCCTCACAATCAGCTTGTGACTTCTTGGTCCTGAAGAGGGGAAAATAAAATTTTTCTGTCATACTGTAGTAATCTTATCTGTTTTCTCTAAATATCCTTTAAAAAGTGAACTGAAATTAACCCTTTCATGTAATGAAATTATAGAACATCCCATTTCTGGTAGCCTCTTTCTATTGAGTAATAAAGACTCTTTACTTTTGTAATACATGTAACTAATTAATTGCACATAGTTATTTTCTTAATCAAATTAACTTTAAGGTTTGTCTACAATATAAATTATTTTATGCTTTCATGCATGATACTATATTTTCTGTACTTTTTCTCAGTGAATTATTTTTTTGTATGGCTTTATTTTTTAAGGTTATAATTTTTTGACTTTTCAAATATACACTTCTAAATAAGGTGAGATATACACTTCTATGCTAAAATTTATTTACAATTTATTTATAAAAAAAAATCAACCTAACATTGAATGTTAAACACTTCATTGGTGACTTAAAAGTTCTAGTAAAGCAATTCCAAGCTATGCAGGTCTAAACACTCATGGTGTATGAATTAATATTTGCCAGGACCAGCTAACTTCCTTCTTGTAGCTGACCTGAATACCTTGAAGTTAGTTTCTCTTGATGACAACACAGAAAGTGGAGCCCGAACGTTCTTCTATGACAGTATCGATTCCAACTTTGTGGCGTTGATTTATGATGAGGTCACTGACACTATTTACTGGAGTGATATTACAAAGTGAGTGCATATTTTTTTAGAAATCAATGTTTCAAATTCTGTTGAGACTCTTTCTTTATTAGTATTGTAGAACTAGTTGTAAATTCTAAAAAATTGTATTAAAAAAACTATGCAGGGACCTTTCCTTTTTTTTTAAAGGGCGACATTTAAAACTTTTTCATCAGTCCCGTCCCATTCATTAAATGTAAAACTTTTTTTTTAAAATAATTTTTTTTGAAAACATTTTAAAAACATTTAACCTCTTTACCGGTTGTCCCCGACTATAGTCGTCTTGACCTATTGACCTTTACACGGTAGACCCGACTATAATCCTCCAAATGATACTATGATCTGCAGTAATGCGGCAGACCCGATTATTCTCGTTTTAAAATGCTATGACGTAGTTACAGTGCTCAAAACTATGGGAAGCCATAGTCCTCATAAATACCTAAATATTTTATTTTGATTGTTAAGAAATAATCAAATTTTTGTGTACACTATGACTTCTTTGGTCTACCGTACTGTTTTAGATTTATTCGCAAATAAGGGTTAGTTTAAAAAATTTTAATAGCCGGTAAAGGGGTTAAAAACAAAAAATATTTTAAATAATAACTTTAAAAAAAATTATGATTCTTATTTTATATGTTTGTGATTCTCAGCCTATATCTATCACATGATTCTCCTATTTCAGACAATCTATTTACTCATCTCCTTTCTTGGAGTTTGAGCCCCAGCTTGTCTATCAAGCCAATCACTACATCGATGGCCTGGTGATGGACACAGACAAACAACGGTTATTCTGGACAGGATACACTCACAACGGTTCAGGGGTCATTGCCAGGCTGCACCTTCAGAGAGGGAAGGAATCTTATCATGAGATTATGGAGGGCTTGAACAATCCCAGGGCAATACATCTTGTGCCAGATAAAAAGTAAATTTTAATAAGCAGTTTACCTTTCACCTTTAAACTATATTAATCAACCACTTATAAAGTATTTAAAAAACATTTAAAAAAAAATTAATTATTCATTTATTACTAGAAACCAATCAATAACTATTAAAGGAATATCTATGGAAATGTATAAAAATTTTATTGATATACTTTCCAGTTTTGGTTTGATTAGTGCACAAATTTATGTATAGTTAATTAGCACTTAAAAAGTTAATTCAATAAAGGCTGACCACTGTTATTTAATGGTTATTTGACACACACAATTATAAGATGAACCGTTATATAAGAAAAAGAATTTGAAAATTTGTGTAAAAAATATTTTACATAAAAATAAAATGTAACCAGCTTAGCAGTCTGCTGCAATAAGCAATTTATATCAAGTGGTTTACTTTCCTTCAACATAAATAAAAATTTGTCCTATGTTTCATCACCCTTCAACGTTCTTATTTACCTCTGGCCAATGCAAATGAGTGCTTGGTGTCTTGATTCAAGAAACTATAAAATGCAAGATATATAGGGAGATTTATGTATATGCTAGGCTAAGTTGTCAGCTAGTGACATTAATACTGTACATAGACTGTCAAATCCCCATTCTATGCAGAAAGTTAGTTTGGATTATAATTAGAGCAAAAAATATTTTACTTAAGAGGCACACTTACTTAAGAGACACCCTGGGTTTCGGGTAAATAAAACTTTGTACAAGACTTGTCTTATATATGTGAAAATACTGTAATTTATTCATCTTAACTGAAATATTTAAACTATCTATTGCATTCATGTCATTTTTATGGAATTCACTCTTGTCATGTCTTTTGTTTCTAAAGAATAATTTTCTGGACTGAATATGGAGGAAAGAGTGGACCTCCCTGTGTCCAGAGGGCAAAGATCAGTGGACGTGGCCATAAAATGTTGATGTCTCATGGCTTGTTCTGGCCCAATGGACTGGCTACTCACCAGCAGACTCTGTTTGTGGCTGATGGAGCTGGAAAAGTATTTTCTATGGACTTCGAAGGTTTGGCTGCATTTGTTTTGTGAGGAAGTGTTGAGAAAATTTTTATGACCAAGTTAATTTCAAAATCTTTATGATGTAAAGCAGAGTGAAAGTTGAACAAGCAAAGGATGTACATTTATTAGCAAATAACTATAACTTGTAATTGTAAACATTAAAAAAATTGTTATTAAGTTTACATGTACTGGATATGTATCAATAACACATTAAATAAATGAAAAATATATAATTAAAGGTGATTGTATCACATAGGCCGCTAACAACATGAAGCAAATAGGATTTATTGAAACTGTATTAAAACAATTCAAATCTACAAATTTTTAGAACTAAGAGAATCTTGGTTGTGAAAAATAAAATTTTAAATTTGTGTGCTTTGAAATACTGTGGTATCTTTTTAGCATTAATAATGTATTTAATGACTTTTCAGGGGAAAATCATCAAGAGTTAACCTACCTGACTGGTCCTGCCTTGCATATATTTGGTCTCTATGTCATGGACACTGTGTTATTTTACTCTGATTGGTACACAAACAGTGTGTACATGGTTAACAGAGTGACAGGAAAAATTGACACTGTAGTTAGCCATCTTTCACGGCCAACAAGTATAGCTGTCTACCATCCCACTAATCTAACAGGTCATTGATGTTTAAAGCTAATATCAATATATTAATTACTCTATGTTTTATTTAATTTTGATTTTATTTTTTAAATAACATTTTCATTCTAAATGAAATACAAAATACACAAACAAATTGTGCAATGAAAACAATAAATTTGAGCTTTATTTTAAACTAACACGACAATAGACTAATGCTAATGCCTTCATCATTATTGTCTATTGTCGTGTTAGTTTAAAATAAAGCTCAAATTTATTGTTTTCATTGCACAATTTGTTTGTGTATTTTGTATTTTATTTCAAAGCTTTATCGCAGTCCCATTCTGTATGATATATCATTCTAAATGAAAATTTTTGAATCATAAAGAAAGTATAATTAATTTTGAAAGAATCCAGCTTTAAAAAATTTATTTTAGAAATATAAATTTAAGTGATGAATGAAAACTGAAAATATCCAGTGTTAATTCTTTTATCCTGACAGCTGTCAACCAGTGCTCACAGGAAGGTAAGAGGTGTACACAAACATGTGTACCTGTGCCTAGGTCATTTCATTGTACCTGCTCTGTGGGAGCCAAACTGGCCTCTGATGGCTTTACCTGCATCACAAGTAAGTTTGAGAAACGAAGTCAAACTAAATTTAAATTATGACAAATTTAAAAATTATCACTGCATATATTTGTGAATAGTTAACCTAGAGATGAGATGGAGAAAATTTAGCATGAATTACATGTTAGGAAGGACAACTCATACATATTATGTTATCTGAAATGAATTAATTGCTCTATTTACACATCCTAGTGGCCAGTCCATGGGAGGTTACAGAAGAATCAAAGTGTGACAACCAGTGCCACGACAATGCCTACTGTTCCCAATTAGTTCCTCTGCTGGAGTACCAATGTGTTTGTAAAGCCGGCTATGAAGGAGATGGCTTAAAATGTTCAGGTAGAACATTAGTCAATGTAATTTTACACTGTTTATTTTAGTTTCTCATTTTGTAATTTTCAAGATGTTCTTCACCACAATTCATCATAATCATAGCCACTGCAGTTATTTCAAAGTTAAAAACTAATCCACACGTTATACTACTGGACATCACCAGAATGTGGGGAAGACTTCTTTAAACCACTTCTGGGCAATGACACCTGTTATCCCTGCCCCCCTGGCACCAGTACCCAGGAGAGCAAGACAGCCACCCAGTGCTTCTGTGAGGATCCTCAACATTCATTTCTGAATGGTGTCTGCTCTGGTAAACCTTAAATATTTTTTAAAACTCTGCATGAAACCCTAGATTTGTCAGAAACCTAACATTTTGAAATACAAAAAAAAACAAAAAAAAACAACTATGGTTTTAATTTATTTTCTGAATGTACATGAACCTGTTCCACTGTTCACTGCTACTAATGTTTGTTAAATATTGCTTTGTATTAGACGCAGTCATGTTCTCACTTTCAGATGCCACAACCACAGTGAGTACAACAGCTGTAAACACATCACCACCTGTAGAAATTGTCACAGACAGAATCTTTGCCTTGACAACACCAGATGAAGATGACACTACAGAACTTATAGAGAGCAGTGCAGAGGAAATGCCTGGTAACCACGTAATCCAATAAGTTCCTGTCTGCAATCAAGTTTTTTCATTTTATCTGTATTGATTTTGCATGAACAAAATAAATGAGAGTCAGTCAATAAAAAAAATACATTTCTCGATGTTTACACCGCAGTTCTTTTTAAAATTATTTTTTAATCAGGTTTGCCCTCTTTGTCTGGCTGTCCCCATGGGGCCATCATGACAATGAAGCTTCCAGAAACAAGCAACAAAATATTTCTTCCCATCAATTGGACTGCAAGAGATGGCTTCGGTAGGGACCTACCAATGAGATCAAACTTTGATATATCAGACAATAAAATTATCATTCCCTGGATAGCCAATGGCAATGGAGGGCAGCACACCATTGTGTTTGAGGCTAAAGACAACTGGTTGCAGGTTGCAACTTGCCAGTTCCAGGTCTTCATTGAAGGTAAATAAAAAACATGCACTTATTCTTGTTTCTCCTTGATGTCTTAAGTGTTCCCATTATGTAAAACGAAATTTGAACCAAACATGTTTAGTCTTGAAGAAATGATAAAACAGTCATGTAGCCAATGTATTTAAATGCCTTATTTGATTTATTTTATCTGTTGTTAATTTTTTCTTTGTCTTGTAAAGGAAGCATTTAGTCAAAACTCTTGTCTAATTACTGTGTCTTATTTCAATTCTCAATGTACATCTGTCCATTATTAATTTATTTCACATTTTCTGGAAATATGTATTTTCACATAAAAAATGTATAGACTCTTTCTAGTTAAATAATTAGTTGGCTAAAATTACACAGAAATATGTGTAAAATGAGTGCAATTATTTATTGCTGTTTTTTGACACTGTCACATCAAACTTTTACCGGCTTTGATTATCTTTATTTGAAATGTAATGTATCCTTGTGCTTTAGATACATCTCCACCTAGATTTTCAAACTGCCCACAAAGTATTGAGAAAAAAACCTCAATGAATAGTGAACCTATCAACTGGGATCCTCCCATAGCAATAGATAATGCCCACGATCCAATTGTGTCTAGCACACATGAACCAAGAAGTGAATTTCAAATTGGAACAACTGTCATCATATACACAGCCTCTGACCTGGCAGGAAATATTGCAAACTGTACATTTAATGTTACACTAATATATGGTGAGCTCGTTTGGGTAATTTTTTTTGTCACTATAATATATGGTAGTTTAATTTGAAAATTGTGTGTTTGATGGAAAATGATGAAGAGGAATAATCTGAATAAATGTTCTTTTGGTATGACAATAAAATATAGAAAGTTAATATGTCCACTATACTTAAAACATGCTAATAATTAAAGTTTTAAATTCAATGGGTTATTTGTATGATTAGCAAGATATTAATTTATGATGAGTCATCTGTAAGTAATGAACTGTCATTTGTCCAAGTTAAAACATTTATTCCACTTATAATTTTATAAGCAAGCCTTGCTCATGTACTATATTTATTTCCATCTCTAACAGAGCAGCCATGCAATCTGCCAGAGTTGAAGAATGGAGTTTTTATCTGTCAATCTGGAGATTCGGACGTCTGTCACATTGCCTGTAATGAAGGCTACATCTCAAACCCTCTAGGAATGTTTCCAAGGCCATTTAGCTGTTTGGTAGAGAGCGACATTCAAAACCTACTTAAGATCATGAAGAAAAGAGAGCCTTGTTTGAGTAGGTCTTTTTGTAATACAGATAAGAGTTGTAAAATTTAAGATGCTAAATATTATGATTGTTTATTTAAGCCTTAAGTGAGAGCTTGTTAAATAATATTTTTATATTCAAATGGGACTAGAATAAGATATAATTTAAATGAACTTGATTAATATAACGATTTTTTTAGAGTGAGCACTTTTTTATTGTTTAATAGTCCGTTGAGAAGGGGTGGCCTCTACGGGGCTCGACAGACCAGTAGGGTCGCGGACCTGACTGCGACCCGCAACCCGAAATTGACAACTCCTGGCAAGCAATCCCGAAGTCCGATATGTTAGGTGTTAGGTGCTAGTCTCATATGATTACAGTTGCTGTACAGATCTTAGGCAAAGCATCTATATGCAATTCCAATGATGAAAACCAAAGTACCCGCTGAGGGGAATTCCAACCCTCCTTGTGAGGTCAATTTAGTGGGAGGCATTTTCGACTTACTGTCTTGGATGCCCAGGTGGCGCTTCAGAAGCGACCGCTTCAGGTGGGGTTTCTTAGCTGTTATGTCCCTTTGGGGCCAGATAGCTGAGAGTGTCTTTTGAGAAGACCCATAAAGAGCACTAGTTTCGGGGCTACTGATTTTCTTCCACGTGTAGGTTCATATTGTTTAATAGTGGGACCATTTACATTTTTTAAAAATCCAACAATTATCTGACTTGACAGATCTTTTGAAAGATTTTTGTATAGATGGTCAAAAGAATTATACATGTATCAAGATTTTATGTGTTTTTAAAAGAAGATTATATATTTTTTATAGAGCAGCGCAGACCAACTATGGCACATCAAGAATTTAGTTTGGCATTCAATGGACCATGCCAACCAAACAGTACCAGCATAAAGGCAATTCTAAGGGAGAAGGTTAGTGAAAATTTGAAAATTTCTACAATAGCTTTTTAAAATTTGCAAATTTAAATGATTTGAAAGCATGTGTCTTGTTAAATGCAAAATAAAACATTTCAAAATGATGAGTTTAAATGAAAGGATTCTATAGATAAAGTTTGCAGAGTTTTGAGTTGTGTGGGGTGAGCTATGTGTGGGGAGGGGTGTGGCCAAAGCACTGTCTTAGAGTTGGGGACACAAGCCACACAAAAATTTTTAACAGTTTGTTGGCCATGTTCTATCATTGAAATTGTACACCACTTATAAAGTACAACTGGCCATCTTTGCAACATAATTCTTTATTATCTTTATGACTAGATTTAATCATTAGTAGATACATAAAGTACGGGTGTTCTTCAAGAAAATACAATTCTTGTTATAGACTAATCTTATACAGTTGTTTACATATAATAATGCCATTGATTTTCACAGGTTATTACCAAACTTGAAGAGAAGAGGCTTTGTTATGGAGCCATATGCACACATAGCTCTATAGCTATTGTTTGTGGTCCCGTGCTCAAGAGAAGAAGATTTGCTGAGGAAAAATTTAACATGACTTGGAATGTCACAATTGAATATGCTCCAAAGCCATATGAAATATAGTAAGAATTATGTGCATTCTAGCCCTAGGTGTTACAGATTTTAAAAAGACATATCTGAAGTTGGAGAAATATGTATGACTTCAGCTCCAGGCAAATAAAATTAGACTTTGAATCTAGGACTTTGACCACAATGCTCATTTGGCTTAGCATTGATGCTCATGAGGGATGAAGAATAAATCATTTAACTATATCTCTTTCTAATAAATTGTCATCAAAGAAATTTAAAAAATTTAAATCATGTTTTTATATTATGTAATATTATGAGTCTTTTTTTACTTAGACTCCTCATTTCCCGGAAGAAGCTGTAATCAAATACTTCTCAGCTCACTGTGGTATTTTCTTTGATAACTGACTGCGTGTATAAATAAAAGAAAATTTAATTCATAACTTTCTCACCTCATTATTTTAATAACTCCTAACAGTGTTGGCTTCAGTCCTGGCCAAGTCAAGCAAATTGTTACAGACATGAAGTTTGAACTGAAAAAACTTGCAGCTCATCTTAACTTTTTTCATGAAGAGCAAAATTTTAGTCCTGTACCCAATAGTATAAACGCAAAAGACTTTCAATGGCTCTGCCAGCATGGGGAAATGAAAATTTCAGATGGTTGTGGTAAGTCTCTCTCCTTTGAAAAATTATGTAGAAGTTGACATATTTATTGGCCTGGGAACTATATTACAACCTCTTTAGACAACAATATGAAATGGAACAAAAGATATTTTATTACAATAACAACCTAAGGAAAAGTTTAGATTGCTTACTATATTTCCCTTTGATTGATGTATCATAGTTTGAAATGGTGGCTGCATTTAAAAGGAGATTTAAAATTTGGTATTTATCTATTGCCTGCATTCATTTGAGATAAAACACAAAGTATAAATGTATGTGCTTTATAATTCTGATACCTTCATTATAAAATTAACTTTGCACACAAAAAATATTATTTTATTAATTAATCTGCATTAACGGATATCGGTGCAATAGAAATGAGTATTGCTATATATTTTATTATTATTGATAGTTATTATTTTACTATTATTAGAATAAGAAGAATCTACTCAATATTTTCTAGAGACAAGTCATACATATAATACTTAAACTCTGCTTACAGTGCCATGTCCTCCAGGCTCTCATCTAAATGAATCAGATGACAGATGTGTACTGTGTGCTGAAGGCTATTATCAGAATTCCTCCAGTACCACACAATGTTTGATGTGTCCTGAAGGGGCTACACTAGAATTAGGGGCCTTAACTGAAGCTGAATGTAATTTGAACTTTCTAAAAATACATTAAAATGGATTTTTTTATCCTACAATGGAATGCATTTTGTTATCCAATTTAATGTCATACAATTAAATTTAAGTACCAAAATGAAATTGTGAACTTTTAAAAATAATTAAATTTGATTTTTCATTACAAAATGATTGATTATTATATTATGATTACATGTATTTAAAAGATAATTCACATTCATTAACTCACTTTCCACAGGTGTTGTCTTCCCTGTCATCAATGAAATGAGCAAGTTTCTCATCATAACTGCTTGTTCGTTTGCCTTCATCTTCTTGTGCATGGTGTTTTTCATGTATTTACAATACAATCACCAACATAAAAAACCTAAAGAAGAGAAAAAAGTGGCTAACAACAGCAGATACTTGACAGCCAATGTTTATGCTCACCCTCCTGTTCCCAATGAGAAATGTCCTGATTACATAAGGACATCAACCCGGGACTTCATGATGGGCACACATGATTATGAGGACATTGATGGCCAGCACAAATCAACATTTGAAACATTCTCTCGTCGGCCACCGGGCTGTGGCGATTCCCTGAGCTCATTCAAGGCCCACACAGACATGACATTCCTACAGACGGGTTCCCCCAACTCAAGCTCTCTGAGAACCTCTGATGAGACTCTCATGCCCAACTCACCTCGCGAAAGTGCCAAGTCATTCAACCTTTATGGTGATGGTGGATTCCAGTACACCATTTCCCCAAATGGAACAATGGGCTCTTTTAAAGGATCTCCTCCTTCCTCTCCATACAGAAGTCTCCGCCTAATTTCAAATGGTCTCATAGCTCGAGGTCCTTCAGAGTCCCCAACGCCAAACACTCCAACACTGAACTCACTCCTAGGAGATGAGAGCCCTTACACAAGCAGACTCATCCGTGACCGTCTGATTGACCCGGACAGTCCGTACAGAATTATATCCCATGACCGGAGAACTGGCAGTGAGAGTCCATACAAGATGACAAGAAAACCTGAGTCGGACAGCCCACATCACATGTTATCCCTGGATACAAGTAATCACAATGAGGGCCTGTATCGAATGGTAGGCAAAGAGTCTCCCTACAGGAGCCCAGCTCTACAGCGTGAATTGGCTCAGTCTTTTAACAGAACTGCTTCAGACATTGGCATGAGAAGTCCATCTTATCCACAAGTCATTGATGCACAGAGCTCACTTCGGTCCATGCCGGAGACATCCAGTGTACATCGGCAGATGACACTTCCCAGAGACGAAGGCAGTGCCTTCATGCCAGTGGGAGATTTCCTGTACAAACGGCCACCATCTCCTTTATCTCCTCCCATATCAAGTAGAAAATCAAATGACTCACTACAGAGGTCTCCTTCAACTCCAAGGGCTTCACCGGGCATGTCACGGAAGCGTATTGAGAACCCGTACAGAACCCCACCCATGAACCAGCGCAGGAAAGGCAAAAATGAGTTTGGAATATATGAGTATGAGTATGATTGAGGACACCTAACAATCATATACAATTCATTCGGACCATTCTTCAGCCTATGACAATCATACGCTTTACCCAAAGAGCCATAAAAGTTGTTTGGTTCAGTCATGAGAGCTTTACAAAAATATCTATATTCAAGTAGTTATTACTTCTAGGACAGTCAATGGCAATTTTTCAAAAACTCTCGTATCAAGTATTAGAAAAAAAATTCTTTGTATTTATAAATCTCAAATGTAATACTTTTCTCATATCACAACATATTTGGTTGAAATATTGTATTACAGAATGTGAAATGTTAATTCCTATGTATGGATTTATAATTTTTAAGAATCTCATGCTTCCATTTTAAACTATCCGAAAGCAGCTTGTAGTTAATGATAATTATTGCATCTCTATGAACTTGTTTATAAATTCACTAACTCTATAATAATATCAGCTGTGAAAATGGCATCCTTAAGGGAGAGAGTCTTTATTAAGTCTATTCCCAAATCAGAAATGCTTTCTATTTTATGTTATAACTACAAAAAAATCATAATTTAAAGGCTATTTTATACAAATAAACTGTTGAATTGAATATTTATTGTCAGTAAATCCACTGTCTACTTTTAGGAATAACTGCAATTTAATTCACTATTTCCTTGAAGCTAACAAATTTTTAAAAAATAATTAAATCTTCAAAGTTAATAATGAGCTCTTATATGTCAGGCTTAAAATTGGCCCTGTTAGAAAGGTTTTATCTGGAACACTAAGTTTCAGGTTCCTTGAAATAAAATTGAATGATAAAGATGGAGCTGTTTGAAGCAGAATATGTAGCAATGTCTACTATAGTAGTTTATAGTATTTTATAAAATACTGGTCATTGGCTTGTTAAGGCTTCTTTTGCCCTGTCCCAACTCCACTTGCGGCATGATGTAGTCTAGAAATTGTTCATTCCATTATCAAATTAAAAAAGTAAATACAGGAAAAATACATATATTAAATGAGAGAAAAAAAATTCCATAGACTGACCAGGATAGCATGACAATAACCTCATTTTGCTGGTCCTTTTCTTATAGTTATGCTTTTCAAAAGTGCTTCACACCACAGAAGCGTGTCATTGATGATTCAAAGATGAGTCACAAAATGTGCCTACATACTATACATATTTTTGACTCAACTCCAATGACTGCTTCCAGGAGCAATTCATTTCAGGTATCCTACCCAAGGTCAGAAAAGTTAAATTTACTTTACAAGAAGAGTATTCATTATAAATACATTGTTTTTAAAAATGTACAAGACCACATATATTATATATGGATGTGAGTTTGACAAACATACAGAAATCATATTCAGGTGTGATCTAACCTGGTCAGCATTAATAATTTTGCTCAAAAGGCACAAAATTAGCAACACTGAGTGAGGTTTATATTTAAATAGATATTTAGTATACACATATAACATGATCAAGATTTTCTTGTAGTTCATTTGAGACATCAGATCATTTGTAGGAAAAACACATAATTTCTTCTTTTTTTTTCAAAAATAATTTGGCTCAACTCATCTCTCATCCAAGTTTTTAATATTCACAATTTCTTTAATTACAATTTTTACCCAATTTTAAAAAAAATAACATGGCATGGATAATCTAAGATCAGTTATCTGTCAAATTTCAAATCAATATCTCATCAAATTTTCGTTTAAATGGATTTTATTATTCCTTAGACCTAAAACTCTTATGTCAATTATATTAAATTTAAAGTTGATTAATTTACCTAATAAATGCGCATAATGATAATGGAAACAAAATTATTAAATTTACATTCAGTATTCACAAAATGTGACAGTCTACAATGAGATAGACTATTTCATTCTTGTTGGTCAGATACTGATACTCTATGAAAAAGGTTTAACACATTTTTAGATAAAAGTTTTATATTTTATGAATAAACAGAGCATTAATGGAGACTATCAAGGTATGGGATGTTTTTTTTATATGAATGTATTCAAGTTGTATAAATTATCTCATACTGATCTATTAACTGAATTTTTTAGAAATAAATTGACTGTATTTTTGTTTTAAAAAATAAGTTTGTCATTTCTCTCTAGTTTATCAGCATTTTGTTTAGTTACGTGTGAATGTAGGTGAGACTAATATGTCATCATGAAATACTCAAAGATTACATTAAGATAGTGTCCCAATACATTATTCCATGACAGATAACATAAAAACATATTTTATTATTATCTTTGTTCTATAGTCAGAAGATTTTAAAATTATGAAGTTGGATTTTTAATGTCATAAAAATGATTGTAAAACTTGGAATTGTTCATTCAGCCTCAATCTCATGGAAAAATAGTATTGTAATAATATTTTGTGTGCAATGGTGTACATTTAATTTGACTGTGCATATATAATATTCACATAAAATGGTCATAATTTATTTTGTGTACATAAGTAAACAAGACCATTATGTCATGGGATTAATTTTAAATCAGATAATTACGTGATGAGCTACTTAATATCATAAATATACAGTTTTTGTACAGTACTGTCTAATTTATAATGCATACACGATTTGTCACTATAATAGTTTAGAAAATTTACTGAAATCATAGAATATTTTTTAAAGGTCCTCACTGACAAATTAGTGACATAAACTGAGGACTGTGTATATAAATTTCAAATGCATTAGCTTTAACTGAACTGTATGCCAAAGAGACATGATTGAGCACTTAACAACAAAGTTATAATTATTTAATATTTTGCCTTTAAATCATTGCAATTTTCGTTGCCTTACTTCATGTAGTACAATAAGTTAAATATAATCAAATTTCTATGCAAAATTTTCATTCTACTCTGATAAATAGCTAAATATATTTTAAGTTTGTAGATTATTTAAAATCAAGACTATCTAATAATTTATCATTATCAACATTAGTTGTTTTTTTAAGCATGTTTATTTTACTTCTGGATTAATATTAATCAGACTGGAGAAGCTTTATCATCTCTTTAAAGTCAATGTTTTAACAAGTCAAAATAAAACAGTGCTTCATTATTTTAACACTTGACTTCAGACCAGTAAAAATTTCGCATTTAAAATGAAGTTGGTAAGGTAGAAATGCATGTAGTTTTTGGTCACCACCTGGCATGCTATGTAGTTAGAGAGTAATAATACCTAAATGATTTTATTTTATTTTTAAAAATTGTCATTCAGCATTTTCCTTTAGGTTTTTTTAATTCTGCCTCTGTAATTGTGGAGACAATGTTGATTTCATTTTAATAAATGTATAGTAAATTCGTAGCCACATTGTTCATTCAGGGCATAATTTTTGTAATGAAATTTTAAAAATAATACATTTAATGTTTTTCCTGTATATTTATTGCTATGTAGTTCTAAATAACAGCATTGAGACAGACTTGACATCATTCATTTCTCACCCAACACATCTGTTTACAGCCAAACCATTCTATCACCAAATCCCTATCAATGTTGTTAAAACTGCTCTATTATTAACCTATGAAAATAGTTGACTGTGTTGAGTAATGTAACTATGGACCCTGGTTTCAACTGTTTTGTTCTGTTGGTGATGCTTCTAGTACTTTTTATTTCACCATTTTTAATACCCGACATTGATTTGCTCAATGTCATAAGAAATAACATTGGAAAAAAAAATGAAATAAAAATGTTTTCATTTTCTGAAGACTTCAGTTCTTTTTTTTTCAAAATACATTTTTTTTATACAGGAAAAATGTAAAAGAATTTATCTTGAAACTGCATAGCTAAACTACCATAAAACATCTGCTTTTATTAGGAGTTGGCCAAGATTCTCCAGAGAGTAAATCAGTCATATGTAATGTATATATATTTATAAATACACACATATATATATAGGAACACCTGGAATAAATATAAAGCTGACTACTTATTTTAAAAATTAAAATAATCTTCTCACATTCAAATAGGGGCCATCTATAAAGTACGCTATTTTTGACCATTTTTAGCTCCCCCCCCCCTAAAGTACGTCACACTTTTGAACAAAAATGTTTTTTATTAACAAAATAATTAAAATTTAATATAAAAAACCGTGACGTCACACATGGCCGGACACCCCCCCCCCTGTCACACTTTCTTACACCCCCTCCCCCCCTCTGGAGCATGACGTACTTTATGGATGGCCCCATAAAGCTTCTCCATGACTTAAATTCTTCCAACTTCCTAAAAACTGGCTGGTCAGTTTTATTTACAGTTGATGTGCTGGTCATGTGCTTTTATGCATATTGGAATTAAAGCCAAAAACTGCTAATTAATTAAATTAAACGAAATGACACAAAAAATGGCAGCAGCAATTAATTAAACTTTTAATATGAAATGTGCACAGAAAAAGTACAGACAGTGATCGTAAATTAAGGAACATTTATTTTAAAACAATAATTATTATAGCTTGAGGTTAGATACTGTGGAAGAAGATCAAACCCATCATTATCAAAAACAAATTTAAAAAAAATATAATAATGTATAAAAACATACAATGGTTATTGGATGCAAGAATAATTTTTAAAAAATTAAAAAATTTACTATCATCATTATTAACTTTGTTTCACTAGTTTATAATGTATTTTTAAACAAATACTTAAAATGAAGTGAGGAAAAAAAATAACAAAAAAAAAGGAGTGTATGAAATTTAATGTAAATAATATGTTATATTTAAGCAGCTTGCAGTAATCAACATCACATCTCAGGTGTAAAGTAATGTAAAATAGGCACTGTACACTGTATACTGTTTTTATAAAATGGTAAAACAAAACTATTGAATAATTTTTAAAATGTGTTAACTCATAACTGCCACAGATTGAACCTGAGCAAACCAGTATTTTATTGAACACATAACAGTAACAATATACAATGAAGTATTTAAAAACTGAAATATTAAAATATAATCCGTCAATATGTAATTGAATATTAAAATTGATATTTGCATGTGGCACAATTATATCAAAGGAGCTAAAAAAATATGGAAAATTCTAGCAGCCAAAAATAATATTGCATTTGAAATAAAACCATTAAATGCAACACACACACAAAAATGAATACATTAGTTCCCCAAGGCAAATATTGCAAAAAATGTAATAAATTTTTAGTAATAAACACTAAAATGTATACATATAAATATTATAAACAGATAATCAGTAAAAAAAAATTTAAAGCAACTAGGAATGTCTAAAAAAATTATGTTAAAAAATAAAATAAAAACTACTTTAACATTGAATATATATTGAGAAACTACATAACACAGCTACATAAGCCCTGGACACAAAAGAAAGTAAGAACAATATTCATCTAAGACTGTTAAGTGATTAAAAGCTCTCCTGTATTCTAATATTAACAAAAACTGATTGTCACTTAAAGGAAATATTACATGTGATTGACCAACATAAAATTAACCTTACAACAATGCTACAACCCAACATAAATATTTTGAGAAAAATCATGAAAGAAGCTGAATAAAATGTTAGGATTTCCCCTAACACCCCTCATTAATAGTGTAAACAATGCACAACATCAATAATTATTTTAATATTACGTTCGATGAGATAAAAATGAAAACTGAAAAACCAAAAAAAACTTTACGCAATCTAAGCTAACATCAAACACATTTAATCTAGTTTCAAGCACCTGTTTTGTCAAGTCTTTTTGTAATGATAAAAACTTCTTCCTTTTTAAGAGTCAGCCAAAACAAAACATATTTGTATTTCATTTTTTTTAAAAATGGGATAACTTATCAAGAGATGGGTAGTTGTAGGATTTTAAGCTTATGGTTGATGAGTAGGAGGAACAAGTGGTGCCCCTGGCTGAGGTTGGAAAGGTGCAACGGGTGCCACAGGCTGAGGTTGTGGCTTGTTTGGTGGAAGATTTCTCATCAAGAAGTATCCAGTAACCTGCTTGGGGATTTCCGCCAATACATGTCTGGCAAGCTCCCCAGGATGGCTCTGTGAACATGAGTTTTTAAAGATGTCGAGAAAGATATTTAACTAATGATAAATTACTAATGGGTTTCAACTTCCATGAGATAAAAATAAATACTGAAACACAAAAAACTGTGAACCAAATTTAATTTTTCTTCACCAAAAAAACTGAACTTAGATCAAACTTTGTTAATATGAAACTCAAGTCTAGTTAATTGAAATGCATAGTGTTGAAACTAGACACTAATTGAATAAGCAAGTAAAGATACATTAAACCCTTTGATCAGAACACAGAACAATCTCTTTTAATGACATTGTACAGATTCATCACTGAGAAATATTCTTGCAAACACAACAGTTTAACTATCATGGCATTAAGACAAGATATCTGAAGTGTTTCTGACGTGGTAAATTAGCCATCGTACCCCACAGAACTTCACTGCCTTAATTTGACATTAATTGTAAGTGACTGTTTAGATTTTGTAACTGGTAAATCGTTACACATTGGAGGGGAATATGAATAATATCTAATATATAAAGCTCAGTTGGTGTTTGTATCTTTGTATGTTTGTATGTTTCACTTTTCGACTTTCTGTTACACAGCCACGGAAAAACCAAATGACGGACGGGGACCAAATTTGGCAGGACGGTTCCGTTTACCCTGGAGATGGTTTTAAGTTAGTTTTTGTAATTTTCCCATTTGCCCAAATGCCGTAAATTAAATAATCAGAAAATGCAGAGACAAAGAATGAAAAATTTAACCTCATTTCTATATTGAACAAATTTACGCGGACGTTCAAATTCCATTCAAAGCGAGTTATTTTTGGTGAAGTTTTTTTTCCCCAATACTTTATTTTCAGCAGTGCGCATTCAAAAAATATTATATTGTCTAATTACGGTGCGCACATTTTCGTGTACGCTTCTAAATTTGAGCTGTGCAGCACAAAGAATTGTCATTTTCTTTACTGTTACTTTCTATATATTATAGACACGTAAACATATTTCATTACAACTGGCACACGATGCATTAGGTTTAATTGTTTACACGTTTAAATTTAATTGCGAATTTGTTTTAAATATTTTCTGTTCCATAACTCGACATTTAATAAAAACCTATTTATGTAATAATTGTGTCAGTATTTTTTTCAAGGCTTCATTTTTAGCGGTGCGCGTTCTAAAATCTTTCATCGCCTGATTACTGTGCGCACATTTTCGTGTACTCTGTTAAATTTAGCTGTGTCCTATTAATATAACATTTATATTTTGTTTGTCTTTTACATAAGCTGTTGTCTTTTACATAAGCTATACACTTATACAATTTAAACTTAGGCTACTGTACCTATTAACATAGTAGATTAAACTAAATAAAGTTATCGGAAAACGCTTAATTATTTTGTTTTGCGAATTGAATTTGTTATGTTCATTTCTTTGAGGTTGGAATAACATAGGCCATTTTTAAAATTAATTATTGTCATTGTTTCACATTTGTTTTTAAACAGACATTTTATTTGTTTTGGTTTTTTTTTAAAGGTGGAATATAATTTCTTTATTTTTTTAGATACAAAATCTGTTGTTGGGCCATGAAAGTGACTCAAAAAAGAATTTCATTCCTTAATGATATATACCAATTGCATAAAGCAGTAAATTTTAATCGTAAATATATAACAATTCAAATATTATTTCCATGTTAGAACAACTATAAATAGATTACAAAAGTAGAGTTATTTTTGGTCCAGTTGTTATGAGCAGACTTTTTATTAAGCCAGAATATTTCTATAACCATTTATTATTATTGTCTAAATACGGTGCGGACATTTTCTTGAATTCTTTTTAATACGACTGCTTTACTTTTTACACGCTTTTATTTAACTCACACTGTTTGTATGTTGTTTTTCAAGTATTTTAGAAAGTACGTTTCATATATAACATTTATAATTTAATTTATTGGCTTTATAGGTTAAGTAGATTTTGCTTTTGGGGGGGGGGTAATGCCATATTATCTTTATCTCATAGAAGCTGTTGCAAATATTGTATTAATTACAATTGTGTTACGATGCACTGTCGTAAATTATATATATGAGCTTTTTTAGTGACGACAGTGGTAGAGATCTTTTGGAAAAATGTCAACAAAGCAGTGGCCTTTTTTTAATGGATACAAACAAACATACATAATAATATCAACTGAGCTTTATATATTAGGTATCCGTTTAAATTATTTAATTTAAATTTTCCCACGCTGCATTGGATTAATATTTTACATGTGTGAATGAAATTGCGATTTTTAAAAATATAATTCATAACTCCACATTTATTTAAAAACTATAGATGTAGCGAGTTTATTTTATGTGGAAAGCGATGGCCTATGTCAAATAAACTTATACTTTAAAAAAGTTTGCATAAGCCATATATATACACTATACATTATAAACTTTCGCTACCCAACGTATTAACAAAAGTTGACTAAATTTAATAACGTGATCCTGAAAACGCTTAATTAATATGAGTTGCAAATTGAACATGTTATGTTCATTCCTTTGTAGTCAGAATAACATAGGCCATTTCGAAAGTTGCTTTTTAATCATTTTTCAGATGTGCTTAGTAACAGACGGTTGAATCTTTTTTTTTAATGTGGATATATATTTTTTTTCATAAACAAAATCTGGTGTGTGTGTATTGAATATATTTTAAAAAATATGAAGTCTTATCAGAAATAGGGAACAAAAAAATGATTCCTTTTTGAAATTATACACATTTCATAAAAACTGTAAATATAAATCGTAAAATTTAGAGACATGAAATTTGTTTAATATTACTTCCCTGTTAAAACAAATATGAATAAGTCAAAAGGTAGAGTTATTTTGGTCCAGTACATTTACTTTATAACAAGACTTTATTTTATGCGGCCAGCTTTCTATAATCTTTTGTCTAAATATGATGTGCACATTTTCTTGATATCATTTTAATACGAGGGTTTTAAAAAAAAAGTATTTTAGAAAGTACATTTATAATTTTGTTTATTGGCGCTATGAGTTATGTAGCCTTTGCCTTTTTAAGGGATAATGCCATATGTTCTTTATCTCAAAGACGCGGTTACAAATATTGTATTATAGTCGAAACCGGTTAAGTCGACGGCATTGGGGTATGAAAAATGGCGTCGACATAACCGATGATCAAGTTAAAACGAAAACCAATATGGCAGCAAAATATTAACATGTGCTTGAAATTTCTTTATGTACATGATTAATTAGTTAGCGTTAATTAGTGATGGGACGATTAATCGGAATCGTATCGGAACCCTAATATGTCTGCACTCTTTCCTAAGGTTGTAATGACCGTTCGTTTTTAAGGATCGTTTAAAATTTAAATATAACCATGGTTCCCACTCAGGAAAACGGGAAAAAGTCGGGAATTCTTTAAAAAAAATTCTCGGCCTTGAAAGTCGGGAAAAGTTAAGACTAATCGGGAATTTATATATATAATCAAGGACTTTGATTACGTCTCTGTCATGTTTCGATTCCATTTAATTAAAAATAAGTTACCAGTTTACAATTGTCTGCGCATGCGTTAAAAGATCAAAGTTTACGTCTCGCCTAGTCCCATTCGCTAGCGTTTGTAATGCCCATCGAATCAGCGAATAAAAAATAAATAAAAATAAACATATCAATATGGTAATTTTAAGTTTAATGCTTTTGACGTGCAGGATATCTGTTACTATCAGAACGCTCTCGAATTTCCTCACTCTTGTAATATATAAATAAAACGATTGCGGCCTTGACCATTGATCACAGCACGCTGTGGGCTGTGTGTTAGACCTCGGCCGGCAACAAGTGTAAGCGAATTTTTAAAAAAATCATTCCTTATTAGAATTCGAACTACAAAAGTGATGACGTGTATATTAATAATATTATATACATGTACTGGAATATTAATAAAATGATTTGATTTCATTGTCACGCGCGTGTTAGTGTCACAGTCACGTATCTTACTGGTAACAAAGCAACAACAAGTCTAATTTACACATGGATCGAAAGTGAAAGAAGATAATAACATCCGGTAAATTTTTATTGAAATCTCGTAGAATCACACAATAGCCGGAAGTTTCGAAGAAAGCGAGATGTCAACACTATTTTGAACTAAAAATGCATTGCTAGGCGAACTGATGAGGATCGAGATAACCAAGTTAAGTTGCAAATTTGGCCCTCTTTTGTGCTCGAGGTATTAGGTTTCGGCGACTTAGAAAAATCGAATTAGCCGATGACAAAATGCAAAGACAAAGAGAGAATTTGGCGGTTCCAATAAAAAACGTCGAGTTAGTGGGGTGGTCGAGCTAACCGAGCTCGAGGTAAGTGGGTTCGACTGTACTTACAATTGTTTAACTATGCAGTGTTGTAATTATATATGAAATTTTTGAGTGACGAGGGTGGAAGAGCTCTTTTGGAAAACCTATCAGTTATGTTTATTTAGTACAAGTGGGAATGAAATTGTAAATTTAGTTATTATGGTCGTCAAGATTCATTATTTAATAAATCATATCTTTACAATAGTAAGGTAATGTTAAAAGGCACTGCATTAAGTGAAAACAACTCACGCGGTAAAATGGTAAAAATTAAATAATTGTGTCTGTTGTTTTTTCTTTCTCTCTTTTTTTTTCTTAAATATATTTAATTAAATTTAATTTTTTTCCCTTAAAATGGAATATCTCTGTTTCCCATAAGATTTTACTAATAGATGAATCTGAAATATAACTTGGCAAATAAAAATTGTAATAACCAACAACTAATACTGGGAAAAAGGGTCAGCACACTCTCGCTACAAAGTGCGGGTATATTTCTAGTTATCTATATATATAATTCACCAGAACAAGCACAAGACGAGTGCAAATGAGCAGACAAATGAACCTCGCTAGGGTCGGCCAATCACAGTTTATGGTTGACAATTGACAAACTAGGGTGGTGCAGGGTGCAGCTAGCTAACTGCAGTGCACATGTCTCGAGACCAACAATGTCTTGGCCGTTCCCCCCCCCCAACACCCCCTCCCCCGACATTTAATAGCGTTGCTCTGATTCCTTCGTGCTGTAGTTTGTGTCCGTTCTTTCCCCCTTTCTTTGCACTATCTATGAGCAAGTTGCGGCGTATGCTACCCCCGTGGGTTGTATCTAGTTACTCATATCCTAATTTGTTTGTTGGTCCCAACTTCAAGGGTAAGAAATATCCCTGAATGAGCGGGTAAAGAGTAACTGTGAAGAAGAGGGTGTGATGCATGCTCCAAATTTTTTTAAAACTTTTCTAAACACAATTTTTTGTTTTACTTCAAATAGATAAAACCATTGATAAATTTTGTTTCATTACCTGCTTGAAATCTCTGAAAGGAACAAACTGCACGATGTCCCGTTTAACTGGGATTCCCCTGGTGGACTTGAGCACTCCATCATCGCCATCAAGTCTGTTCATGTCTGCAAAGTCAGCCTGCCCCACCCCTACAATGATGAGAGACATGGGCAGGCCCGAGGCATTGACTATGGCATTCCGAACATCGTCCATATCAGACAGGACCCCATCCGTAAGCAGCATTAGTATGTAGTATGTCTGTTTTTAAAAATAGGCAAAAAGTATTGTTAAATATTAAAGACATTTGTTTTTGCAGACACTTCAAAATTTGACGAAAATGTGTCATAACCATTTTGTAGACATTCTTGACACTCCATTTGAAGCATCCATCTCCTTAATTGTTCTTGAGAATAGCGCAGATTATTGATGTTGGCCGATTGTAGCTGCGCGCTAGATTAGCGACCAAGTTCTCGTTTTTCAATGATTTTTCTTTTCATTTCAAGTTATTTGTTTTCCTCTCTTATGATTATCTTCTTGTGTTTTTTTAAAGACATTTTTAGCACAGGTTATTACACTTTGCACATAAAAAAATTATTAGTTATTACCTAATTACTATTTCTATCAAAGTGAAAGTTTACAAGAACATGTATAGGGCTGTGAGAAGTGTGACAAAACTCTGAAATTTCATGCTTTATTTCTCCAACACTAAGTCACAGCACCTGTACCACCAAACAGATACACACATAACTGAACTGCATGTATTTACCACAGCACCTCTATCACCAACATAAGTCACAGCACTTGTGCCACCAACATAAGTCACAGCACCTGTACCACCAACATAAGTCACAGCACTTGTGCCACCAACATAAGTCACAGCACCTGTACCACCAACATAAGTCACAGCACTTGTGCCACCAACATAACTCACAGCACCTGTACCACCAACATACGTCACAGCACCTGTACCACCAACATAAGTCACAGCACCTGTACCACCAACATAAGTCACAGCACCTGTACCACCAACATAAGTCACAGCACTTGTGCCACCAACATAAGTCACAGCACCTGTACCACCAACATAACTCACAGCACCTGTACCACCAACATACGTCACAGCACCTGTACCACCAACATAAGTCACAGCACCTGTACCACCAACATACGTCACAGCACCTGTACCACCAACATACGTCACAGCACCTGTACCACCAACATAAGTCACAGCACCTGTACCACCAACATAAGCCACAGCACCTGTACTCCCAAACAGATATAACTGAACGACATGTATTTACCACAGCACCTATACCACCAAACAGATACAGACATATCTGAACTGCATGTATTTACCGCGGCACCTCGTCCCTGCATTTCTCCATTTTGAGCATCTGCAGCAAACCTGGCAACATGGTTAATGATGGGTGCCACATTAGTTGGCCCGTACAGCTCAATTTGTTGAATACAGTTGACGTAAGCATTGAGGACTCCTTGAATACCTGAATGTGATAAAGACATGAAATATTTCATGATGAAATAGTGTTTAACATAAAAAAACTGATTGAAATTGGATAGCATGGTAATTGTAATTTCTATTTACCTGCACAAAATGGATTTTGCGAATTGAAATTCAAAGGAAATTCAAAGGACACGGTCATGCTGGGTGGTATGAGAGCACCAAACCCCAGGGCTGGGAACATTTTATCCCTGAAATATCAAGTAAACATAAGTTACTTAAAAGTTAATAATGGTCAGTATTTAGATACAGAATAAATGGTAAAGGGTAAGTACTTTTTTGAAAATGTTTCCAACTGCTGGCAATGATATACAGTATGGAAAAACACAAGTCGTGAGGAATGCAGCTGTAGTTAAATTTCATTGGAGTAAAAGTTATACACAGTTACAGATCTGAGCAAACACATTAATAAAGTATAAAGAGTTGCTCTTCTGGTCTGCTGCACAGCCTATGGTGCTCAGCTCTTATTCTGCAGTCCTTTCTCCCCAATTGGTCCCAGTTTATGCACTAAATTCTCATAAAACGTCTTGATTAGTGTCATGGCTGACAAGTCCATGGTTAAGGGACTGTGGTTGTGTAAGTAAGGGTGGACATGGCAACAAAGGTTATCCTGGCTCACCAATGAGCTGTACATGGGGTCACACAGGGTGTTACCCACATAACTAGACAGGCACTGTATTGTCTACTATATTCTAGAATTGGGGCACACTTCCACATAAACATGTCACATTAGAACTAGGGCATACTGCAACATAAACATGTCACATTTTAACTGGGGCACACTGTCATATAAACATGTCACATTAGAACTAGGGGCATACTGCAATATAAACATGTCACATTAGAACTGGGCACACTTCCATATAAACATGTCACATTAGAACTAGGGCACACTGCAACATAAACATGTCACATTAGAACTAGGGCCATACTGCAACATAAACATGTCACATTAGAACTAGGGCATACTGCAACATAAACATGTCACATTAGAACTAGGCCACACTGCCACATAAACATGTCCATTAGAACTGGGGCACACTGCAACATAAACATGTCACACTAGAACTAGGGGCATACTGCAACATAAACATGTCCCATTAGAACTAGGGAATACTGCAACATAAACATGTCCCATTAGAACTGAGGGCATACTGCAACATAAACATGTCCCATTAGAACTGGGGCACACTGCAACATAAACATGTCACATTAGAACTAGGGCATACTGCAACATAAACATGTCACATTAGAACTGGGGCACACTGCATATAAACATGTCACATAAGAACTAGGGCATACTGCAACATAAACATGTCCCGTTAGAACTGGGGCACACTGCCACATAAACATTACACATGACAATGTTGAATTTTCTATGAAATAGACAACTTGCAGACTCCTTCATTCTAGAGGCTCCTAACAAGACTAAATTTCTTGAATGAGAGCCAAAACATAGAAAAGGATTGTTGGTGATCAATTTGTTTTTAGCCAGTATCTCTGTGCAATAAGCCCATTTAACATGACTAAAGATATCTATGGTGTTGGTTTTCAAATATTATTTAAGTAATTTTTTTTCAGGTTTAAAATGAATAAATGAACATGAAACATGACCAGGTCACTTACTAAAAAGTAATTTGAAACACGCTAAATTTCAATTAGAAAATACGGTGGGGTTCATACAGAATCCCAATAAATCTCACCAGTCGTAGTCCTGCAGTACACTGCCTACAGCATTGATGGCCTGCATGTACTCGTTGGGATGCTGAAAGTCAATGAAATGAAGGGATCCCCGTTCTTTAGGCTTTCCATTGGAGGCAGTGAAGTCTACGCCTATCTGAAGTTATTATTGGTTTTAATCGTAAGTGAAGTTTGAAAACTAAAAAAAATGACAAAATTACTCATGGACTTTTTTAATCAAACAGAGTTAAATAAAATAATTTTAATATTGATACCTTCATCATGATTTCATTACTTTATATTGTATGTATCAATATGAACATGTAGGTCAGTTGATTATTATAGGATGAGATTGATGATATTTTCAACGTCTGATGCTTGTCGTAACCAAATACACAATATATTTATTTTAAAAAACATTGGAAGATTACTTTTGTCCAGGAAAATTTTTAAATTAATGTCTATAATTTAAAAAAACTTAAAATGCCCCAAAATAATTGATATCTTTCATTACTTGTCATCATTCGTTAATTCCCTATGAGAAATGGCCAGACTTGGTTACCTAAATATTGGCTAGTGATTTGTCAAATTAATTAATGCATCTACTTTTTAAAAAAATATTTTTTTAAAAAGATTATATTTACAACTTGAGAACATGTCATCCAATAAAAGAAGAAAGAAGTTGATTTATAATTAATTGTATTCTTAGAGTTGGTCGAGTCAACACTGGGATCCTAATACTCTAGCTGAGTAGCCCTTGCGACAACAACAGTATAGTCTTCAGTACCACAGAAATGTCGTGAATGATAATTACATTGCCTGTGGGCCTTTGACACACTAAAGTCCAGTATGAGATTAACATAGCAGATTTAACTCTAATATCCTCTATCATACTTACTGTTAAATTGATTTGTAGACCACCAAAGATGTAATCCAAAAATGTGTGCTCCTTTTGAATCTAAAAAACAATTACAATATACAAATTGGACTATTTAAAAGCACTTTGATATTGCAAACAACAAATACATTATATTCTAAATAAATTTCAAACCTTAGAATCATGGTATAAAAACTGTGTGCCTGTGCACAGAGCTATGAAAACTTCATAATGAATCATGAAACTTGGTGCAAAGCCCTTTATAAATGATAACTAGATGGGGTTCTACAACAATCAACTTAGCCTTTATTGTATGAGTAGTTTGTTGAAATAAAGCAGTCATCTGTGTTAGTAAATGAACAAATTTCAGTTTAGAGATGAGTTGGGATATAGTTTCAGGTGATTGAATCCCAAGAATTTCATAGAGCTGTGGTAGTATATCCTCTAACTTGTATTTCATAGAGCTGTGATAGTATATCCCCTAGCTTGTATTTCATAGAGCTGTGATAGTATATCCTCTAGCTTGTATTTCATAGAGCTGTGGTAGTATATCCTCTAGCTTATATTTCATAGAGCTGTGATAGTATATCCTCTAGCTTGTATTTCATAGAGCTGTGGTAGTATATCCTCTAGCTTTTATTTCATAGAGCTGTGTTAGTATATCCTCTAGCTTGTATTTCATAGAGCTGTGATAGCATATCCTCTAGCTTGTATTTCATAGAGCTGTGATAGTATATCCTCTAGCTTATATTTCATAGAGCTGTGATAGTATATCCTCTAGCTTGTATTTCATAGAGCTGTGATAGTATATCCTCTAGCTTGTATTTCGTAGAGCTGTGGTAGTATATCCTCTAGCTTATATTTCATAGAGCTGTGATAGTATATCCTCTAGCTTGTATTTCATAGAGCTGTGATAGTATATCCTCTAGCTTGTATTTCATAGAGCTGTGATAGTATATCCTCTAGCTTGTATTTCATAGAGCTGTGATAGTATATCCTCTAGTTTGTATTTCATAGAGATGTGATAGTATATCCTCTAGCTTGTATTTCATAGAGATGTGATAGTATATCCTCTAGCTTGTATTTCATAGAGCTGTGGTAGTATATCCTCTAGCTTGTATTTCATAGAGATGTGATAGTATATCCTCTAGCTTGTATTTCATAGAGCTGTGGTAGTATATCCTCTAGCTTGTATTTCATAAAGCTGTGGTAGTATATCCTTTAGCTTGTATTTCAAGTATTTATTGACTTTCAACAGAAAGTGAGCATAATAAATTCTACAATAAAATGCTAGCTATTTCTAGTGCAGGGGTGAGGTCTTGGCTTAGGTATAATCTGGAGGCAGATGGTTTAAATGGCTTTAAACACTTTTGAGAAACTCTCCCTGAATAACACAGTGAAAAATTGTTTATAAATATATTTGATCTAAAGTAATAAAAAATTATATAAATAATGTCTATTTTAAAGCAATCTGATACTTCATTATATTTACCTGAAAAGAATTCAGAATGACGGTGCCAGAATCTTTGTAGCCTTTCTTTTTGGCCTTTTTACCCTCATTTACACATGGCCAAGATACCGACTGAATAATGTTAAAGATAAAAAAAATTAGTGAAAATATTTGGAACAAGAGTTACAGTTTAGAGCCCATGTTGCAGTCCTGACTTGGTTACAATTTATCAAAGAAGAAATACAAAGATTTTTAAAATTTGAAAACTGAATAAAAATAATATTAGGTCTGGCGATTAAATATCATTAGGCTTACAGTCATTATTACAAATTTGATTTTCTTCAGAACTATGTATTTTTGTTAAATAAACATTCTCATCTTTGAACTTGAACTATCCCTTAACCCGTCGTTGGGGCACCATCGTGAACTGCTCACTATCTCACGCCATTTGTCCCAGTCCTGTGCTGCCCTTTTAGAGTCGCTGAATGACAGGCCGGTTTACTCTTTGATATCGTCCTCCCATCTCTTCTTTTGTCTGCCTCTTTTCCTTCCTCCCTGGACTGTGCCTTGCAATATAGTCTTTGCGAGACCTCCAGTTCTTGTCACGTGTCCGTACCATCGTAGTTTCCTCTTCTTAATGGAGGTGAGAAGGTCCTCGTAGGGGCCAATGACAGTACTTATTGTGTTGCGGACCGCTTCGTTTGTGATGTGCGCTGTGTAGGAGATGTTCAATATTTTTCTGAAACATCTCATCTCTAGCGCATTGATTCTTCTTTGGAGGTCTGCAGTGAGCGTCCAAGCCTCACAACCATACAAGAAGACCGACATCGCCAGAGAGCGCATTAGTCGGATCTTTGATCCCAGGGAGAGTTTCTTACTTTGCCAGATGTGCTTTAGTTTACACAATGCTGCCATTGTTTGGGCCACTCTGGCAAGAATTTCTGGCTTTGAGCCTTCGTCGGATATTATGGCCCCTAGATATTTAAAGGTGGAGACCTCTTCGAGTTTTTGCCCGTTTATCCGAATCTCACTTGTGAATTTTCTATTTGCCATGACCTTGGTCTTTTCTGCATTGATTTCCATGCCGTACGCCTTTGCTTTTTTCTCTAGCTTTGCAAGGAATTCTTTTAGTTCGTCCTTGCTAACAGCTAGGCCGTCTATGTCATTGGCGAAGCGTAGGTTGGTTATACTTCTCCCTCCGATGCTGACTGTTCCGACATGGTCTTCTAGCACATCTGTCATAATCCTTTCAAGGAAGAGGTTGAAGAGGATGGGGGAAAGTAAGCATCCTTGTCTGACACCAACAATGGTCTTTAACCAATCTCCCAGCTTGCCGTTGCTGCGCTGGTTGCTCTGTTGTATAGGTTCTTGATCACTTCAATGAGGTTTGCATTAATGTTGAATTTGTGCATAGTTGCCCACAGTGCTGTATGCCACACTCTGTCGAACGCTTTTTTAAAGTCTATAAAGACATGATAGAGGTCACTCTGGTGTTGGAGATGTTTTTCACAGCGCACTCGCAGGTTTAAGATTTGCTCCGTTGTGCTTCTTCCTGCTCTGAAGCCCGCCTGCTCTTCTGAGATGATTTGCTCTGCTTGTGGTTTCAGTCTGTTTAATATGATAATAAGCATGACTTTGCTGGGGTGACTAATCAGGCTGATTGTACGGTAGTTCTGACACATCTGTAGATTACCCTATTTTGGGAGCGTTATAACCAGCGATTGCGTCCAGGGGGTTGGCCATTTTCCTGTCTGCCAGATCTTGTTGCACATGTTAGTTAGGATGTTTATTACGGGGTCACCTCCTGCCTGAATCAGTTCGCCTGGAATGTTGTCCGCTCCAGCTGATTTCCCCTTTTTCAATTTTCGTACAGCCAGCTCCACCTCGTCGCGGAGAATAGAATGCATGTCTGTGTTAGTTGACTTCGGGCAGTTGAGCACTGATGCATCGCCTTTGGAGTCTTCATTGTACAGCTCAGAACAGTATTCGGTCCATCTTTTGAGAATTTCTTGTTCTTCTGTGATACATTTTGCGGATTTATCTTGTATGGTTGAGATACGACCTTGTTTGGTGAATGTCAAGTCTTTAACAATTTTGTAAGCCTTTTTTGAATTGTTCCTTAGTAAATTTTCATCGATGTCTGAGCATTGTTGTTCTATCCATTCTCATCACAAACACAAATTCCGTACATCAAACAACTACTTCAAGCATAAATTGTCACATATTGCTAGGATTTAAAGCCTATTCATTATTACATATAAATGATTCTTTATTTTGTCAGTCCAAACAAAAGATTTTAAGGTAAGAGACAGGAAGGTGTGGAAAGATACTTAAGCCCTGAAAGAATTGAAAAGAGGCAAAATACAAGATATTTGTGATGACATGTTGAATGTTTTATGCAGTCACCTGGCCAGTGCTTGCTTTGCTCAGTTCTTCCAGTGTTGAGGTAAATCCTCCAATAAGATCATGGGAGCCATCATTGTCCCAGTCAAACACATCAAACTGAAAGCCAATGAGTTTAATGAACTTTAAGTAATGAAATTAAAAGTTGTAAAGATTTATTGATAAGTAATGAAATTAATAACAGTTGTAAAGATCTGTTGATAAGTAATGAAATTAAAAGTTGTCAATATTTTATTGACATGCAAAAACTTACAATAAAAAGACAAAAAAATCATTCAAAGAATGACAGGGAGTATTTAATTTTAGGTAAGACACAAATAAAATGTCCTGATATTTATTATATAAAAACTCAGTTCCACTCCACAAAACTGCTGTCAGAACATAATAAACAAGAGGAGAATATTGCTAAATAGCTTTTTTTTTAAATTTGCCTCTCAGCTTAAAATTTAATTTCAGAAAGATTAACAAAGGTAAGTCTAACATTACCCTAATAGGTCTGGTTCTGTCCCCTCCACACAGCAGTTGAAGTCTCACACTAAATGGACGCCACTCAGGGTTTAGATTATTTTTCACAACTTCTGTACGGTGAACAACCTGCCAGGTTCCATCAGGCAAACCACGAGAAACTTCCAAAAATGGGTCAGATTTTCCCATAAAGTCCTGTAAAGTGACCATGTGTTGACATTACAGTTCTTAGATAGAAGTTCTATTTGTTTGCCTGCTTGCTAGTTATCTAAAATATTTTATTAACAAAATAAAATTTCAAACAACGGTTTGTCTTTTAAAAAAAAATATGTTCATTTTTTAATTACTCGATGTTTCAAATAAACCATGTCATAAAAATCTCCACACACAATATAAATTACCTTATTTTCTAGTTTTTTGGCTCCAAATCTCAGTAGAGCTAGCTCACATCCTTCTTTAATTTCCTCAGCACTGATCTGCACGTTAGAAACACAATGGTAACTTTTTATGAAAAACCTATACATGTTTCTTTAATGAATACTTACAAATGCAATCATCTTCCTTATAAAGATTTGAAAGATACATGTTTGGCCAAACAAATAAGAACTTCAAAGGCTTTACTTAATAATTTAGCTTTGAGCTACTCAATAAATAAATGATTTCTGTAAACCCACAGTGATAAAACAGTTGGACATCTCTTGACCATTTTTCCTGGTCAGTGTCTTGGTAAATGGACTTTTGGAGACAATCTGAAATGACCAACAATCAAACTCTTTCAATATCAGTATGCATAAAATTTCTATAAAAGAGGAATCACAAATGTGGAGCGTCATTAATTAAGTTCATGAGGTCATATAATATATATCTTGTCTTTTGAACTATTTTTCCTATGATATTAAGAACAAACTATTTGAAATCACCCAACCTGTCCAAGTGTGCATTCCATCTGTCCCAGAAAGTCATCATCGTCTAGTTTCTCTGTTGTATTGTCCAGGTCAAAAATCCTTATTCTCACATGTTGCACAGTTTCAAAGTGGTAATCTACTGTAAATGGCTTGGTAAATTTTGGGTCCAGAGTGTTTTTCGCCTGCTCAGTTCTGGCAAACTGGAAAAACAGTATAAGTCTAAAGCTTTTATATTCTTGAAAATTATTAAAACTTTTCAAAGATTGAAAAATAACCATCAATAAATATTGTCATGTTATTTTTGGTAATATGGACACCCCTGCCACATAGCCATCATTTTATCACAATAATTCAGGCACCAATTCATTGTTAAAATGTTGTGAGCTTCTACTCCACTTCAAATGAGTGACTTCATTTAAGAATGATCCAATGAACATTAATTTTTACGATAGTAAAAATATTGATCCTGAAAAATGTAATAAATATTCTTTTTCTTTAAATCATGACTCTTATTAATGGCAGAAAAACTGAAAATTCCAAAAGTCGACATCATTAGTACAAGAACAATAATAACTTATCACTTCAATTTTGATTTTAATTAACATTTTTCAAATATATTTATTTTATTGTAATTGTAAGTAATCCAAATTATGTGGTCAACAATATAATTTGTTTACCAGATAACATTTTTACAGCATATGATGCTGAAGATAATTTCTTTAAAAGAATTTTTTTTTCATGGTACTCTAGAATGCTAAATACACTTAAATGTTCAAGAATCTGTGCAAAATGAAATTTTTTTAGATCTTTATAAATATTTCTTTGTCTTCATTAAATTATCTCAAGGACATGTAAATACTTTTTCATAACCCTGGCCCATTTGCCTTAAAAGTGTGATCTCCTGGGAACTTCATTCCGTGTCTATCAACTCTGGGAACTTTCCGATGGATTTGTGTAAACCTATCAACATACCTCTTTAAATTTATCATGGTATTTAAAATACAGAACAGCGCATGGATCTGATAAGGAACCAATATCTCTGTTTGGTAGATTTTTACATGAAATTCTCAGCTCAACTTTCTGGACAAGTTGGCTTGCCCCAGCACCAGGTACAGGATAAACAGCGTGTGGTGCTGCCATTCTGAAATTGAAATAAATAAAGATAATTAAAACTTTTTCCATGACTGGATAACATTTAATTGAAATGCTCTACAGTAGACAAGCTGACTGTCTGTTAAACAAGGTATAAGGTGACCTATTTTCCTTTATAAAACATAGATTAGTCACAACATAATTTGCTGTATAATGCTATATTATATTGTGTGTATTTGTTTTGAGCAATTAATTGTGCCTACATCTATTAACATGAATTAATGAAACAACATTTCTTTTAATGATTAACGAAGCTTATGTGTAACATACTGTCATTTTTGTGGTGACATGTATTATGAATGGTTATTTAATTATTATATGTATGCTATTATCTCCATGTAAAGCGCTGTGAGCCCGGTTCCTTGCTGGGATAAACCGCTATATAAATTATCAATATATTATTATTATCTAGTCTTTTTTGGGCCAACAAAGGGTCTATTCAGCCTATAAAGTTGATCTTCCCAAACTCTTGTTAGTTGCAAGCTGATGTAAGCTAGATGAGGATCCAAATAGTAGGTTTATCCTCTTATTCATAGAGCCAAGTCACAACAGTGCAGTATGGCTTTTTTTGAGTGGTTTATTTACTTTGTTTCCAAAAAACTAAAATTGTTGATGTTAAAGATGTGTTTTCAGTATGTTGTCATAACAATTAGTGTAATTACTATTTCAGGAGCGGCTAACTGCAATTACAAAATAAAACATGGCATTTGATCTTAACTTTAAACACAACTCTGAGACAACAAATATTTGAATATGTTATTGTTTATTAGCTTCATTCACTCAGGATGCTATGGCATCATATATTACACGTCTCTTTGGAAATGTTTACAAGAATGTAAAGTAATCCTTAAAACTGTAATTAAAACATAACAAATGTATATTAGAACAGCTTATACAAAAGTATATCCAAAACTTTCACAGTTGAACAGCTTATGCTGCAACCATTTCAAAATTCCTAAACAAAGACACGAAATTTGAAAAACAAAATTGCACAATATCATAGACTGAAAAGAATTTATTTTTAAAGAATTCATTAGTGATTCCATTATTAAAAGAAGCAGGTTTATTTAAAATAAAAACTGTAGTATTAGTACTGCTGGAAATTGAAACTGATCTATAAGTACCAAAGATTTATTTATAATTTGATAAAAGCATAACATATTCTTCATACAAGGTTTAGTAAATGGACTCTTAAATCATACATGAATAAACTAATGATACAATGTAATTTAAAAAACAATTAAAGTGCATGAGATTTTGATAATAAAAGATAACCTCAAAAAATCAATACAAAACCATTTACATGTAGAATTGGTACACAAACTCAATTATATGGAGCAACCTATCGTACAAGCATTGGAACCAATGATATATGGGCAAAGATCGGAAAGTAAATGGAATCGAAAAAAGAAATCACATGTATAGGAATGAAAAGTGCAGTGGTTGATAATGATAAAATCTACATGTTCAGAAAAATTAGAGACAACTGATAAAGATGTAGATTTTTCTTAGAGAGAAAAAATTGCTTTATGACAATTTTTGACCTAAAAGTAGTAAGGTCATTCTGAATTGTAATGCAATAGCAGAATTATGTTAAATGTTGTATTTTAATGAAATAGAATGCATGAAAGCAGAGGCATCTCTAGCTTGCATTGTGCTCTTTGTCATTCTGATCAGTTAACAGTTTACTAAAGGGTGTTTCAGAAGTTAGGACTTACTTTATTTTTTTTATGAGAAGTCTCAGCATGGTTTCGTTGTGCTTAAGTGAAATGTTGAGGTTTCTCCTACAGAAGCATCCCAGAGTTGGGGACAGTTCCCCTAGTTGGGGACAGTTCCCCTAGTTGGGGACAGTTCCCCTAGTTGGGGACAGTTCCCCTTGTTGGGGACAGTTCCCCTAGTTGGGGACAGTTCCCCTGGTTGGGACAGTTCCCCTGGTTGGGGACAGTTCCCCTTGTTGGGGACAGTTCCCCTGGTTGGGGACAGTTCCCCTTGTTGGGGACAGTTCCCCTGGTTGGGGACAGTTCCCCTTGTTGGGGACAGTTCCCTTAGTTGGTTTTAAATTACAAAACAACTTCGGTGGTTAAATGTGTTAAAGTTTTCTCTGCTGCAGAATTTTTCTTACAGCTGTGGCTGGAATGACATCAGAAAGAGATGTGCAGATATTTCTGCCATGTCCTTATCTACAAATACAGTCTCCATCAAATCATTAGCAAATAAAGAGGCAAAACAAAGATAGAAAAGGTGAGAGAATATTTTCTGATGCCAGAAGCACATGAAGATTGGACTGCCTTGCCCATTTCCATCAATTACAGGTACATTTAGTAGCAGTTAGTTATTTTTATTTACCCTGTATGTTCTGACAATTTTAATGACCACAGGAAACAGAGATCATTTGAAAAATATCCTGGGTCATAAATGCTAAGAACTTAAATTCCCAACCCTCATTCATTTCAAACCTAAAAAGCAACTTTTCCAGAATTTCATCAACTTTCTCCAATTCTTCTTGGCTATCTTGATAATGAAATTTCTTCTTCCAATTCAAAACATCTTGACTTAATCTCTGAATCCCCTCACTTTTTTTAGGCCACCTCTATATCTACGCAGAAGACAGATTATTTGATTAGGGTACTGGACAAAGTTGTTACCCTATTCTCTGTGAAATCTGAAATAATAAAATATACGTAAAATATTTATTAATTTTTTTAAATTAAAGAAAAAGCCCAAACATTTTCTCAATGACATAAGAAAAGATGCTGGAGAATAAAACTATGGTACCTCTCGTCCAGTTGGATAGTTCTAATGAACCAAATTGTTAGTGGTTAGTTTGAGATATTGGTAATCTCCACTATCCATCAAAATGTAAATTTAGAAACAATGGGCATCCTATCTTGAATGTTGTGTAAAAAAAATTACACAGGCTAAGAACAACTGTGTATGTATATGATTTACCAGAATCCTTGTTACCATCAAACGTACAATTCCAAAAGACTCTTGTCTTAATTAATGACAATATCATTGTTGGAACGGGGAGTGTGAGGAAAGTGGTGTGGGTAGGACAAAAGAAAACAGTCTAAACATATTACAGACAAAATATAGGAATTGTCGCTATGAAACATGAATCTCATAATATAAACTAAGCTTACTGTGCCAATACCTAACTTCTATAACTACAACATACCAGGCATTAATAAAATAACACTAATATATAAAATCAATTTTAGATTTTATTGTTATTAAATGTAAAATAAGAAAAAAAATTCCTTACTTTCTTTGAGCTGTTAGTGACATAAGGTACACCACACTCATCTTCATATCTCATAAGTGCAATACGAAAATCTCAATAAGTTGAAAATCTTGTGTCGTTCTCCATCGCCATTAGAAATTCCCACTGCCAGCCACGATGTGACTTTCAGAAACTTCTTAAAACAAATATTCCAATAATTCTGAGCGTTATTCAAAAAGCTCTGCAAATCACACTGATGTGAAAAACTAAAAACAAATTCAAACATTGATTCTTGATCCTTTTCTTGTACTGCAGGATCACCCATTTATAAAGAATTTTTAGGGGACCTTAAAAACAGAAAAATAGTTTTATGATGAAATTAATTTGTAAATTTTTTATTGAAACAGCTATTAAAATAGCAAGTTAAAGAAAGAAATGGGGGCAAATTGGAGAAGCAATCTGATTTGCTTGTATACAATAACAGGCCAACCAAGCTCGAGGCTTTTGTTTTGTGGCCAATAGACTTTAAATTTATTGTTTCTGCTAGTTCTTGCCTGAGCAGATCAAATGGGCTAAAACATAAGAAGTAAAAGTAATGAGTCTGAGTAATTTCCTTATGAATTAAAAGCATTTATGGGTTATTTCTATACCTCCTCCTGACTATTGCATGGTGTCCAGGCCTTTGGTGTTTTCCCAAGCAATATTCTTTTCTATCATCTAACTTTAAGGCTTTCTATCCCTTCTCCCCAATCTTTCAGTCTCTCTACTTGCACAAAACCCCACCAATTTCTTCAGAGTATGAGCAGCAGCTATTAATTATTAAGAAAATTATCACCAAGCATCGTTTAAGTAAATTCATTTTGATTTAAATACAGTGGAAACTCTCATAAAGAGCACCTATCATAATGAATAATTGGCATAACGAGCAAAAATTTTTTGAAAAAGTTGCTCTCTTAACAAGCAACATTTCGCATAACGAGTTATGCAGACAGTGGAAGTCCCTAATTCCCAACATTCATTTCTTAGCCGGGACTTCCACGCTCATGCATTAGTTTGTGTTTGGCACTTGGTCTGTTAGCGTATTGTTTTCGTGTGTGATTACCCATTTTTACAAATTTTGTATTCAGACAGTATTCATAATTTTTTTATCTCCAAAGTGTAATAACCTGTGCTAAAATGTCTTCGATGAAAAAGCCAAAAGAAGGCAACCATAAGAGAGAGAAAATAACTGTTGAAATGAAACGCAAAATCATTGAAAAGCGAAAACAAGGTGTGAGCGTGGCTAATCTAGCACGCACATACAATCAGTCAACATCAACAATCTGCACTATTCTCAAGAACAAAATTAAGGAGATGGATGCTTCTAAGGGAGTGTCAAGAATTTCTACGAAACGGTTACCACACATTTTCGACAAATGTTTTTATACACTTTTCTAGTTAAAAAGGATTAATTATAATTTATCATAAATTCATATTTTTACTTTCGTTTTTTGTTTCAAATCTAAATTGTATTCAAATTTGTTAAACTCCTTAAATATTCATAAGTAATTTTATTTGAAAAAATCTTAATAAAATCATTTGCAAAATGAGTATTTTTTTCAGCATGGAATGCTATATCGTATTTTACATTGATTCATATGGGAAAAATTGTTTCGTTTAACGAGTGGTTCGCTTAAGGAGTAAGTTTCTGGAACGAATTATGCTCGTTATAAGAGGTTCCACTGTTCTACAGGCACAAATATGTTACCGGTAGGGTTGTTAATTTCGTTTTTTTGGCAAACCAATTATCGGTTATGTAAATCTGATTTTAAACCGATTATCATTTTACCGCTGACTTCATAGAAATTAGGGGTGTACCGGACTTTGATTCCGGCTTTTCCAGAATCCTGCCATTTTTACAAATCCGGCTCTGGCAGAAATTTAATTCATAAATCTGGCCAAATCCGGGTGGCCAGCAATGTTCCCTCTAAGGTTCATTGGTCCATGTGCAAAGTGAAAAAAGTCGTGTGCAAAGTTACGCAGCATTCATTTTTTTGTTCAGTATTTTACAAGATTTGCTGCTTGGTAATTCTTAACTGCTGCGCGGCGTTGGTCAGATATCTGCGCGGGCCGCGCACCTTAAAGGGAACATTGGTGGCCAGTTTTGCAAAAAATGTATCCTATAGCTCCAGCTTCGGCAAATCTGGAATCCGGCAATTTTTACAAATCCGGCTCCGACTTTGGCTCCGGTGGGATTTCACTTCATAAATCCGGCCGAATTAAATTCAATTATCGGTTTTGAAAATTTAAAACCGATTATCGCTTTCAAAACCGATTATCGGATTTCTGATTATCGTTTAACAACCCTAGTTACCAGTGGGTAAATAATTTTAAAGCATGTCTCTCACTGACTTATGGTTGAAGTAACATCAAATGCATTTAATTACCAAAACTTGTGACTGTGACTTAAACTTATGTGAATGTTTATATTTATATCATTAGTCATTAGACTTACATGAATATAAATAATAAATATAAGTTACTATAATTATAATGAATAATAATGTAAAATGAAATAAAGTTTATTATTTAATTTTGGGGGGGGGTGTTCATATATTATTTAATACCATATTGATTACTATTAATTTATAGTATAAATATAATTAATATTAAATGGGGGAGATGGGATTGGTTGGAGTATGAGTTGGGAATCAATTTGTTCTCAGTAAAGTAATCTCAGTCTCAGTTTCTTTTCTTAGTTTAGTGTTGTAAAACGAGACACCATACTATAAGGCTAGTAGAGGAATAATGACATGAGCCTGCTTGGATGCACAGTACGTGTACTGAAAGAACATAAATTATATAGTCTGTTTACAATATAGCTTCGCTAGGTACACCGCCGCGGTTTACACTTACACGGACACAGAACAACTACTGCAGCTATCAGACTATCAGTATCAGCTAGGGCTCAGGGCTAGGTCTACACCGATACGTGTGTATATATAAATTATAAAGTAAAGACCCAATATTTAAATTGCTTTAATTTCATGCAGCTTATTAATATTTTAGAACAAAGATTAAAACTACTTACATTTACTGAGAAAAAGATGCGTCAAGAAGGGATTATATACTTTTACTGGATTGACCGACAGTGCCAAAATAAGTGCATTTCGGGCTCAGGTCAGACGTGTTTACATAGAATTGCTCCCTGGTAAACCGACACAGGATTATACTATTTCTCACCGAATCTATAATTTAACGTTCTGGTGTAAAATAACTAGGCATTTTATTTATCAAATCATATATAGGAAGTAATGTTTAGCAATAACAGGGCTTAAGTTTTCTTATTTTTTAAATTACTAAATATAAATTATAAAAAAAATTTCATAGCTTTAATTCTGATACTAGATAGGCAGTGATTCAGACTGATTCTTCCATATTTTATCTAGTCTCGAGACCTTCCTCTTTCCAGAAGAATATTGGATACATTTGACATACAACTTGCGCAAGTGGTAAGTCCAAGTGAATCAATTTGGGCTTTTTGCGAAAAATTATTTTTACCCTGGGCCCCGGTTTTGAATTTCAACTAGCTGGTGAACAAATTACCCAATAGTAACAACAATGGATAAGTAAAACAAAACCCACACACTGAAATATACTCATAACCTAAATAACATATATCGAATATTGCAATGGAAATAGTAATAGTGTACTGTCAAATACATTACCGTAATTTTACATTACCGGTACGACCACTAGAAGTCACATAGGAAGTTTATGAAGGGATAAGAGATACCAGTAGAAATGAAATAAGGACAAAGTTTTAAAATTACGCAACATCACTAGCATGTCTTGGTAACCATTAAAACAACTTAGGATAGTTGTGGCGAACCTTTTTGGCGCCGCGTGCCCAAAATTCAACAAAACCCCACTTATTTAAAGCGGCCGTCCATAAATGACGTCACGCGATTTTGGCCGATTTTTCACTCCCCCTCTCCCCTCGTCAAAAAAAGTTAGATCCCCCTCCGAATACGACGTCACAGAGCTTCCCCAACCCCCATAAAGCCATTTTTCTATTTGAAAATGAGCATGTTTCAAATCACTTTTTAAAATATTTTATATTAACTCGTGGCCTCTGGTTGCTTGCTTGCCGAAAAAAACTTTGGATCGATTTTAACCCACTTCCCCAAAATGAATCGAGCTGAAATTTTGCAGGCAGACTCGTGGTGACGATAAAAATGATGTATTAAAATTGCACATCGATCGCATGTACTGTAATTAAATTAATGAGTTTTTATATTATCTCTATGTAGCTTGTAAATATTTATGCTAGTCTTTCGCGCAGTGCGTATTATATTGAACGCGCGGTGCGTATTATATTGAACATACTTTTATAATATTTTTCGGATCTGAAAATGTTTATGCTAGTATGTCGAGCGGTGCGTATTATATTGAACATAATCATCACTTTTAGTTATGTCTCAAATATAAATGATTTATAGTCAAAAACTTGTTTTTTCGTTTTTTTAAATTGTCATTTAAGTTTGTATTAATTTAGTGCTAGGCTGCACTCTTAATATCGTAACACGCTAACACGCATGAAGCCCGTGTAAAACATCATTAAATAAATTGTAAACAATCAAATATTTAAGTGGAACTTTTATTTAAAGTTGCGCGTTTTGGTGTGACGTCACATTTCTTAAACACCCCCTGGCCTGCCAGCCGAATTTTTAAATAATTTCGGCTGGCTGACATAATTTTGTGGCGGATATCCGGATTAGCCGGATTTCTCCGTAAATTGACATTTGCGGCTGAGTTTTATATGGGGCCGTCCATAAAGCACGTCACGCTCAAGAGGGGGGGGGGAGGGAGTGTAAGAAAGTGTGAAAGTTTGTGACAGGGGGGAGCGGGGTCCGGCCATGTGTGACGTCACGGTGTTTTATATTAAATTTTAAGTATTTTGTTAATAAAATAAAATAATTTTTATAAGACAGTTTGTGACAGGGGGGGGGGTTAAAAATTGTCAAAAATAGCGTAAAGTACTTTATGGACGGCCCCTATGATGTCCTACCAATACTGTGAATGAATGCATTCCACTCATTCGGTTTCTGACACTCAATACCTGATAGGCACTTAGAATATCAGTTTATAATTGTCATGAATAAAACAAACGCGATGTAGTTTATCAGCTGTTAGGCTAATGCAGCGCGCCGCATATTTTCCGGCGGATTTTTGGCGGACGAGAATTTGCCGGCGTATTCGGCGCGCTGCGTCGGCTGAGGGGTCTACCCTGGTCACATTTCGTCACAAATTGTTGACCCTCCCCCACCATTTTTTTAGGCGCGTGACGTCATTTATGGACGGCCCCATATAGCAAAGTGCCAACACTTCAATGAACTCGAAAATAGGGGTATGGGTGGGCTAGCTTGATTAAGGAAGTAATATTTTAGTCGCGTGCCGGCTGATGAGGCTCGGCGTGCCGACTGTGGGACGCGTGTCATAGATACGCCATCACTGACAGGATAAAGACATCTCGATCCCATTCTTGAGGAGATAAATAAGACGGGGATTTTTTTTGAAGTTGATGACTTCGAGAGTAGGGCTGTGGCAGTGATGGCAAACCTATCTAGAGTCATGTGCCCAACATTCAACCAAAACCCACTATTAAACAATATAATTTGCAATTGTCACGCAAGTAGTGTCTGTCAGTCCTGACGCTACTAATTTTAGAAAGCAGGGAAAACCAAATTACTGCACCAAAGCATCAAAAGGTGTGCAAATTATATATGCACTGTAAAATAATATTATATGACGTCATTGTTTTCGCTCATATTTTAATTTTGGAAAGGGATCAATGTAAAAAGAGGATTTGATGATGGTTAATTATAACATAATAAAACAAGCGGGGCGCCGTAGGCGCCCTGCAACCCAATTATATAATACTTTGTGTACATTTCAGAAAGTTTAATATTTCATATTTATCAAACAAGGACAAGTTAGTTGGGCTTTTGAAAAAGGTCGGCGCCGCATTTTTTATAAAATAAATAAATTTCAGCTGAAAACTTCCGTCATTTTTGACGGGTGTATGCTAGTTAAATAACATAATTTGCAATCTGTCACGCAAGTAGTGTCTGTCAGTCCTGACGCTATGCGAGGTAACTCCCGATAAAAAAAAATGTTGCTTTCGAGATTTAAAAAATGTGTTGCTCACCATAAAATATTGTGACGTGACGTCATTATTTGAGCTTATATTAATGTGTGAAGGGAACGAAGTAAAAAGAGCAATGTTTTATTTGATGTGATTAATATTATTATTATTTTTTTGTATTAAATGTCCATTTTTGTGTATGTGTCCATGTCAATATTACGTACGCAATTATAAATTTAATTTTCTATATTAATATATACCATTCGTTTTTCGGTTTATGAAATTTACAATTTGTTGTCGTTCGTTTGTCAAGTTTCGATGCGTTTTGAACTACAAAGCCATTATTTATTACTGCAAATGAAATTTGTCAACTTATGCTTCAGTTTAGCGTTTTGTTTTTCTTTTATACACTTTGAGATTGCATATTTGTATGTTTAAAAAAATAACATATTTAAAAATCGGACTCCTCCCCACAATACTTTTTTTTATTGTTATTTACATGTAATATTTTCATGCGTCTTAGACTAATTTTGAATATAAAATCTTTGCTTTTAATATAGAACTGGAAGGGGTGCTGACTTGACAATAATGAAAACGTTTATTAGAATTCCTAAATCGTGTATATTAAAGTTGATACTTTAATATTTTCTTTTATCCAGTGCTTAACTTTACTTCAAAGGTTTCATGCAAAATAAATAGTTCTTTGTTATTCAGTTTTATTTAAAGTTACCCTTTTGATGTGACGTCACATTTCTTCAACCCCCCTCCCCCCCCTCGTCACGCATCGTCACAAAAGTGTGACCCCCTCCCCCCCTCTAGGTGCGTGACGTCATTTATGGACGGCCCCTAAACATTGAACAATTTAATTTAAAAAATGTGAAGACTAAAAAGTAGAAAATAAAAATATATAAAAAACACTTTTTAAAAACAAGTCTTATTACAGAAATGTACTAAAAAGTAGAAAATAATTTTTTTATAAAATTGTACTAAAACGTAGAACTAAAATCTGAAGTTTGCAGCCAGAAGAGACCTTTAGCTCCAAATTTATGAAAATGTAAACGTTTAAAATGAGACAGGAACGTTAAATCGTAGGTGAAATCGATTATCTCGTTGTTCGCCAGGACTATAAGACTAGGGTGCTCAGTTTAAACTTAGCGAATAGCTTTGCCTAACTTGATGAATATCTTTGCATAACTTAGCAAGCACCCTGGTCTTATAGTCATGGCGAACAACGAGATAATCGATTTCACCTACGATTTAAGGCTACGTTTATAGAGGCGGCGGGTTTCGGGAAATCCCACGCGCGAGTCGACCCGCGCGAGGAATGTTTCTATTTTTGCTTTGCAGGTGTTCATAGAGAACGCGGGTGTCTCGAGGCGACAAATTAACGGACGGGCGCGGGTAATTACCAGAACTAGTTGCTAGTTCTTGTTCCGCGTTGCCGCGCGGGACTGTGAATTCAAACAGATGGGCTTTGAATGTTTCTTCAGACTGTTAAATGTTCAATAATTCACCAACCACGACTTCGATTATGTACATTCACAATATTAATTCCAGCATCTTGAATAAGTCGTTTAGCTTTTGAGATATCATTTTTGCTTCCAGATAATTCAATAGAATTTCGACCAGATGAGTCACTGTCAGTAGAAAGCTTTATCTGAAAATCATTGTTTTTATCTATGTCTTTCATTCTGCTTAATACACAACCAATTGTTGTTCCTGCTTCAGATAATTTCACACGAATGGTTTCAGACTCACTAGTACCATCTTTGTCTCTGCTATTATGGTCTTCATTCCTTTTATCATATATGTGATTGTCAATAGTGGCTACAGTGTCAATAGTTTCTATTTGTGCTCGATTCAAATTTATTATTTTTCTATCATTCATGTCTTCGTTTTCATTCTTTCTCCATGGCTGATCAAAATTTCTTATTCTGGAATCAAAACTATATCTGCCTCTCCATGATCTTCTGCTTTGATTATAATATATGGAATTGTGATTATATCTGTCTCTCCATGATTGTCTACTTTCATCATAATCTCTATGTCTGGAATTATGATTATATTTTTCTCTCCATGCTTGTCTACCTTTGTTTTCAAAGTGATATTGTCTTGATCTTTCTTCTGTTTTCTTTCTTATAGGGCTGCCATTAGGTGACACCCTATTTGGTTGTCCTTTATTGTGGTAACACTGCTTTACCATATGTCCTGGCTTGTTACAGTACCAGCAAATAGTTTGTCTGTTGCCTTGGTTTGACAAACTCTGGTTTCTCATTCCTTGCCTTTTTTCTTGACTTTTAATTTGTATTGCTGCAAAAATATCTTGTCTTTTGACCATTTCCAAACATTGCAATTATCAAACTCTTCACACCATGAATGGATACGACTTAAGTTCCTTTATTTATAATTCACGCTGACACACTTGTTAATAGTCCATAGCTTTTTTTAGTTCAAGGTTATGTTTACAAATATTTCCTGGAATCAACCCCACACCTGTGAGCTTGGTGACGTAGTTCACTGCGTGTCGTCTGGCTTTTCCCCGCTTTTACTATAAACACCAACCGCGCGAGTAATTAGGCGCGGTTTTCTGGTTACTCGCGGCAACCCGCCTACCAGCCGCCTCTATAAACGTAGCCTAACGTTCCTGTCTCATTTTAAACATTTACATTTACATAAATTTGGAATTAAAGGTCTCTTCTGACTTTAAATTTCAAATTTTAAATTTCTTTTAAAATTTTTAGTGCATTTTTATAAAAATTTTATTTTCTACTTTTTAGTGCATTTCTAAAATAAGACTAGATTTTAAAAAGTTTTTTTATATATATATTTTTTCTTTCACGGGCCATTTGATTTCACGCGTTGACGCCACAAGTCGATGTCCACACCCTCTCCGGTCCCTTCCCCCGGTTTTAAAGCCAGGGGATATCACTCAGTGTCATTCTGTAAATGTTTGTCGCGTTAGAACATAATCAATACTTTTAGTTATGTCTCATCTATAAGGGATTTATAGTCCAAAACTTTGTTTTTACGGGTTTGTTTTATTAAATCCCTTATATTAACTTCACCGCCGTCTCTCTCTCTGTCTTGGGCGGGCGGAAAAACAAAAGTAAAAAATGACACACTTCCCACGATGCTATCGAGCTGAAATTTTACACACAGACTTGTGTCACCTAACAATGCATCGTATCAAAATTTCAGATCGATCGAACGTACCGTAATTAAATTAATGCATTTTTAGTTTATCTCTATAAACTACATGTAGCGGTCGCTATTGTTTACATTTTACGGGTCACTTGACTTCACGCCAGCCATCGATGACCACATCTCGTGTTTAACACCAGGAGGAGTTCATTCAGTTTCAGGCTGTAAATGTTTGTCGCGTTGGAACATAATCAATACTTTTGTCTGTCTCATATATAAGGGATTTATAGTCAAAAACTTTGTTTTTAAATCCCTTATATTAACTTCACCGCCGTCTCTGTCTTGGGTTCGCGGTCGGTCAGGCGGAAAAATAAAAGTAAAAAAATGACCCACTTCCTGTGATGCCATCGAACTGAGACCCGTGTCACCTAACAATGCATCGTATCAAAATTTCAGATCGATCGAACGTACCGTAATTAAATTAATGCATTTTTAGTTTATGTCTATATAACATATGTAATTCAAATTCACGGTTTGTTATTGTTTTTCTTTCACGTGCCAGTTAAATTCACTCGTTGACGCCACCCGTCGATGTCCACACCCCATCTCGTCCCTTCCCCCGGTTTTAAAGCCAAGGAACATCACTTGGTGTCAGTCTGTAAATGTTTGTCAAGTTTGAACATAATCAATACTTTTAGTTATGTCTCATATATAAGGGATTTATAGTCAAAAACTTTGTTTTTACGGGGTAGTTTTATCAACTTAGTAACTCTTATTGCAAATTGGCCACTCTACGAAATACTTCAGTTTGTCTTGCTCCTGTTGATAACCTTGAACCACTGCAGCCACTTTTTCCTGTCGGGATTCATATGTCTTCTTCTTCACTTGTGATTTCTTCAATCCGTGCCTTTAACAGAGTAAGTTTGTGGCAGGCAATATCTTTCTCAATGGCATCAAATAAGAGTCCCACACTGGGGTGACAGCGGTGAAAGATAGAGTTAAGTTATTGTGAAAGCCATCATGTCAGTTAGTTGTTTTGGGTGAACCCTCAGCTGTAGCCTCATATTGATTCCATACTTTGAAAGGAAACTGTGGATCTCAACCTGCTGAATCTTCAATATATCTAGAGAAGTATGTGAGAACATGGTCGCCAGGGGCTTCTACAGTGAGCTAGGTTGCCATCGCCACATTGTTGCTCTGACACCTTATCGTATGTCACCTTGTCTTTTTTTTTGTCCTTGTTGTTTCGTCACTTGTCATTTTGTCTTTTTGTATGTTTACCTTGCTTATTGAATTATATTGAATGAAACGCAAATTTGTTGAAAGTTACTTGGATAGTCTGGAAAAATAAAGTGGGGGTTGGCCGCCTTAGTTATAGTTGGTGTACTGTAACAGTAACATACTATATTAAATATTAGTATTAGTATTACCTAAACATTCCTGCTTATTACTAGGTAATATGAATATATCAATTTTAATCATTTGAAAATAAAATATAATTATGCTTAATATTAATATGTTCATTTAATTGTATATTGAAAAAAATGTATAACATTAAAATAAATAAATAAGCTTTCGTGTAAAAGAAAATGAAAAACATTTGCAGATGTAGCAATTATCTCGGTAATTAGAGAAATCACAATATTGTTTTTGATTGATTTCATACGCAACCAACACTATTTAAACGTCATCATTTGAACATATAATAATTATGGCTTATTCAACTAATAAAAAAATACTTATTTTTATTGGAATCATTTGCGCTGTGACATGCGGTCAGATAGTCATACTATCGCAAAGCAGCTTCCAGACAAAAGCAATTGTTATGAGAGCTAATTTTGTTGTTATAATGGAGACTGTTATTTTAATGTTTTCATTTCTGATATGGAGAACTACTGCATATATTTTTGATGTTCACGAAAGTCAGGGATCAAATGGAAATGGTGATGTAACCTGTATGGGTCTGTTTAGTCAGCGACAATTAAGTCATTTAAGAAAAACGAAAAGTTCAGATATTGATCTTTCTACATTGTGCAGAAGAGAAACAATAATATCAAAATTGTATATCTCACTTTTGTGGAAACTAATTTTGATTTTTTATTTAGGAGTCTGTCATGTTAGCTATTTCACAAATTTATTTTTAATTTCTAGAGATCCTCACTGGTTTAGCATGCTTACCTATGCTTGTTTAGGTTCTTTTATTCAATTCAACACTGGGTTATTAATTTTCAAGATGCTCGCTTATCTATTGAAATTATCAAGCAGATATATACACACAAACTTTCAGCTAACTAGAAAAAAAGTTGCAGTGCTTTCACTTGTGTACATGCTATGTGCCTCTGGCTTAGGTTTATATAAGGCTTCACAACCACCCGGAGTTACTAAGGTTGAAATTTCCATTCATAATCTACCTAACAACCTGGAGGGATTAAGTATTGTTCAACTTAGTGACATACATTTAGGACCCACTGTTGGATTTGTTAAGCTAGAGAAGATTGTTGAAATTGTTAATGGACAAAATCCAGGTAAATATTTCATTTAGCATCATTAAAACTACAGTTGTCCCTCACCACTTTGTACTTTGAGTTGACCGTCATGGTTTCATTCGATCACATTTTTTTCAAATACTTTATATTCATTTAAAAGTTGATGGAGACAGTGAAAATGATTCAGGGTGTGCTTGGTTGTCAGGTGTGGTACAATAATAATATGATATTTGTAACTTCTTGTAAGTCCTATTTTATCCTATTTTTCCTAATATTTCTTTTTGGATTATATGAGGGTAATGGTAAGTAAAGATGGTTATTTCACATCACAAGGCTCCAAATGGGTACCTAACATTAGTTACGGAAACAAAGGCGGCTGGGTAATGCGTAGAACCCTCAAAGCCGTGGCCTGTGAATGCTGCGTCACTTGCCAACAGACCGGCATGGTCTGTGGACGCAATAATTTTCTGTATAGAAGGAGCGTCTGTATAGATAAGACTTGACATAAGGCTATAATAATGTTGAACAAATATATTGAGATCATAATCAGATTTTCTTTGTTTGAATGACCGACATATTTTAATTATTTTAAAGATTATAATTTGTAAATAAAGAATAATACTTCACAGAAACATGGGGCACGGTGGTCGAGTGGCATGCGAGTTTGGCAGGCGTACTGAGGGTCACGGGTTTGAATCTCCATGAAGCCAAAGATTTGTTCCCCCGGCCAAGGGTTCCTTGAGTTCAGAAAATAATGGGTGTGAGACTGCAACGTTCGCTGTTTGGTTGCGTCCTGTCAGGCTAACTCATACTCTGTTTATATGTTATACATTTACTTCCTTGAGTCCACCCAGCTCCGAATGGGTACCTGACACTAGTTATGGAAACATAGGTGGCTTGAAAAGCGTGGTCCTTCATAGCCGTGGCCTGTGAATGCTGGGTCACTTCCCAATACGTTCTTAACAGAATGTAGGAGTTAAGAACGTAGGAAGCAATAATCTTCTGTATAGAAGGAGCGTCGGTTTAGATAATATTAAAAGAGCAGTGTGTAAAAATATTACTTAGCTGACCATAATTTCTGTGTACCAAAATATAAATTATGATCAAATCTTTTGTTAGTTTTTTTATTTGAGAACCAGCAACAGATTTATATATTGGAGACGTATTTAAGGTTATTATGATTATAGAATTTTATGTTGCGCATTTTTGTCATGAAAATTCAGGTATTTTATTTAATTGTTAAAATGTATCAATCACTAAAACAGAAAAAGAGTTAATGTTATCTGTATGTTGTTTAAAATTGAGGCCATTTGTATCTCTCATCTTTCTATTGTGTCCTTACGTTAGAGCTGTCTCTCCCTATGTCTACTGAAAAGTGACCTGCCCTAGGCCCTCACCTTCAAAATCATTCTTTTTATTCATAGGTTTGGAAAATGATGATTTTTGAGTCCAAGAATGTTATCAGAATTCCCAGTAAATTAAACCATGCTATAAAATCATTAGTGAATTTTTATTTATTTGGCTAATTTCTTATATTGAGGTTTCTACATAGATAACCATTTTATAATAACCATTGTTTATAATTTAATAAAAATGTATGGCACCTGCACAGAAACATTTGATGAAGTTGTTATTGGTTCTAAATAATACATGTATTGTTATTTTATTGGGCAATTCATGTGTGAGATACAAAAACAGATTGACGATATTTATGAAATGTGAATTATTTATATAGACATTTAAAAATTCATGAAATCACAAAATTCTTACCTTGATTGTCTTATGTTTTTTACATACCAGCTTGAAATTTTAATGAATTTTAATTAAATTTCTCAACAACAGGCAAATCTTTGAGTTTTAAGGTTAATTAAGGGTAATATAAGTAAAAAATAAGTGCTCCTTAGTATAGGAAAAATACCAAATTAAATATCTTGTAGACATATTTAATATGACAGCTTTAGTAGCTATCAATGGACTATTTATTTCTGTTTGAAAATTGCAAAATGAGTAATAATAATAATAATAATAACCCCCTTTTCAGACCATGACGGCTTATGGGGCAAGTGAAGTAGCGTTCACAAGTTTCATTGAGCCACCACTAATGAGCAAGGGATTGTGTCAATTGTGTGGCTAGCCTAATGCTCCGGGGGCCTTGCCAGCACCAAGGCTCGAACCAGTGACTCTCTTTTGCCTCAGTTTGACAGTCCAGCTTGCTACCACTAGACCACCGCGGCCCGTGTAAAAATGAGTGCATAAATGTTTAAACACTTTTTGCCAAGAGCACTCCCCATACAGAGCTGTTTGCAAAATCTTTAAAATAAAAAAACCTCTAGCTTACATATTTATGGACGGCATCTTATTAATTCTGGCTAGAAATATATATCTCTCTAATTTCTAGGCGGACATTACCCAACGGCTATTCCTACAACTGTCACATATTTGGCTGAAAATAAATCACTCATAGTATAGGTGCAGGTTACAAAGTTTCATCATCCCAGCCTTATATGTTTCAACTAATATATAGTTCATTATTAATGTCAGATTTTTTCAATATCCGCAGATATTGTTGTACTAACTGGAGATTTGGTGGATGGTTCAGTAGAGCGACTGAAAGGGGCAGCAACTCCACTTGGTTCTGTTAGATCAAAGTATGGAAACTTCTTTGCAACAGGTTGACTATTAGCCATATTTAATGATTTTGCACTGTTTAGTGAATAATCTAACAGCGGAGAATAATATCAAACTTCTTTCTTAATCTCAGTGATAAAAGTTAAATAATTTATTTCAATTTATTGTTAAAAACTAAGCACATATTCAGACAATTTAGTATGTTAAAGACTTAAATGTTGGGGGTCTTGAAATTTCATCTTGCCATCCCTCTGTGTCAAATAAATATCAGATACAAATTTAAAACTGCACCTGTTATTCTAGTACTAGCCAGAGTGTATTGAGCATGGGCACTATTATATATTATGAAATAAATCAGGTAATCATGAATACTACACTGGGGATGTTGACAATTGGTTCCAAGTCATCACAAGCCTTGGCTTTACTGTACTGCACAACAGCCATGTTGTGATACCAAGTCACGTGTCTGGAACAGAAGCTCAGTTATGTCTGGCTGGAACAGACGATGTTCAGGCGGATAAAATAGGGTAGGTCTGAAATAAACTATCACACAATTTCATATGATATATTCTATTCAAAATAACTTCAATTTGTCTGTTCTTCATGTCTGTCATCAATTTATTCTGCAATAACTAATTAGCTTATCATGAGATAAAATGATTGAATACATTTTTTTTTCCATGGCATTTTAACTTGAGTGGTAATAAAAATAAACTCATTACAAATAATTGTTTAGTTTCCTCATAGAAATGAAGACATAAATTCTATAAAACAAGATAAAGTACAGCAGTGCATTTCTTTTTCTTCTTGTTCCTTTTGATAAATGCAAAATGAAACAGGTCAAAGAGCCTTTCAAGAGAGCTAAAATATTTAACAATTTTACCTGAAAAGCAATTTGTTAAAAAAATAAAGTGTAATGGCCATTGAAAAGATAACCAAGTGCTCTCTGATAACAAAATAAATGAAAGCTGTATTTAACAAAGGATGTCGTTTATTATTCCAGGTACGGTGACCACAAGTTCGACCTGGAGAGTGCAGTTGGTTCCTGCAATCAGGATCGACCAGTCATACTATTGGCTCACCAGCCCGCAGCTGCCAAAATCGCTTTAGATTCAAAATACAGAATAGATCTCGTTTTGTCTGGTAAGTGTAGATATTGCTTAAATAATTGCACATGTCGATTCTTCTCTGCAATATTACTTAAAATAAAGTCATCTGGAAATTTAATGTATTTAGTTTTTCATTTTAGTTGTATTTGATTTAACTTATTCACTTGTGTTAAATTGTAATTATAATTTATAATCTACAAAAGATCATATTTAAAAAAAAATGTGGAATAGTTTTGTTCAAGCATTTAAACAATTGACAGTAATTTGTCTAAAATACATTTTTATCTTGTAGGTCATACTCATGGAGGCCAAATGTTCCCTCTTATTATTGGAGCGTACTTACTGAATCCATTTTATGCTGGGTTGTATGAGTACGGTGGTGAAGGAAGATATGTTTATGTCTCACAAGGCACACAGTATTGGGGTATCCCCATGAGAATAGCAACCTCTATGGAAATTACAAGAATCATCCTACATTCTTCTACACCATAACTCATCACTGATTTATAGATACATAGATTAAAATTAGAATATATAAATAAAAGTGTTGATGAGCAGCTTTTGACCATTTACATCTGATAACAATATTCTTTTTATATATTCTAAACTAGGTCACAACATCTGTAAAATATCCACATGATATTTATTTTAGGATACTGCAACATTTTGAAAGCTAATTGTGATTGAAGTTACTTATATTTATTGATAGCGATCTATACATTTTTTTAAAAAATTGACAAATTAAAATTTTAGCCCATGCTTTGCAAATATTTTGTCTATGTCAACATCACAATGTACGTATTTATTATCAGATTCTAAACATTTATAAAATATCTGATTCTTGACTTCCAGTCTTCCAGGTGGGAAATTGAAAGGCCTATTTAATTTCATTTCCATTCATGTTTACTACCTGATATCATGTCATGAACAGTCTCTAGTCATACTAAGATCAATGCAGTTTTATTTCAAATGTTGAAGATAAGGTGATCCTGAACATCTGGTGCATAAGGCATTTCTAAATTAAATGCAGGATTTACTAAACAAAGCTATTCTGAAATAAATTTTAAAAAAACTGTCAATATCGACATAATTTTATAATTCCTACAGCCTCCTTAAATTCCAGAATATCCTGAAATTCTTATGGAGTTTAAAAATTTAAATTAAAAAAAAACTCTTTAAATTACAAATTCTTTTAATTAAATGTCCTGAAATTTGATTTTTACTGAAGGTGGGGGGAAAAAAAAATTATTGCTCAAGATACATAAAGCAAAATATTTATTTTTGGGCAATTTTTTTAAAACCTATGTTAAACTTAAAATTGTATTGGCATTTTTTTCTTCTTTTATGACATTCCTGGAAAACTCATGGATTTTTATTCTAAGATTTTGTGCAGGGGCCATGTACGTTAGCCTAATTAACAGCAGCACAATTCAGTTGATCAAATATTGTGTTTTTTAAATTCAACAAAAAAGCTGATAGTTCAATAAATTTCTTTCAGCTTACTAAAGACACGGACACATTGCATATGATTACACTTGTTTTTTTTTGTTGTTGTTCGTCCATCGTGGTCAACGATGACCACTCTCATCATATTTGCTGGCCCGCCACATGTGTCCTCTGGTGGCTTATTAACCCCAGGCCTGCCAACCCTCCCGATTTTTTCGGGATTATACGGATTTTTTACCCATGCTTACGAAATCCCGATAAGACCCTTAATCTCCCGATTTTCCGAGAAAAAAAAATTCATTATGAAAAATCAGAATGCGAAAAAATTATAAAAAGAAAAAGCTAATACTAATAATGGCGGTGATGTATTTCGAAAATGAAAGATGCCACTTCCTAGGTTTTTTCCTGTACTTCCGTTATCCAAGCTAACCGCGATATCTAACTATTTCTTCGTTGGCCATCCGATCGTACATTGTTCCTTTTACCAGCCTAATAAAAAAAAATTCAGCTGTTCTGTGACTTTAAAAAAAAATGGATACATTTGTAAGGAACGCTGCTAAAAACGGTTTTCCAGTGACTGAGCTTCAGAGTGTTTGTACTAGTACTAAGACTAGTCTAACTAAACAAATAAAGAAAAGACGTCATTGGGACATTCGTTTTCGAAACAGTATCAGTATTTGGAAAAACACTCGCCTGTGGCCGTGGCGAAACATTTGCAATCTGTGCCAGACCTAATTATCTTTTGAAAGTGGTGGGTTCAATAACAATAAAAAAATAGTTTAATGCAAAAATTACAACTGCTGATTAGTAAAGTAAAAGTAGTGACTCTACATCTGTTAACAATTACTTTGTCATGTATTGTTGAAGGAATAGGAAATTCAGATATGAGATGGAAAGTTTTATTTACCATCCTACTTTTTGGAAGAAATAAAGATTTTTCGAATACTTATCTTTTTAATGCCAGATTCAAAGAAATTTTTCCAGAAAAACTACAATGAAACAAGAGCAATCATTAATTCGGTTAATTCAGATGAATGATACTCTTTCTTAACTTTCTAAAGTTTCTTACTAAAAACTATTTATCTAAAAGCAAAGCTAACTTCAATTGACGAAAGAACTGTTCAAGTTAAAAAAGGCCACTAGGGAAATGCCGAAAAGCTGAACTCTATGCAGCCTCTGTTCATATGTGAAAAACATGGTTATTCTCTCGTGTATCTGAATGCAATGTAAACATTTCCAGTATTCTGTGGTGTTCTGTAGACACTTAAATTAAAAGCTAATGGATTTAACTTATTACTTTATATTTATTTAGTATGTAGTTCTTAAACCAGCGCCGTGGGGTGCTGCAACGCCGCGCGTGGACCCCTCTACAGATTTTTTTTCTTGGCAGGTTGGCAGGCCTGTAACCCTATTCTGGCATGAAAAAGGCATCCGCATGTCAGACAAGAGATGGATGCGGTCCCTTCAGGAGGGTTTTGGATACGGTCCTTAAAGCGGGATGATTACACTATTAACAAAAAGAAGGGTGTTTTAGTTCTTGATCTCACAAATATATCATAGAATGAATCAAGTGTTAGGATCTGGTGTTACATTCTGACATGTGAATGGCACGCTAGTTGGTGTGTTAGGTCTTTTATGTTTGGTTTGTGTGTCACATATTGGCTTGTGTGACATATTGGCTGAAGTGTCATACGTTGACTGGTGTGTCAAATTTGGGTTGGGGTGTCACATACTGGCTGGTGTGTCACATTGTCTGGTGTGTCATGTTGACTAGAGTGTCATGTTTAGTTGGTCTGTGTGTCACATGTTGGCTGGTGTGTCATTCGTTGACTTGTGTGTCAAATGTGGGCTGGGGTGTCACATACTGGCTGGTGTGTCACATTGTCTGGTGTGTCATGTTGACTAGAGTGTCATGTTTAGTTGGTCTGTGTGTCACATGTTGGCTGGTGTGTCATGTTGACTTGTGTGTCAAATGTGGGCTGGGTTGTAACATACTGGCTGGTGTGTCACATACAGGCTGGTGTGTCACATTAGAGTGTCATGTTGGTTGGTGTGTGTGTCACATGTTTGCAAACTGTGTCAAGTTTCTTGTGGTTGTATCATGTTAACATTTTCATTGAAATTGAAGAGATGTGGAGCTTTCATAATATCAGATGTTATTTTTGATACATGAATTTTATGAACAATTGATTTAATTATATTTTGTTTTTGTATTTATCAGCTAGAAGAAAGTAAAATGTTGAGGTTTACTTTACGTTCTAATGATCATTTTGGTGTTTGATGTCTAAATAATGAATTAAAGTTCAATAGGATTTTGATATTTCATCAGTTCAATAATACCCCGTAATTTATTATTGAGTTTTTTAATGTCAAAATAAAGCAGCAATCAGTTAATTAATAGAAAATATCCCAAAATCTATCTCTTAAAATTTCACAAATTTTTTTATTTTTTACTATTATTAGAATTAGGTTTTTTATATAATAAAAGCTTACTAAAACTAAAATATTATGGTATTTAATAATAAAGGAAATATTTAGTACAAGTTGGGGCTTAATTCAGTAAAACATTTTAGTAACTGCCCTTTGGTCTGAAAACAGTACAAACATGTCATTCAAATGGCCTTTTGTCAGAAAAAGTCAAATTACGCCAGTAACTTGTTGATTAAGTGTCCTCTAGTCGGCAATCTTTACAAACATTGAGTAGTAATTTTTTTTAAAGTTTTTTAATTTTGTATTAAATTAAGGTAATTTTGCTAATAACCTTCATTTTACATTATTTAAAGTAATTAATGTTAAGGAATTAAAAATGTTGCCAATTTTCTTTATTTTTGGTCACAAAACATTTTTTCACATTTGTTTCGTGACCGTGACCCTGCAATATATTCGTTCAAAAGTGAGTTCTGTTTAATATCGTTTGTTGCTTCTCATATTGTTTTATACTGAATTTATTTATTAAAAACCACTAAGCAAAAAATCACATCTTTTCCTTATTATTATTATACAATTTCTATAAGTCTTTTATTATTAACTGAAATATTAACTATTAGGCAAGGCATAGTTCAACAAGATATGAACAGATAAAACGATTCCTTCCTAACTATCCCTTCACTAATCCATTCCTTACAAATAATCTCACCACAAATCCATTCCTTCCAAATGATCCCCACCAATCTATTCCTTCCAAATAATCCCTCCACAAATCCATTCCTTCCAAATAATCCCTCCACCAATACATTCCTTCCAAATAATCTCTCCACAATCCATTCCTTCCAAATGATCCCTCCACAAATCCATTCCTTCCAAATAATCCCTCCACCAATCCATTCCTTCCAAATAATCCCTCAACAATCCATTCCTTCCAAATAATCCCTCCACCAATTCATTCCTTCCAAATAATCCCTCCACAATCCATTCCTTCTAAATAATCCATCCATTCCTTCCACATAATCCCCCTAATCCAATCCTTCCTCATAACACATCTATTCCTACACTTGACCCTCCAATCCAATGCTTCCACATAATCTCTCCAGTCATGATGTAAGTCTAAGACTTAGCAATTCGGAACATTGAAGAAGCTCTGAACTCATTCACACCAATAGAAATAGCCCAAATTTAACAAAGTGCTTTTCAATTTGCATGCAACTAAAAATGAAACATAAATAAATTAAAATTCTATAAAACTTTATTTTGATACAAAAATAGCAATAGAAGAGAAGAATCGGCATGTAAAATTATTTAAGCAATATCTACACTTACAAGTTACAAGACATAACAAAGTCTATTTTAAACTTTGAATCTAAAGCAATCTTCGCAGCCACGGTCTGGTAAGCCAATAAATAGTATGACTGGTCAACGAAATGTAATATTATAGGTGACAAAGATCTTTTAAAACACACATTTTTATCTTCAGATCGCTACAGAAAATTTAATCAAACATTTATAATGAATAGATTGAGATAATATTTCATGACAATAGACGTTAAACACTTTTTATGACATTTAAATTAGTGTTATACTAGAGAGTGTGACCTGAGTCAAGGACATATCCCTTGCTCGGTATCCCAGTGGTAAGAGGAACTGTAATTAAACCTAGGTTTAAACAAGTTCCGTACCCATACACATTTAGCCTACTAAGAAAATTAATATCAGTTACATTTACACTGTGTAATTCGAGCATCTAATTCGTTGGAATAATCCATTTGAACATTGAACAGCTGATGTCTTTATGTTCAATAAATCTGTCTTCCACTCACTAATTTTGAATCGTAAATTCCATTTCTAAATCCAATGTAATCTACAAACTTTCGCAGTACCTTACTTTCGGTAGTCTAAAATAACATTGACATAGACCATTACAAAACTGGATCAGCATAAGTATTATTTTACTGTCGCTCGTGTCCAATTGGCTGCCATCTTGTATGAATTGTAGGTTTCATGTTATATTAAACATCTCTCTCTCTCTCTCTCTCGTTCTCTCTCCTCTCTCTCTCTCTCTCTCTCTCTCTCTCTCGTTCTCTCTCTCTCTCTCTCTCTCTCTCTCTCTCTCTCTCACTCTCTATCTCCTATATTAGTGTTAAGTTCATTGAACATAATTATTTACTTATTACACCCACTAGTTAAGTGCATTTCACTTGGAAACAATAAAATAAAGGGCAAAAGAAAAATACAAAATTGTTCAATGATATAATATATAACACTGAGAGTTGCTGTACGTTCCTTTAGAAAGAATGTTTGTAAATCCCTTATATTAACTTGTCGTGGTCAAACCCGCGGAAAAACAAAATAATTTTTTTTTAAAAGCCGTAAAAAAACAAGTTTTTGACTATAAATCCTTTATGTACGAGAAGTAACTAAAAGAATGTTTCATAATAATACGCAGCGCAAGACCATCCAAAAATACAAAATTGTAGTTGTCTCGCAAAACATGTTTAATATAATGCGCACCGATCAGGAATATGTTTATAAAAAGTGTTGTCAATAAAATACGCACCTTATTGCGCGACAGAAAGGATGTTCAATATAATACGCACCGCGACACTCTATCTCAAAAAATAACATGATACATAAAGATAAATAAAATAATCTAACAATTCAATAATTTAATTACGGTACATGCGATCGATCTGAAATTTTGATACATAGTTTTTATCATCGGTACAAAACTGCCTGCAAAAATTCAGCGCGCTAGCTTACGAGGAAGTGGATTAAAAAAAATGGATCCAAAGTTTTGGCGACAGACAAGCAATCAAGCAAAGAAGCAATCAAGCAAGCAAGCAACCAGACACCACGAGTTAATATAAAGGATTTAAAAACGACCAATTTCCCGTGATCCTATCGAGTTGAAATTTTGACATGGACTTGTGTTACCTAACAATGTATTGTATCAAAATTTCAGATCGATTAAATGTACCCTAATTAAATTAATGAATTTTTAGTTTATCTCTATGTATCTTTATGTAGAAAGTGTTAGCCGTCTGATATAGTTGACCTCCACAGCTCACTAGAGCTTCACAGGGGTCTGTTGCGCGATGCGTATTACATTGAACATAATCAATACTTTTAGTTTTGTGTCATATATAAGGGATTTATAGTCAAAAGCTTTGTTTCTACGGGTTGTTTTTTTTAACTCTCAAACATAACATAAAATTTATGTTAATTGTGAGGAGATAAAAAAGTTACATATATATATATATATAGTATTATATATATATATATATATATATATATATATATATATATATATATATATATATATATATCTAATATATAAAGCTCAAATGTTTGTATGTTTGTATGTTTCACTTTTCGACTTTCTGTTAGACAATCACGGAAAAACCAAATGACGGACGGGGACCAAATTTGGCAGGACGGTTCCTTTTACCCTGAAGGTGGTTTTAAGTTAGTTTTTGTAATTGTCCCTTTTGCCCGAATGCCGTAAATTAAATAATCAGAAAATGCAGAGACAAAGAATAAACAATTTAACCTCATTTCTGTGTTGAACAAATTTACGCGGACGTTCAAATGCCGTTCAAAGCGAGTTACTTTTGGTGACGTTTTTTTCCCCAATACTTTATTTTCAGCCGTGCGCATTTGAAAAAATATTATAATGTCTAATTACGGTGCGCACATTTTCGTGTACGCTTCATAATTTGAGCTGTGTATTACAAAGAATTGTCATTTTCTTTACTTTTACTTTCTATATATTAGATAGACACGTAAACATATTTAATTACAACTGCCACACGATGCATTAGATTTAATTGTTTACACGTTTACATTTAATAGCGAATTTGTTTTAATTATTTTCTGTTCCATAACTCGACATTTGATCAAAACCTATTTATGTAATAATTGTGTCAGTATTTTTTTCAAGGCTTCATTTTTAGCGGTGCGCGTTCTAAAATCTTTTATCGCCTGATTACTGTACACACATTTTCGTGTACGCATCTTAAATTTAGCTGTGTCCTATTAATATAACATTTATTTTTTGTTTCTCATTGATTTGTTTTGTTTGTTTTTTTTTAAATTAGGAATATAGCCTAATTTCTTTATTTATCTGTATTATCTTTATCTCATAGACGCTGTTGCAAATATTGTATTAATTACAATTGTGTTACGATGCAGTGTCGTAAATATATAATAGCTTTTTAGTGACGACAGTGGCAGAGATCTTTTGGAAAAACGTCAACAAAGCAGTGGCCTTTTTTTAATGGATACAAACAAACAAACATAAAAATATCCACATACAAACATTTGAGCTTTATATATTAGATATATGCGTTTAAATTATTTTATTTCAATTATTTTCACGATGCATTGTATTAATATTTTACATGCAATGAATAAAATTGGGATTTTTAAAAAAATTTAATTCATAACTCGACATTTAATTAAAAACCATAGATGTAGCGAGTTTATTTTATGTTGAAAGTGATGGCCTATGTCAAATAAACTTACACTTTGAAAACAGTTTACTTAAGCTTTATATACACTATACATTATAAACTTTCGCTACCGAACGTATTAACAAAAGTTGACTAAATTTAATGAAGTGATCCTGAAAACGCTTAATTAATATGAATTGCGAACTGAATATGTTTTTATGTTCATTCCTTTGTATTCAGAATAGCATAGGCCATTTCTAAAATTGCCTTTTAATAATTTTTAAGATGCGCTTATTAACAGACGTTGAATCTTTTTTTTTCATTTTCATTTTATTTTTCAGATATAAAATCTGGTGTGTGTGTGTGCATTGAATATAATTTACAAAATATGATGCCTTATCCGAAATAGGGAACAAAAAAAAAGATTCCCTTTTTGAAATTATACACATTGCTTATAAACTGTAAATATAAATCGTAAAATATAGAGACATAAAAAATGTTAAATATTATTTCCCTGTCACAACAATTATGAATACGTCAAAAGGAGGAGTTATTTTGGTCCAGTACATTTACTTTATAACAAGACTTCATTTTATGCGGCCAGCTTTCTATATTGTCTAAATATGGTGTGCACATTTTTTTGACATCATTTTAATGCGATCGGTTTTTTAAAAAAAAAGTATTTTAGAAAGTACATTTATAATTTTTTTTTATTTGCGCTATGAGTCACTTAGCTTTTGCCTTTTAAAGGGATATTGCCACATGTTCTTTATCTCATAGACGTGGTTACAAATATTATATCACTTAAAATTGTGATACGATGCAGTTTCGTAATTATATATTACATTTTTGAGTGACGAGGGTGGTAGAGCTCTTTCGGAAAACCTATAAGTTATGTTAATTTTGTACAAGTGGGAATGAAATTGTAAATTTAGTCATTATGGTCGTCAAGAAACATTATTTAATACATCATATCTTTTAAATAGTAAGGTTATGTTAAAAGGCACTGCATTAAGTGAAAACAACTAATGCGGTAAAATGGCATATCTCTGTTTCTCATAAGATTTTAGCTAAATAGATGAATCTGAAATTTAACTTGGCAAATAAAAATTGTACTAACCAGAAACTAATACTTGGATAAAGGGTCAGCACACTCCCGCTACAAAGTGCGGGTATTTTTCTAGTATATATATATATAACATTGAGAGTTACTGTACGTTCCTTTAGAAAAAGTGTTTTTTGTTAAACTCTCAAACATAAAATTGTAGGTTAAGTTTGTGATAAAAAGATACAAATATTATTTATGTTTCTACTTTTAAAATTAATTAATTTTTTTGTTCTTGAAAATGAAATACAAATAAAACAAGTTGTTAAACGAAAGTTTGAAAAACTTAATTTGTTACAACGTTGGCCAATAAATTTTTTTAAAAATCCTCTAAAGAAACGTCCACATGACTTCAGCTGCACTATTTGAAGTAAATCTAGACGAATGCAATAACCGAAGATATTCCAGTCTATACAATTTATAAAATTTGATTTGTATGCAACAGGGCTGTCCACAAATGACTCACGGGATAAGGCAGATTTTACCCCCTTCCCCTGCGTGATGTCATTTATGAACGGCCCAAACTTCTTAGAAAATGAAAACCTATTATTTCATATTTTAAAAAAATGATACAATGTTAGAAAAGTAAGTAACATTGGGGTAAGTCAGCACACTGGAATTTGAATTTTGGCGATCAGTTTCCGGCGTAAAAGTACATGATGCAAGGGGTCACCACGGATCTGCTGACCATTAGCCACGTGACGATTTCCTTGACGATAAGAAGCGTCGTCACAGCCATCTCCGGTTGACTGATATCAAAGATGGCGAAGGGCATGACGAGTAGAAAAAAGAAGAGAGAGTTGGCTAAAAGGTGGCTTTTTTCACTATTACCGACTTGATTTTGTACTGGTGGAATGGCCTTGTCATTTGGGTTACGAGCAACTTGTGCAGCACGTCGGTTATGTTTAATGTTGGTGGAGTTAGGAAGCTTAATGCGTTCCTGTGCAGTATTTCTGGGGTAATGAGCCACTTGGCCATTTTGTTGTGGTACAGTATTGATGGAGTAATTAGCCACTTGGCCGTTTTGTTGCTGTGCAGTATTTATGGGGTAAGGAGTCTCTTGGCCATTTTGTTGCGGTACATTATTGATGAGGTAAGGAGCCACTGGGCCATTCTCTTGCGGTACAGTATTGCAGGGGTAAGAAGCCACTGGGCCGTTATCTTGAGTTACAGTATTGATGGGATAAGGAGCCACATGGAAATTTTGTTGTGGTACAGTATTGATGGGGTAAGGAGCCACTGGGCTGTTTTGTTGTTGCACAGTATTGGTGGGGTAAGGAACAACTTGGCCATTTTGTTGCGGTACAGTATTGATGGGATAAGGAGCCACTTGGCCATTTTGTTGCGGTACAGTATTGATCGGGTAATGAGCCACTTGGCTGTTTTGTTGTTGCACAGTATTGGTGGGGTAAGGAACAACTTGGCCATTTTGTTGCGGTACAGTATTGCAGGGGTTGTGAGCCATTTGGCTGTTTTGTTGCTGTGCAGTATTGGTGGGGTAAGGAGGCACTTGGGGATTTGGTTGCTGTACAGTATTGATGAGGTAATGAGCCATTTGGCCATTTTGCTGCTGCAAAGTATTGATGGGGTAAGGAGCTTCTTGGCTGTTTTGTTGCGGTACAGCATTGATGGGGTAAGGAGCCACTTGTCCGCTTTGCTGTGGTACAGTATTGATGGGGTAAGGAGCCACTTGGCCGTTGTGCTGCGGTACAGCATTGATGGGGTAAGGAGCCACTTGTCCGCTTTGCTGTGGTACAGTAGTGATGGGGTAAGAAGCCACTTGTTGGCCATTTTGTTGCTGTACAGAATTGATGGGGTAAGGAGCCGCTTGCCCGTTTTGCTGTGGTACAGTAGTGATGGGGTAAGGAGCCATTTGTCGACCGTCATGTTCAAGTACAATATCGACTGGCTTTAGCAGATGGTGTTGGCTGTATTGATGGACAGGAGGCGAAGTTACAGTTGGATGGAATTCAGCTTGAACAGCAACTTGATTAGAACTCAACTGACTGCTTGGCTGTGTTTGTACAGCAATAGGAACAAGTTGGCTGTCAGCTTGTGGAAGTGAATAATGTTGGAGCTGCTGATTATGTGATTGTTGAACTATATTTGGAGGCAGTGGGATAGTTTGTTGAGGAACCATTTGATATGGATGCTGTTGGCTATTTGGATGGGGAAGTGTAGGATATGGATGCTGTTGGCTATTTGGATGGGGACGTGTAGGATATGGAGACTGTTGGCTATTTGATTGTAGAAGTATGGGATAATGAGGCTCTTTGCTGTTTTGTTGTGGAATTATAGGATACAGAGGGTGTTGGCTGTTTGCTTGAGCATGAGTTTGGACGGGATATTGCTTGAGGTGCTCAATACGATATTGGTCTTCTTCTGAAATTCGGTCAGATGTTGATAAAGGAACCAATGTGACAACTTGTGTGTTTTGTGATCCTGGAATAACTTCATAGCTATGATGTACATTTGGGTAGACAATTTCCATCTGTGATTGTTCATGTGTGGAGTTGTATTGACTTCGGGTGTCTATATGGTCTTGTTGAAAGGCAGGGTTGACAAATCCAGGTTGAAATATGTTAGACTGGGTAAGTTGAGGACTACCATTGTCTTCAGGTTGCTGTGCATGAATAACATATTGACCATCTGTTAACACGAACTTTGGCGTCTTCGCGCTTTGGATTCGAGAATATTGCCTCAAGAAAGAATTTCTATTCGGTGTTGGTGCTGTTGGCTGTAAGGGTTGTGTTGGTGCTGTTGGCTGTAAGGCTGGTGTTGTTGCAGACATTTTAGTTGCAAATACTCCTCTTGATCTTAAATCATGATCTAGAGCGAAAATCTCCTTCGCGTTAAATCTTTTGTTTCTAGTAGTTCTGGAAGCAGCAGGAGATGTGTGGAATTCTAGGGCTTTAGCCCTGAGATCGCCTTTTCTGTTGGGTAAAGTTCTAAAAGTGTTCTTATCGGTATTTTGAACTTGACATTTCAGGACTATGCTCGTGAGAACAGCAGCGATGGCCGGTAACATTATGGACACCATGATCTGGGCTTTGATCTGATCGTGAGTCCGATGACTCTGGCAGGTAACCGAATCAATATTGACCAGCACCAAGGGTAAAATGATGACCACTCCCAGTACCCAAGGGGCGCTACTGAACAGCAGGGAGCTAACCAGTCTAAAAACTTTAGTTCTGCTGTTACCCTGCGTCTTGCGGCGGAACACGATCTCCGCCGCTAGAGTGATGAGCCCCATCCCGTACACAAAATTGAGAAGATAATTTGTATACGCCCATGAAGATCTGATTGATCCGCATGACAGGGAATCAAAACCTTTGAAAAACACTTCTGCTTTTAAAGTAAGCGCGAAGAGAGCCAAGAAGACATCTCCGATGGCCATAGAGATGATTGTTAAACTCTTCGGGTTGAACAGAACATTTCCTTTTTTCATGAATTTGATCATTAACAATAGGTTGACAACTAAGATCAGGACGATGAATATGACACAAAGAGCTTTGTTTGCATCAGGGTAGATATCCACGATGCTGCCAGACTTTTTGTAAGCCTCATAGTTGCTCTTTTCAAGATCCATGACCAAAGGCTTTATATTTTATTTGGAACTTTTAATTGAAGGCAGAAAGGTTTTCTTCTTAGATTCAATAACCTTTTCAAGTTTCTGCAGAATAAAATGATTTGTATAAGATCATGAAATCAAATATTATCTAACATTTTTTATACATTTAAAAAATATAATTAACTTGACACGAAAAAAATGAGGAAATAAAAAAAGCACTAGTTATATTTATACGGCTTGTAACAAGTCATGAAAACAGTTATGTGTTACAAATAGATTGCGTTCTCCCATACATTTTAATAACAGGCCATTCACCCATCAAAGATAAATTATTTTAATGGTATTCTTTCAACAATGTTCAACAAATTATGCGATTTTTTCGAAGTGTCATTTGATTTTCCGGTTACGTATTGTTTTTAAGTATGTGGCCTGCTCCAGAGTGGGCAAAGAGGAAAATCTTTTTGTACACACTCTATATGGAACTGCCAAAAATGTTGTCTATCACATTGCTTTAACATAAATGTACCCTTTTATTGCATGCAAATAAACAGTTTTGTAGGCTTCTACAGAAAACCTTATTTTAAAGCCGGGAAAGCCGTGTACTTGCACCTAGTTATTTATATACCGGAATATTAAGAATACGCTTTGATGTTACGGTCGCTCGCGTATTGGCTCTGGTATTCTGCCGTAACACAACAAAAAATGGTTAATAAGTTTATAACACCTAATTGAAGTTACGGTTAATTGGCCCTTATTAAACGGGACAGGTCCTGATCTGAGGACCGGTTAACCGTTAACAACCTTAGTAATTGTTAATAAAAATGTTTTGATGTGTTATTTTATCCCGATTACTACGGTATTACCTTATTTTATCTAAGTTGCTACCGATACCGATATTGCCTATTCCCTATCGCTATATCGGCAAAAAAAAATATCCGTAATATCGGTATCGGCACTATCGGAAAAAATGCATATCAGTAGACACCTAGTATTTATATCTGCGTGTGCCATCTTATATTTGTATCTGCGTGTCAACTTGTATTTATATCTGCGTGTGTCATCTTGTATTTAGAGCTGCGCGTGACACCTTGTATGTAAATCTGCATGTTTTCTTGTGTTTATTATTTTAAATTTCACTTAGTATGAAACTCCGCCACTATCTAAATCGCAAATACTTGGCCTGTTTTGTTTGATATTTGCTTAGGACTTAGGATGTGTGTAACACACGGAGACGAAACTTTCCTTTACTTGTACTCATTGTAGGTGACTGTTATTCTGTTTCCAAACAATAATCTCAAACATTTTAAAAAAGAACACTTCATTACATAGAATACCTTAAACTGTATTTGTCGATATTATTAAAATGTATGTGTATTGTGTTTATGGATTTCTTTTTGCACGCATGAGATAGGGGCCATTATATTTTTTTTCCTGCCAACTCGAATGAACGTATGAGAAATATGCAAATGGCTTTGTCATTTATCAGAAACAAAAACGACATTTTCCCGTAGATATTGTTACTATTTTCAGACAAGGTTTTCAATAAACGATGTTTTCAATATAAATAAAGAGGTAACAATAACTTTGCAAATTTTGTTGGTATAATAAAGTTGTTTTGTTTTACACGGCATAAGTTTAATAAGCTGACTCAAATTAATTTAGAAATAACAAAATATCGGTCAAAACAGAATATTTGATAAATATTTGAAAGCAATTTGGACGACCTGATTACCCAGATATTCAATTAATAGATTTTGGCCATGAAATAACAAGGAACAACTTTACCTGATCTTCTTATAATAGGAAACGTTACTTTATCTTAATGAAAAAACTCCTGCTTCTTGTAATAATCAGCATGACCTGAATATATTCATACTCGTCAATAAATTATAAAACGTGCTTCATTTCTAAATATAATTTTTTACGCAATTTCCCATGAGAAAAATTGCGTTTATATATTTGAAATGTCTGTCCTGTCTGTTCGAGCTTGCACAAGCAATTACTCCTGAACCATACAAGTTCAGGTCTTTTGCAAATATGTTAAGGAGGTCCCAAGGAAGTGCACGGGCCAAAAAATTCCCTAAAAGGTTTACTGGATTTCCTGGAAAATCCCCCCCCCCTAAAAATAAAACAACGAAAGAAATATCAGTATTTTGTCAATTTCTAGCCAACCATAACACCTGTCGGGATGAAACAAACGCGAAACGCTAGCTAATAATATTTAGAACAATGTTGGAGAAGGAATTTTGGAAACTTTTTTTTTCGTTCGACTCCCGTAATTTTAGCAGCAATTTGTAGATAGCAATTGTTTTTGTTTACTTTCAGAATTATTGATTTGAAATGACTTTTAAATGCAATCTAGAATGATTTCCCTTGAATAAAAAATATTACTTGTTTCATCCTCGGTCGATGCCTAACAGCAATCCATAAATACTTCAAAAAACTTCTCCTGATCAACAAAACCAGTGGCGTAGCCCGGGGCGGTCTCCATTTGCCGCCCTTTTCAAGGGCCGTCCATAAATGACGTCACGCACCTGGGGGGCGGAGGGAGTGAAGCATTTGTGACGAGGGGGGTGTGTTTAAGAAATGTGACATCACGTCAAAACGCGCAATTTTAAATAAAATGTCCACGTAAATATTTGATTACTGACACTTTATTTAATGACGTTTATGTAAAACGCGTGTTACGATATTAGAATGCAACGTTACACTAAAAACATCTTAAATGGCAAAAAATCTTTTTTGAAACATGCTCAAACAGAAAATACGACTTTTAAAGGGGGGGGGGTCAAAGCTTTGTGACGTCTTATTGAAGAAGGGGTCTAAGTTTTTGTGACGAAGTGTGACGAGGGGGGAGGGGTGAACAATTGGCCAAAATAACTTTTTTTAAGGCCACAAGAAAGTTACTGAGGTCGCAGGTCCCCCCCCCCAAACACCCTGAGACAAAACATATGCCATCTTTCCACAAATTTATAGGCTGATATAACAGCATTTTCTATTAGCACATATCTTTGTTCCATGCAAAGGTTTTGCATTAATTTACAAAATGACAGGTTCCCATAAATTGATATAACATAGAAAAGAAAATGATTACATTGAATTGAGTAAAATTCCAGCATCTGATCTCGTTTTACTAGTTACATCTTCAGACGTCAATTTTACCATGACGCTTGAAATTTTAAAGTATGTCTTTTTCGAAATTATTATGCTTATTGTGGTGTTTATTAACAGAGAAATTTGAATATTTACATATTCTTGTCATAAATCTTAATAATTTTCCATAAAATAGACGGATTCCAAATATTAAGCGTAACATGCTTAATGAATAACCGTATTCTAATGAAAAAACACAAATTATTTTAAGCTACTTTAATGCAAATTGTTGCAAAAAAACAAAACAAAACAAAATAGATTCAATTTTTTATAAATTACCTTACAATAATTTTCTGAAAACTGAAACAGTAATATAAATTACTACTTGCAAGTTAAATACAATATTTGAACCACCATGCCTTGTAGGTACTTGTTCGCGCATCATTCTGTGAATTTCAAAATTCCACGTAAAAACTGTCGTGGTGAAATTAATTGCACATATTATTCAGTCCAGCGGTGATGTGTTTTTTGGGTTGTTTTCTTATAAAAGCGTCACCTGTGACTTATATCGCTTAGTTTTCGACACCAAAAAAAAACTACAAAACGGATACCTTTTGTGAGGGTTAAAAAATTTTGAACGGTTTTGCATTAGTTATAATACACACTGTGTAATCCAACAAGTGTGCGAATCCGTTAATGAAGACCCGAAATTACGATATTTTTGTTTCACCTTGGTTTTCCCCCTTCAAAAGAAAAAAATGGCGGTTGTCGGAAATGGTTGTACTTTTCAAATGCCCACAAATGCATCCCCCCCGCCCCCCTAAATGAGTGCCGCCCTGGGCGGACCGCCACCTCTCCTCGCTACGCCACTGAACAAAACAGTATACAAAGTTTTCAAACTTCCTCTAGTTTCTTGTAGTTGCGATGTGCTGAATGTCTGTATGATTAGGAATCCTAAAACCTACAGAGAAATTAAATTATATATAATTATTGCACAATTTACTAATATTACCACCTTGAGATTGTTTCGTATCATATAAAGTCCCCAGAAACGTTGTGACTTAAAAGTATAATATTTTCTTATAATTCTTCGTAAAATTGTTAAGTTCGTAACTCACTGGCTTTTAACAAAATCACACCTTTCACTAATTCTTAAATAGCGGCAAAGCTAGACGATGCTATGACGTTTTATCTAATCAAATTTGTTGATCTTCCAGTAGTACCCAAAAAATCACATAGAAGCAAAGAAACTCACCCGTTAAAAGCCGATCTCGCGTCGAAAATTAATTTGCAATGACATAACCTTTCCATATAACCTTTCCACATAAGCAGTGACAGAGCCACCTAACTTTGATTGTCACGTGATTCTATCCAGGATACGACATAGGGCCATGGGCACAAGGTAGACTTTGCCATTACTCAAACAAGTCTGAAAGGAGGGGGCTTTTTTTAAAAGTCAATATTCACCGCTTTTTTTTCCAAAGACGATATAACTATTGCTTTCATCATTCTGAAAGCCTCTTGGTTAGGGGAGGTTGTATTAGAAGATGGTTTTATTAAAGAAAGAGATATCGGAGGTACTGAATTGACGGTGGGTGGTTGCATTTAAAATTGGGAAGGGTTGTAATGTTGCAATTGAGATTAGATAAAAAATAAAAACTGCCAAGTGAAATTGAAATTCTGTATAAGTGACAGGAGAGACCTTGTAAATGTGAGGTGGATTTGAAAGCATGGGCACACGGGACCTGGTAGTAACGACAGGATACCGGATAACAATGACAGGAAACCGGATAGTAATGACAGGATACCGGATAGTAATGACAGTAGACCGGATAGTAATGACAGGAGACCGGATAGTAATGACAGGATACAGGATAGTAATGACAGGAGACCATATAGTAATGTTGGGAGACCGGTTAGTAATGGCGGGAGACCGGATAGTAATGACAGGAGACCGGATAGTAATGACGGGAGACCGCATAATAATGACATGATATCCAGGATTATAATTACACTAGCGTATCATCCGTGAAAAATGACGGAAGTTTTCAGCTGAAATCTATTTATTTTGAAAAAAATGCACTTTTTTTAGGGCGCCTATGGCGCCGACCTTTTTCAAAAGCCCAACTAACTTGTCCTTATTTGATAAATACGAAATATTAAACTTTCTGAAATGTACACAAAGTATTTTATAATAGGGGTTGTAGGGTGCCTATGGCGGCCCCTTTGTTTTTTTTATTTTATAATTAACCACCATCAAATCCTCTTTTTACATTGATCCATTTTCCAAAATTAAAATATGAGCTAAAACAATGACGTCATTTAATATTTTTTTACAGGCATCTTTAATTTGAACACCTTTTGATGCACTGTACAGTAATTTGGTGCGCTGCTTTCTAAAATTAGTAGCGTCACGGACAGACACTACGTGACATTGCAAATTATATTGTTTAATTGAATTTAGTATGTTGTTTATAGCTTTCAAACTTGTGAAAACCATTGTAATTTATATTTTTATTTATATATTTATTTATGTCTTGGCAATTTCCTTATGATCTTGTCGGGAACAGTTCTTATACTCTGGTTTGTCATCTCATGTTCTGGTCTGTCATCTAATGTTCAGGTCTGTCATCTTACATTCTGCTCTGTCTTCTTATGTTCTGGTCTGTCATCTAATGCTCTGGTCTGTCATCTCATGTTCTGGTCTGTCATTTTATGTTCTGGCCTGTCATCTTATGTTCTGGTCTGTCATCTTATGTTCTGTTTGTCATCCTATGTTCTGGTCTGTCATCTTATGTTCTGGTCTATCATCTTATGTTCTTGTCTGTCATCGTCTTAGGTTCTAGTCTGTCTTCTTATGTCATCTTATTTTATGGTCTAGAATCTGTTCGTATGGTTTGGGCTTTTGTCTCCTTATAATGTCCCCTTACACCCTTCACGAGAAACACTTTTGAGTAATTGTTATAATGAAGTCAACAAGTGCAGCTTCTGCGAATCATCCCGAAGTGCAGAGTTCTATTTCCGAGAATGTTGAAAATACCTCCGTTCCCCAGTGCGAAACTAGATTCACCATCCCTGTAGCAAGCATTAGCCTTAAATCTGAATGAATTAGGTAAACATGGTAAGGCAAATAATTTCCCGGACATTGCTGCTGGTTAACAGGCGTTTTGTTTGAACTGTCTCACAAAACACGACCAGGATGCTGCGCCCTCAGCTATCACGTGCTGGCAAAAGTGTTATTACTGTCGCTATTGCTGTCGTTAGGGCAGAGCGCTTTCACTGTGATAAATGTTTTACTTAAGAAAGTCGGTTATGTAGAGGATATTTTGCTTGTAAAAAGAGAAATTATAAAGTTGGGTGAAAAATTAATATCTGGCGTGTTAAGTATAGGGATATTATAGATCAAATTAACTCTGAAATTTTCGCCCAATCATAACATCGTATGCCATAAGGATTTACAATATGGCTTACAATCATTTAAAAAAAAGCGAAGACTCAATTTTTACACCACTCTATCTTATTATAAGTTATCCTCTCAAATTTTCTTCTAATATGTGTAGTGTACTCTTTCCATGCTAGATCAACTCCTATATGGTTACCAAAGGGGCCGTCCATAAAGGACGTCACGCACTTTTGTGACGAGGGGGAGGGAGGGGGGTTGAAGAAATGTGACGTCACATCAAAAGGGTAACTTTAAATAAAACTTCCACTGAAATATTTGGTCGCTTACGATTTTTTTTTATATTATTTTTTTTTAAATCAGTGCTTCTCAATGTCATGTGCCGGTCGGTAGGCCATCAGACGCTGGTTGGCGTAAGCTATCAAGAAACGAAAATTAAATCTAATTATAATCCTTAAGTTTGAGAATCCACAAGATAACGTATGAAATTGTTACACTGCGTCGTTTGATGTTGACATCAAAGCATTTGTGATGTAACCGCAGCTCCGTTTGGTTCTCTCATGGCAGGAGTCGTCGTTAGCCCCGAAAATGCTACTGATGAGTATTTATAAGCATGACAAGTGTCTAAAAATGATCTGAATATGATGATGTGTAGATATTTCAAGTCAAAACGACACGGAATATCCATTTTTCTTTAAAAGGGGAGGGGGGAGGGAATCTATTTGATAGAATTAAAAACGTTTTAAGTTTGATATAATTGTTAGATTGGTTTTTGGTCAAACGCCCCTGGCCATTCTAGTCTTCTAGATATAATGATAAATGAGCCCATTTAAAATTATTCAAGTATTCATTAACTTTATTGAATGCATAAAATTCTTGAGAACGCAATTCGAGAGGAGCACAAAACAACTTTTCTTCTTAGCTCAGTTTTAAGGCAATAATCATATATATATTTACCCTCAACTAACTACAGCTGACTCACTTTGGCCTAACGCTAAGGGACATCACTCTCCTTTTTTAAAAATTGAAAATTTAGACTTAAAAATCATAAACATTTTGGTTTCCAGATTAACATTAAACACACTCCACACTATTATTAATTGAACAACTTCATGCGACGCTCGAAAAGAGTTATTTTTTGGTGCAGTAATTTAGTGCGCTTCTTTCTAAAATTTCTCGCCGTAAAAAGATATTATATTGCGTCATTGTTTTAGCTCATATTTTAATTTTGGAAAAGGGAACGATGTAAAAAGAGGATTTGAGGATTGTTAATAATAAAATACTTTGTTTACATTTCAGGAAGTTTAATATTTCGTATTTATCAAACAAGGATAAGTTACTTGGGCTTTTGACAACAAAAAAGTGGGCACCGTAGGCGCCCTACAGCCCCTATTATAAAATACTCTGTGTTCATTTCAGGAATTTTAATATTACGTATTTATCATACAAGGACAAGTTAGTTGGGCTTTTGAAAAAGGTTGGCGCCGTAGGCACCCTAAAAAAGTGGCCGCCGCAGCACAACCTAGTTTTAAATCTCACAGAAAGGATACGTGCTACAGACAAGTCATGTGGATTAAGATTATTGTCACTCGTGTCAATATAAATGAAAGTAGGGTAGATTTAGGTGTCTTCGTGTAGTACGTAGGTAAGAAATCTACATAGTTGTCAAATTTAAAAAAATGCTTTTTCTGGAAGGGACCGGTTCAATAATGGGCATATGTTCCAAGCGTACACGCACACATGACGTATTTTAATATATCTAGTGGATTGTAGTGGATGTTATATGTCCCAAATGAGTCTGCATTACCCCCAAGAATTCCCTTTTTGACACCAGATGAGGTTATTTACCTCTGTTCGCCGACCTCTTTCTTACGGGATGCCCGTCAGTCAATTGAGGGATTTTTTAAAAAATACATTTTAAAATTTTTTATTTTTAAATAACTTTTTTCTAAACAAAGACGTTAACCATGATGATTAATAGTCAATGTTTAATTTGTATGCATTAAAATAAAATATAATCTAAGGATGTTAACACAGTTCGTTTTCTGAAGGCCGCTTAAACGTTTATAAAAAAAAGCTTCACGCGGGGTACGATATTACAATGTAGATCTTCACTAAATAAAGTAATAAATACTTAAATGCATAAAAGTATTTGAAACATACTTATTTTCAAATAGAGAATAAACTTTTTTTAGGGGGGGGGGTCAAAGATTTGTGACGTATTTTTAGAGGGGGGGGGGTCTAAGTTTTTGTGACGACGCGTGACGAAGGGGGGGGGAGGGGGTACAAAATCGGCCAAAATCGCGTGACGTCATTTATGGACGGCCCAAAAGTTAATTTTAGCTCTGTTAAAGTTAAACCTGTTTTTAAATCTTTCAATTTAGCAGACATAATATTATATGTGAAGATACCAGACAACAAACGATTTACATGTTTCTATGTTCTGGGCGTTGCCAAAGTGAATGTCACAGTACAAACTTGTATTTTACCAGAGTAAATACCTCAGTGGAATAACGTAAACTGTATATTTATTCAAGCTGCGCATGTCTTGGGTAGCTTGAACAGCTGTATGTGTCGGGGTTGCTCAAACAGATGTGTCGGGCTAGCTATAACAGCTGTATGTGTCGGGTTAGCTATAACAGCTGTATGTGTCGGGTTCGCTAGAACAGCTGTATGTGTCGGATTGGCTAAAACAGCTGTATGTGTGGGGTTTGCTATAACAGCTGTATGTGTATGGTTTGCTAGAGCAGCTGTATGTGTACAGTTTGCTATAACAGCTGTATGTATCGGGTTAGCTATAACAGCTGTATGTGTATGGTTTGCTAGAGCAGCTGTATGTGTACAGTTTGCTATAACAGCTGTATGTATCGGGTTAGCTATAACAGCTGTATGTGTCAGGTTCGCTAGAACAGCTGTATGTGTCGGATTGGCTAAAACAGCTGTATGTGTGGGGTTTGCTATAACAGCTGTATGTGTAGGGTTTGCTATAACAGCTGTATATGTCGGGTTTGCTATAACAGCTGTATGTGTGGGGTTTGCTATAACAGCTGTATGTGTGGGGTTTGCTAGAACAGCTGTATGTGTAGGGTTTGCTAGAGCAGCTGTATGTGTATGGTTTGCTATAGCAGCTGTATGTCTCGGGTTTGCTATAACAGTTGTATATGTCGGGTTTGCTAGAACAGCTGTAAATGTCGGGTTAGCTATAACAGCTGTATAAGTCGGGTTAGCTTTAACAGCTGTATAAGTCGGGTTAGCTATAACAGCTGTATGTGTCGGGTTTCTTAGAGAAGCCGTATGTATCGGGTTTGCTAGAGCAGCTGTATGTTTGGAGACATCTAGAACAGGTGCAAATGTCAAAGGGCTCGGCGAGCAGGATTTGCCCATATGCCGAAACGCGTTTCACAGTTTATAAATATAGGAAACTTAATGTCTTCATATCTAAAAAAAGCAAGAACAAAAAAACACTCTTTGTCACTTGACTGAGACTATTTTGGGAAGATATCGGTTGTTATCATTATAATTGATTCAATAAAATGTGACGCTTTAATCAATTGGCGTCACTGCAAATTCACAGGTTCTAAACTTGGTGATTTAAGGGGACAAACTCTTGAGAGCTAAATCCAAATAAGGCCAAACAAAAAAATGGTCAACTTAAATCTTATTTATTTTGACGTATAGTTTCTTTTTTTTACCCCCAACATTTTCACGATAGCTTATAACTAGTTAAATGTTTTAGAAGTTTCTCCTATTGAAGTCAATGTGAAAGCAAATAACTGATTGTAAATCGTTGAACCTGATAAGTCAATAGTTTATAGGCAAGTGTTACTGTCATTTCGACTGTCGTATCACGCCAGGAGTGAACTGATAAATGTAACACGGATACACAAAGATTAAGGAATCAAGTGTAGATACTTTACTCTTAGTTGAAACAAATCTATAGATATTACTACACGCAGATGAGACGCTGAATGGTCATTTCAGAGATATTTTTATAACTTAATAATAATATGATTACAAATAATTTAATGATGCTCATTTAAGTGGTAATCATGGTACACGAGCTAAAACTGTTAGTAAACTGTTTATTTTGTGATATTTTATTCATTGCATTTGATGTTTATGCAAAATGTAAGAACCAGAAAAATTGCCTTGATTTATATTTTATGTTGATCTATTTATGGCGAGACTTAGGCGTAAAGAGGTCAGATTATCATATAGCAATATTGGATTAAAAGCTGAAATAACGAACTTTTGTTAAATAATATTTTAGGGATAGTTATAATATTTATATTTCAAAATAAAAACGTTTTTTAAAGATAATGATTAAATTTGCATTAGCAAACGAACATTTGATGAACACCTGCACGTCTTGAAACAGAGATATCAATGATAGTCATAGTGCTAAAATTAACAAAGAGATAGAATAACGTATATATTATCATGTTTAATGTATACACATTTTTCAATCCACAGGTGTAGGGTAACGCATGTGACTTTGTTAATGCCAATTGAACTCATTGCGTTTTATAATGAACTAGCACATAAAGAAAAAATTGAATGAAACTTTGATTGACCATCATTGACACTTTTAAACACAGATCAAAAGGAAGACTATAAGGCAGCGTTCAATATGTACGGCTTAGAATATGATGCTAATGCTTTGAACACCGCTTTGAAAGCTTTGAACGTCATCTTCATTCTCCTAATCCTGCTTGCCAACGGTTTGCTCGTATTCAAGAATGCCCGTAAATGTGATTTCATGTACAAGACCAAAACTATGATAATTTTATCTTTGGCTTTCGGAGACATTCTTTTGGCCCTGTTTCCTTTGGTATTGCAAACGAGGATTTTGTTTGATACTTACGCCGGCACTGAGTGTTCGATGATAAAGCCATCCGAAGTTTACATGTACTACCTCAATTCTTTCGTCTACGGCTGCGGCCTCATGATGCTAGGCTGGGAGGTACTTAACCGTGTGAAGAACTCGGGACCTAGAAATGACATGTTACGCGCCGTTGTGACATCGAGCGCCCCGTGGTTCTTGGGGCTTGTCATCATTCTTCCTCTGGGTTTCACGAACGTTGACTGGGTCCTCTGTGTGGGTCCCTCGCTGCCGCAGGTCAGGGCCACGTACGTAATAGCCATCCTATTGCCCGCCATTGGTGCAGTTGCTGCCTCTGCTTTTGTCAAAACCAGACTTTCAGTCCCAGAACGTCACACACAGACCGGACACAACAATTATTCCGGCAATCAAAATCTTAATCCACCCATCACCGCCCCGCCGCCATATTCTGCACAAGGATTGCACCCCAGCTACCCACAACATGAATACAACACACCACCTTCACAGCAAATCAAACCTGGCTACAACAACTTTGGCTACCAGGCGTATAATTTCGGAACGGCTCCGGCCCCCGTGACGATGCAAGTGTCATCCCCGCGTAACGCAAGCTTGGAGAGGAACAGGCTACTAGTCACATCTGTTGTGTTTTTCCTGCTGGTCACACCATTCACCATTTACATTCTCGCATACGTCATCAACGACAATGACTTTGACCGCCTAGAGGATTTGGTTAATGTGGTCCTGGGAAATTTGTTTTTCTACCTGATGTTGTTACGTCCAGTTGTAACCCCAGTGCTCATGTTGGGCTTCTCAGATATGTAATATGCATTATTCAATATATATTGAGTTTTTTAAAAAAATAAAACAAAGTCATTATATCACCACGTCGATTTTTAAAAAAATTTAAAAACATAATAATGGCCAACAAATAACTAGTTTACTACCAGATTTCGTAAGTCCAAAGAACACATTTTTCTTTAGCAAAAATGTCATTTTTTAAGGTAAAGTTTCCTATTTAAAAATGAAACGTTACTATTCTGAAAATGAAATTTATCACTTGGCACACTGAGTTCCCTATTCCGGTAAGCTTGCCCTAGAGTTGTTATCTTCTGTACATTCTGTCACCAAACTTGGAGAATGCAACTGATACCAATAAACATCATCTATATATATTTATGTCATATAAATAAATAAATAAATATATATATATATATATAATTCACCAAAGCGAGTATGTGCAAACAAGCATGACAAATGACCCTCGCTGGGGTCGACCAATCAGTTTATGTTTGGCATGTCTCGAGACCAACAATGGTTCTTGCGTTTAATTGCGTTGTTCCTTCACAGAACAACATGTGATTCGTAGTGTAGGGGCTATCACGTCCGCCTTACACGCGGAGGTCCTAGGTTCAAGCCCCAGCGAAAACAATATTTTTTTAATTTTTAAAAATGTGTGTTTGTGCCCGTTCTTTTTCACCTTTTTACGAACATGGATGACCCTGTCTAGGGTCGGCCAATCACAGTTTATGGTTGGCAAGCTAGGGTTGTGAAGGGTGGTGGGCAGTTAGATAACCGCTTTGTGAATGTATCGAGACCAACAATGCGTCGGTGGTTCCCCCCACCGACGTTCACTCGTGTTGTTTTGATTTTTTCGTGCTGTAGTTTCTGTCCGTTATTTCCCCCCTTTCTTTGCACTATCCATGAGCAAGTCTGCCAGGTATTATAGAAGTTTTGCAACACAAATTTACAATTCTATTTTACAAAATTTAAATTTAAAAACAATTGGCTTTATTAAAATGTTTTTTTTAAAAATTGGGTCTTGAAAAGTTCTTATGATTATAGACGATATACTGGCATGTAATGTAAATTAAATTTGGATTCTAGGTATGCTTTCATAACATGGTTTAGTTATTTTAGAAAAAAATGGTTTCAGTCTGACCACGAAAGTTAATACACATTCGTTAAAAATATAGTTGTAAAAGTAAAGGAATAATATACACATTTAAAAACTGTTTATTCTAGACTATTAGTAACAGAAGGCAGTTTGCAAGGGTTTTTTTTTGACGTAAAACGGGCTAGCAAAAATTTTGTGCGCAGTTCGATGAATTCTAGCCATAGCTTCGCTTCAGTTGTAATGCGTTTATTCGTGTTAGAAAAAAATGCATTAGATAAAAAATTTAGATAAACCAGTGGTCAAGCTTTTAACATAACATCAGTTTTAAAAATTACAAACACAAAAATATGACGTGACCACGAAACTTATGACCACTCAAAATGTTTATCTAAAATGGTTCATTTAAAATTATATATTTTTTTTAAAAAATCATACTTTTTAAAAGAAAAAGATAAAGTTACTAGCCTGTGTAACATGTCTGTGTAATTGTCTTTTTAAATTATTAACACAAATTTTAAGTGAAACCGATAGATCTTTGATTCTGTTTTATGAATAAATTCCTTACAAGTCAGTAACTGTTCAAACTCATTGACATGTTTGGATTTTGTTTAAAAGCGGTGTCGTTAGTTTATTATGTTCATAGTAAAAAATCGTCTATTTCCGATGTTTACCTTCGGCAGAACTGCCAAGTTTCATATTAAAATAGCATTACATATTTTACAGGTCAGCCCTAATCGATAAATTAAAAGAAAATGCTAAAATCTCGTTCCAAAACCTACCGGCATACTCTCTGATCTTTCTTTAGGGAACACCACCTGACTTATATCTCATTGTGAGACTGCTTACATTCGAATGTTCTTTTCAATTCAACGACTTTGACCATTTACAACATTTTTTGAACGATGGTCGAAATAAATTATGACTAAAATAATGGGGGTGAGACTGCAACCAGGCTTTTAAATAAGTAAATGTATAACATATAAACCGGATATTAGTTAGCCTTACAGTTCGTAACACAACAGCGAACATTTCGGCAAAGAGCCTTCCTCAACGAACAAATAGTACACAAATAAAACGAATATAATGAAAGAATAAAAAACCCAGCATATCTCTACTGGACTAATTGGATTTCACCGCAACTAAGTTTTTTTATATTCTTTTGTTATATTCGTTTTATGTGTGTACTATTTTTTCGTTGTGAAGGCTCTTTGCCGAAACGTTCGCTGTTGTGTTACGTCCTGTCAGGATAACTAATACCCTGTTTATATGTTATACATTTACTAAATTATGACTGCAACCTATTTTAATCAACTTTGTAAGCACACTGTTTTCTCCTGCATATATTACTGCGGGATTTGTGGCAGTAAAAACGGTGTTGAAATATTCTTCGGTTACAAAATATTTCCGTCGTTTTATATGATGCAAAGTTTATTTGATAGATAGAGGGCTTAATCAATTCAATCCCGTCAAGTGTCACTATTTTGGTAAACAAACTTTATGTCTTGGCTTATGAATGACTAAAAAAATATAATGATTCTTTTCTGAACGTTGATACGATAAGAAAATGAAGCTTAAACATAATGCTTTCATGTAATCAGCAAACAATCTTACGAACCGGATTTAGTGAAGCCACAACCATGCATGTCAATGGACCTGAGATGTATTTCTGTCTCTTTTCACAATTTAGAACGACATCAAACAAAAAAATAATAAAAAAACAGCAACAACAAAAAAATCTAAAATCCTTCACCAGTTACAAAAATTTCTTCCTGGGAGCTGTTGCTTGTTGGAGCGTTAAATGTTCTTTAAGTCTTTGTTATGTCACATTTCTATGCAGTTATGTTCCGTGTTCTGAAAGTATGTCCGTTGACATCGTCTGCTTTATTAAAAGGTTAGGCAAAGTTTTCTGATTCAAGCTGAAGTCCCTAAATCAAGGGTCGGGAAACTTTTGTATGAGAGAGCCATAAACAACACATATTTTGTATGAGAGAGCCATGAACAACACATATTTTGTATGAGAGAGCCATAAACAACACATATTTTGTATGAGAGAGCCATAAACAACACATATTTTGTATGAGAGAGCCATAAACAACACATATTTTGTATGAGAGAGCCATAAACAACACGTATTTTGTATGAGAGAGCCATGAACAACACATATTTTGTATGAGAGAGCCATGAACAACACATATTTTGTATGAGAGAGCCATAAACAACACATATTTTGTATGAGAGAGCCATAAACAACACATATTTTGTATGAGAGAGCCATAAACAACACATATTTTGTATGAGAGAGCCATGAACAACACATATTTTGTATGAGAGAGCCATAAACAACACATATTTTGTATGAGAGAGCCATGAACAACACATATTTTGTATGAGAGAGCCATAAACAACACATATTTTGAAAATTAATTATGTGAGAGCCATACATTATGTTTAAAACTTAAAATTCGAGTAAATGTGAGCATTTTGTGTAATTTCAACACTAAAAGTACAACAATGATGTCTGTGAATTATGTTTAATTACATTATTATACTGTTTTTTTAATACAATTAATATGTGTATCAAATGAGTCTGAATGAACGGGTTTTTGTTTGTTTGTTGTTTTGTTTGTTTTTTTATTATTGCATTTTTAAAAACTTTATGTTTATTAACGAGCATTTGTCTGAGAGCCAGATGCAGCCATCAATAGAGCCACATATTGCTCGCGAGCCATGGTTTCCCGACCCTTGCCCTAGATCAATTGGATAACATTCGTGTTTAAATAGTTACATTATTAATTCGGTCAATAATCTGAAGAATACGGTTTAAAAAAATAAAAGAAGACCAGAAAATTAAATTGATTAAAAAAAATCCCTCTATATTTAATTATATTGTATTTAAACAACAATAGCAACAAAAAAGTTTAAGCATTTATTCGCCAATTTCAAAATCTTTTAATACACTGAATGCCTACTCCAATTTCTTCAGTCTAAAATTTTAATTACATGATTTACTTTTTAATGCGACTGTGATATCGTTGCTTTACAATATAAAAAATATTTTTAAAAACTAAAGTTCAAAATAGATACTGAAGTTTTAAAATATATTTTGTTGAATACATAGCTATTACGACCATTATAGAAAAAAAGTGATAGTTATTGTCATAGATAAGTGGTGCTTACAAAAAAGACCCCCCCCACCCCCCCAATAAAAAAAAATAAAAAATAAAAAATAAAAAATTATATTTAAAAAAAATGTTTTATTGTAAGGTACTGATCAAAAAATGTTGATAAATGACTATTGCTAAAAAGTCCTCCGCTGACTTGGAGAGGAGATGGGCACCGCCAAGTCTACCAAGCCCCGATAAAGTTCTAATGGAAACATAAGAACCCCCTACGACCACGAGGTTATGGGACACACGCACGCACTGATTCAAATATATTCGAAAACTTTTAAGCAGATTTAGGTATTTGAAGTTACAAAAATTAAAAGTTTTTTTAAAATTCATTGCTGTTCATTAGACAGCAATTTTCTGCTACAATTTGACTGATTTTTAAGTATCAAAGGACTGAAATTGTTTTTTTGTTGTAGCTAACGACTAAATGTCAAAAATTTTAAATAGAACATTTGATAAAATTTTTGTCACACAATAGCTGACATCTAAAATGTGGAAGAAGTTTGCACAAAAAATTTCGAAATAGCTGACATCAAAATTGTGGACATTTATGACATTCAAAACTTGACAACTGTTTAACAGAAGGCCAGAAGGGTTTAGTTTAAGAGGCGTGTCTCTCTAGTCCTGCCACGAACAACGGAAGTGTTGTCATGTTATGGAGCTAAGTGGGGACAGGCCCGCACTTAAGAGACCCTTGGCCCCTAGGAACTTGATGTTTGGGCCCCCCAACCATCTCGAAGCTATTTTTGAAATTTAGCAAATTAAATGCAATGTTACAGAACATATCATTTTCAATCGACTTTAATGACTTTAATAAACATCAGAAGAATACATTCTATGATAATATAGTTAATTATTCTATAAAATGTATAGAATCATACGAACTTTCTTCTGGGCAAAAGAATGAATGACGTCATCATAGTCAATGGACTACATTATTTCTGACTCTATGTACATTACAGAGAGTAAATTGAGCCTGTTCTCTCCTATGTGAGATCTTAGGTAATTATTTACCCTCTTTAGCGCTGAAACGACCGTTCTGCTAAGCAGTTTGACACAGGTGTGCAAAACAGCTTTCGGAGTGCAATTCCTACGTTTGAATAAATGCCAAAAAGCCTTTTTCCAATAATTATTTGAATAGATTCAGTAACGATAATTCCATAATGTCATCATTCAACGACAAATTTTCTTGCAGGTGTAGACACACATTTTCCAAAGTCCTATCCAAATCCCCCGGATAAAAAGTTATACGGTTTCTGGCTCCTTCGCGGATGTCTTTAGGTTCCAAAAGATATAGTTTCGTAAGAAAGTCAAACTTTTTACTTATCTCCTCATAAGCATATACACGACTCCGTAGTTCTGTAATTAGTCTATCTTATCTTAAAAATGGTACCTCTCAATCTTTCCCTGCCAGAGAGTTCGGTGTCGTTTCTTTTTACTTCGTCGAACTGGACTTTAAGCTTACGATTCCTCTGCATGTCATGTGCATTGTAATTTCACAGGGTTTGTCAACAACTTTTGACTCATAATGATCAAAGGTTCTGGGTTTCCTTAAGTGCTCTAGGTATGTTAACAAAGACTGATACAGTACAACAATCGTACCCAGGTCGATGTTAACAGATTGGAGAGATTTGCTTACTTTTTAAAAAACCTTTTCAAGATGTCATTTCAGAGAAGTGACAAAAAAGCAAGTATCCGTTGAGTCTAACGAATTCAGAAAACGCGTAGATTTTTTTCATTTGGAGCATTTGTAATTATCTGAAGAGCTGCCATGATCGCATCCCAGTAGCAACATAGACTTCGGCAGGCGTCAGCCGAGCAGACCATCTTGTCCGAGAAAGACTGCTGAATTTCACTTCAGTTTAGACAGCAAAATTTCCCATCTGTGCGTTGATGCCGAAAAACAATTATACAATGACAGCAAAATTCCGAAGAAAGATACAGCAGCTTGACAAGCCTCGGCCGCATCGGATCCAACAAGAATCAGTGAGTGAGCCGAACAGGGAACGAAATATATTAGAGGGTTCACTTGTTTTATTCTCGCTTGAAGACCATATTATTCACCCGACATATTGCTAGCCTTGTCGGCAATCAGCGCTATCCAAGTCGTGATTTTTCAATGTCTCTAGGACGACTTTATTTTAGAAAATTTAATTTTGTCGACATACAATTCAAATTCCTTTGCCATAAGGCATTCACAGTTCGCATCCAACATTACCTAATTTTTTCAGTGCGTTGCGGATAAAAATTCTTCGTTTTAAAAAAATATATTTTCGAGTGTGTTATTTTTTAAATATTTTTAACACTCAAAATTTTTTATTTAAAATTATTTCCAAAATTTTCAGTTTAAATCTATTGTTACAATCATTTTATATTTAAACGATAGATAAGCGTAGGACGCAATAATCTTCTGTATAGAAGGAGCGTCTGTAAACAGATAAGATAAACGAGTTTCCGTATGTTTTTTTAGACAAAAAAACAACCATTTTTTAGCATCGCGCTAAACACTGACTGACTTGGGTATTTTGGGATTGTTTTAGAGGTGTTCAAGCCACTAGCAACCGCATCAATTGACAAAAACCACCTATCCTCACAGTTTATCCCACCTCATCTCACAGTTTATCCCACCTGATCTCACAGTTTATCCCACCTAACCACACAGTTTATCCCACCTGATCTCACAGTTTATCTCACCTATCCTCATAGTTTATCCCACCAAACATCACAGTTTATCCCACCTAACCTCACAGTTTATCTCACCTATCCTCACAGTTTATCCCACCAAACCTCACAGTTTATCCCACCTAACCTCACAGTTTATCCCACCTATCCTCACAGTTTATCCCACCAAACATCACAGTTTATCCCACCAAACATCACAGTTTATCCCACCAAAACTCACAGTTTAACCCACCTGATCTCACAGTTATCCCACCTATCCTCAAAGTTTATCCCACCAAACCTCACAGTTTATCCCACCAAACATCACAGTTTATCCCACCAAACATCACAGTTTATCCCACCAAACATCACAGTTTATCCAACCAAACATCACAGTTTATTCCACCAAACCTCACAGTTTAACCCACCTGATCTCACAGTTTATCCCACCTATCCTCACAGTTTATCCCACCAAACATCACAGTTTATCCCACCAAACATCACAGTTTATCCCACCAAACTTCACAGTTTATCCCACCAAACATCACAGTTTATCCCACCAAACCTCACAGTTTATCCCAACAAATATCACAGTTTATCCCACCTGATCTCACAGATTATCCCACCAAACATCCCAGTTTATCCCACCAAACATCACAGTTTAACCCACCTGATCTCACAGTTTATCCCACCTATCCTCACAGTTTATCCCACCAAACATCACAGTTTATCCCACCAAACATCACAGTTTATTCCACCAAACCTCACAGTTTAACCCACCTGATCTCACAGTTTATCCCACCTATCCTCACAGTTTATCCCACCAAACATCACAGTTTATCCCACCAAACATCACAGTTTATCCCACCAAACTTCACAGTTTATCCCACCAAACATCACAGTTTATCCCACCAAACCTCACAGTTTATCCCAACAAATATCACAGTTTATCCCACCAAACATCACAGTTTATCCCACCTAACCTCAAAACTTATCCCACCTATCCTCACAGTTTATCCCACCAAACATCACAGTTTATCCCACCAAACATCACAGTTTATCCCACCAAACCTCACAGTTTAACCCACCTGATCTCACAGTTTATCCCACCTGATCTCACAGTTTATCCCATCAAACATCCCAGTTTATCCCACCAAACATCACAGTTTAACCCACCTGATCTCACAGTTTATCCCACCTAACCACACAGTTTATCCCACCTGATCTCACAGTTAATCTCACCTATCCTCACAGTTTATCCAACCAAACATCACAGTTTATCCCACCTAACCTCACAGTTTATCTCACCTATCCTCACAGTTTATCCCACCAAAACCTCACAGTTTATCGCACCTAACCTCACAGTTTATCCCCCCTATCCTCACAGTTTATCCCACCAAACATCACAGTTTATCCCACATCATCTCACAGTTTATCCCACCTATCCTCACAGTTTATCCCACCAAACCTCACAGTTTATCGCACCTAACCTCACAGTTTATCCCCTCTATCCTCACAGTTTATCCCACCAAACATCACAGTTTATCCCACATCATCTGACAGTTTACCCCACCTATCCTCACAGTTTATCCCACCAAACATCACAGTTTATCCCACCTATCCTCACAGTTTATCCCACCAAACATCACAGTTTATCCCACCAAACATCATAGTTTATCCCACCAAACCTCACAGTTTAACCCACCTGATCACACAGTTTATCCCACCTATCCTCACAGATTATCCCACCAAACATCACAGTTTATCCCACCTATCCTCACAGTTTATACCACCTATCCTTACAGTTTATCACACCAAAACTCACAGTTAATCCCACCAAACATAACAGTTTATCCCACCAAACCTCACAGTTTATCCCAACCAAGACCTCACAGTTTATCCCACCTATCCTCACAGTTTATCCCACCTATCCTCACAGTTTATCCCACCAAACCTCACAGTTTATCACACCTAACCTCACAGTTTATCCCACCTGATCTCACAGTTTATCCAACCAAACCCTACAGTTTATCCCACCAAAACTCACAGTGTATCCCACCAAACCTCACAGTTTATCCCACCAAACCTCACAGTTCATCCCACCAAACCTCACAGTTTATCCCACCAAACCTCACAGTTTATCCCACCAAACCTCACAGTTTAACCCACCTGATTTCACAGTTTATCCCACCTATCCTCACAGTTTATCCCACCAAACATCACAGTTTATCCCACCAAACCTCACAGTTTAACCCACCTGATCTCACAGTTTATCCCACCAAACCCTACAGTTTTATCCCACCAAACCTCACAGTTTATCCCACCAAACCTCACAGTTTATCCCACCAAACCTCACAGTTTATCCCACCAAACCTCACAGTTTATCCCACCAAATCTCACAGTTTAACCCACCTGATCTCACAGTTTATCCCACTATCCTCACAGTTTATCCCACCAAACATCACAGTTTATCCCACGAAACCTCACAGTTTAACCCACCTGATCTCACAGTTTATCCCACCAAACCCTACAGTTTATCCCACCAAACCTCACAGTTTATCCCACCAAACCTCACAGTTTATCCCACCAAACCTCACAGTTTAACCTACCAAATTTAACTTACTAAATATCCTACAAGAGGAGCATTGGAGTTTTAGGCTCATGGCATTTGGTCTGAAGTTGATAGGATACTGTACAGTTAAATTCGTTGTTTGTTTGATTGCTTGGAGATGGAGCTGTTGATTGGTTGATTATTTTATCAAAGTAAAACAGGCTTTATCAGTAAAATGACAATTGCCGCTAGTCATGCCATCACTCAGGCCAACAGTCCAATCCCATGTTTAAGCGCTAGACATGTCATCACTCAGGCCAACAGTTCAATCCCATGTTTCAGCCGATAGTCATGCCATCACTCAGGCCAACAGTTAAATCCCACGTTTCAGCCGCTAGTCATGCCATCACTCAGGCCAACAGTTCAATCCCATGTTTCAGCCGCTAGTCATGCAATCACTCAAGCCAACCGTTTCATCCCATGTTTTCATTATCTCTCCACTCCACCTTGTGTTTTATAAAGGCTTCTATACTGCACACGCCTTAAAATTGTTGACAAAGTTTCGCATCCCTAGGTCACCCTGCCTTAGACCTATGCACAGAGACACAACATCCTGGATTTTAGCCTTACTTTGTAAGGTCGTATCATATACCGAGATGTTTACAGCCGTTCAATGGTTCTCATCCATTATCATGTGAACCACTGACAACATCTGGGTCACCCTGCCCTAAACCTAAGCATGGAGTCCAAACAACATTGACAATAGTCTCCTGTGGTGTGATATTCGTATCCCGAGATGTTAACAGTTGTTCAGTGGATCTCATTCAATTCATATGAACCACAGTCAATCAAACTCACCCCTCCCAACACCCGTAAGAAAAGATAATATAATTCTATGCTTTTACCATTTACACTAAAAAACAACAATTGTTTTAAAAAGTTAAAGCTAAATTATCAGCAAGTGTTATTTAAGGTTATTCATAACGAAAATTGTTGAAAAGTTTTGAATTACATCTTCATTAAACTGCAGATGGGAATTGGTACATACATTTTGTTTTTACAATAATATCTGTTTTTATATGAAAGCCTTGGCTGCTTTCTATACAGTGGTGTTTTGGTTATCTTAAATTGTCATCTTATTTCCCCTTGATATTGAATTCATGAACATGTCCTCCACTTAGGATAAAGAACAAACTATGTTTACAACTAATATGTTTAATAACAGCTACCTTTCACGCTTCCTTATCTGGATCTAAGGTTTTGAATGAAATTTGCAACTTACTTCGAAAGAGAGACTTCAACATGAAGTCTAAATATAACAATTTAGTTCATTGGTTCTGTTCTGAAGTATTATATTTTTATTATTAAAATTAATTGTAATTATTATTTTTTTGTGTGAAGTTTTCATTAAAATTAAATAAACAAAAAAATATAATTTTAAGAGTTTGGATATTGATATCTGTTAACGAAAAAAATAATTAAACGCCTGATGTTGAATTTGATATGTGCATATCTTCAACTGAAATATAAAATGTATCTGTGACCAAGAACTCGTTAAACATTAAATTGGATGGACTTACCTCACGATGTTTACATATTAGAAGGGATCTCTTTTATATTAAGTTTATTTAAAAATATTATTTTAAAAGGTGATGAATTCAAAGTTTGAAGAGTGTTTAATTTTCTTTACATTCAGTAAAATAATTTAATGGCATTATCACTTTTCTAAAACAGGCTGAAATTAATGTCATTCGTTAGTTGACTTTAAAAAAAACAACCTTTAAGTTACAAATCTTAAGCTCAGTGGCCCCTATGAATAAAAAACAAAACAAAACACCAACAAAATTATTTAAAAATATAAACAAACCAACAGCAATAAACGTTTTTAAGTTTAGCGTAACATTAATCGCGTCTGCTTGTAAAAGACTCTTGGCTTGTTAGAGATGGACTGGATACAAACTACCTGTTCTTGTCAACAGTCAACTTTCTCCTGGATACGGTTCGGTTAGCAGAAGGGATATGCCTGTGACAAGGATCCTTAACATTTGGGTATTTCTCTATCAATGATTTATTAAAGATTTTTTAGAATCCCCATAAAGTATTTCAAGAAGAAAAGAATGCCATGTATCATGTTTTTTGCTGCACTTAGCACCATGTTCCGAGATTTAATTAACTTAAATGAAGCTGTTTACAAATTATATGTCATTTTTTAACATAAAACCTTAATGACAAGATATTTTTTGAACCATCAGAGATTAACATCTCCCATTTCAGCTAACGACTCATACCCTCCTCCACTATCAACATATTCCCACATACCGCCAATTTCTTTCCCACCTCTAGCCCACATCATAGCCCACCTCTAGACCACATCTTAGCCAACCACATCATAGCCCACATCATAGCCAACCACATTATAGCCAACCACATCATAGCCCACATCATATCCCACATCATAGCCCACATCATAGCCCACATCATAGCCAACCACATCATAGCCCACATCATAGCCAACATCATAGCCAACCACATCATAGCCCTCATCATAGCCAACCACATCATAGCCCACATCATAGCCCACATCATAGCCCACATCATAGCCCACATCATAGCCCACATCATAGCCCACATCATAGCCCACATCATAGCCCACATCATAGCCCACATCATAGCCCACATCATAGCCCACATCATAGCCAACCACATCATAGCCCACATCATAGCCCACATCATAGCCCACCACATCATAGCCCACATCATAGCACCACATCATAGCCCACATCATAGCCAACCACATCATAGCCCACATCATAGCCCACATCATAGCCCACATCATAGCCCACATCATAGCCCACATCATAGCCCACATCATAGCCCACATCATAGCCCACATCATAGCCCACATCATAGCCCACATCATAGCCCACATCATAGCCCACATCATAGCCCACATCATAGCCCACATCATAGCCCACATCATAGCCATCCACATCATAGCCAACCACATCATAGCCACCACATCATAGCCAACCACATCATAGCCAACATCTTAGCCAACCTCATCATAGCCAACCACATCATAGCCAACCTCATCATAGCCAACCTCATCATAGCCAACCTCATCATAGCCCACATCTTAACCAACCACATCATACCCAACCACATCGTAGCCAACCACATCATAGCCCACATCTTAGCCAACCACATCATTGCCAACCACATCGTAGCCAACCACATCATAGCCAACCTCATCATAACCAACATCTTAGCCAACCACATCATAACCAACCACATCATAGCCAACCTCAGCATAGCCCACATCTTACTCAATGACATTATAGCATACCACATCATAGCAAACCAAATCATAGCCAACGACATCATAGCCAACCACATCATAGCCAACTGGGAACAGTTAGGGGCAGTTAGGGAGAAGTAAGGGGAAGTTAGGGGAAGTAAGGGGAAATTAGGGGAAATAAGGGAAAGTTATGGGAAATAAGAGGAAGTTAGGGGAAATAAAGGGAATTTTGTGGAAATAAAGGGAAGTTAGGGGAAGTTAGGGAAATAAGGGGAAGTTAGGGAAAGTAAGGGGATGTTAGGGAAATAAGGGAAGTTAAGGAAATAAGGGGAAGTTAGGGGAAATAAGGGGAAGTTAGGGGAAGTAGGGGACATAAGGGGATGTTAGGGGAAATAAGGGGAAGTTAGGGAAAATAAGGGGAAGTTAGGAGATGAAAGGAGAATTTAGGGGTAATAAGGGGAAGTTAGGGGAAATAAGAGGATTTTAGAGGAAAGAAGGGGAAGTTAGGGGAAAATAGGGGAAGTTAGGGGAAATAAGGGGAAGTTAGGGAAAATAAGGGGAAGTTAGGAGATGAAAGGAGAATTTAGGGGAAATAAGGGGAAGTTAGGGAAGTAAGGGGATGTTAGGGGAAATAAGGGGACGTTAAGGGAAAGAAGGGGAAGTTAGGGGAAAATAGGGGAAGTTAGGGAAGTTAGGGGACATAAGGGAAAGTTAGGGTAAGTAATGGAAGCCAGATCTCCCGCAACCCGCCCAGATTCTCCACAATCCGCACAGATTCTCCCGCATTCACCCAGATTCTCCCGCAATCACCCAGATTCTCCCGCAACTCACTCCCAGATTCTCCCGTAATCCGCCCAGATTCTCCCACAATCCTCCCAGATTCTCCCACAATCCTCCCAGATTCTCCCACAATCCTCCCAGATTCTCCCACAATCCTCCCAGATTCTCCCACAATCCTCCCAGATTCTCCCACAATCCTCCAGATTCTCCCACAATCCTCCCAGATTCTCCCACAATCCTCCCAGATTCTCCCACAATCCTCCCAGATTCTCCCACAATCGTCACAGATTCTCCCACAATCCTCCCAGATTCTCCCACAATCCTCCCAGATTCTCCCACAATCCTCCCAGATTCTCCCACAATCCTCCCAGATTCTCCCACAATCCTCCCAGATTCTCCCACAATCCTCCCAGATTCTCCCACAATCCTCCCAGATTCTCCCACAATCCTCCCAGATTCTCCCACAATCCTCCCAGATTCTCCCACAATCCTCCCAGATTCTCCCACAATCCTCCCAGATTCTCCCACAATCCTCCCAGATTCTCCCACAATCCTCCCAGATTCTCCCACAATCCTCCCAGATTCTCCCACAATCCTCCCAGATTCTCCCACAATCCTCCAGATTCTCCCACAATCCTCCCAGATTCTCCCACAATCCTCCCAGATTCTCCCACAATCCTCCCAGATTCTCCCACAATCCTCCCAGATTCTCCCACAATCCTCCCAGATTCTCCCACAATCCTCCCAGATTCTCCCACAATCCTCCCAGATTCTCCCACAATCCTCCCAGATTCTCCCACAATCCTCCCAGATTCTCCCACAATCCTCCCAGATTCTCCCACAATCCTCCCAGATTCTCCCACAATCCTCCCAGATTCTCCCACAATCCTCCCAGATTCTCCCACAATCCTCCCAGATTCTCCCACAATCCTCCCAGATTCTCCCACAATCCTCCCAGATTCTCCCACAATCCTCCCAGATTCTCCCACAATCCTCCCAGATTCTCCCACAATCCTCCCAGATTCTCCCACAATCCTCCCAGATTCTCCCACAATCCTCCCAGATTCTCCCACAATCCTCCCAGATTCTCCCACAATCCTCCCAGATTCTCCCACAATCCTCCCAGATTCTCCCACAATCCTCCCAGATTCTCCCACAATCCTCCCAGATTCTCCCACAATCCTCCCAGATTCTCCCACAATCCTCCCAGATTCTCCCACAATCCTCCCAGATTCTCCCACAATCCTCCCAGATTCTCCCACAATCCTCCCAGATTCTCCCACAATCCTCCCAGATTCTCCCACAATCCTCCCAGATTCTCCCACAATCCTCAGTTCTCCCACAATCTCGTCCCAGACTCCCGATTCTCCCACTGATTCTCACACACAGTCCTCCCAGATTCTCCCACAATCCTCCCAGATTCTCCCACAATCCTCCCAGATTCTCCCACAATCCTCCCAGATTCTCCCACAGTCCTCCCAGATTCTCCTCCGACAAACTCCTCCCAGATTCTCACACAGATCCTCTCCAGATTCTCCCACAATCCTCCCAGATTCTCCCACAATCCCGTCCCTGATTCTCCACAATCCTCCCAGATTCTCCACAAGTCCTCCCAGATTTCTCCCAGACCCACAATCCCCTGGCAGATTCTCCTCCACAATCTCCCAGATTCTCCACAATCCTCCCACCCAGATTCTCTCCACAATCCTCCCAGATTCTCCCACAATCCTCCAGAGTTCTCCCACAATCCTCCCAGATTCTCCCACAATCCTCCCAGATTCTCCCACAACCCACCCATTCTCCCAATCTAGATCCTCCCAGATTCTCCCACAATCTCCATATTCTCCACAATCTCCCAGATTCTCCCACAATCCTCCCAGATTCTCCCACAATACTCCCAGATTCTCCACAATCCTCCCAGATTCTCCCACAATCCTCCCAGATTCTCGCCAACATATCTCTCCAGATTCTCCCACACAATTCCTCCCAGATATCTCCCACAATCCTCCCTGATTCTCCCACGATCCTCCCAGATTCTCCCACAATCCCCCAGATTCTCCCACAACCCACCCAGTAATTCCGTCCACAATCCTCCCAGATTCTCTCCACTATCCTCCAGATTCTCTCCACAATCCACTGCCAGATCTTCTCTCCACAATCCTACCAGATTCTCCACAATCCTCCCAGATTCTCCCACAATCCTCCCAATTCTCCCACAATCGCTCACAGATTCTCCCACAATCCTCCCAGATCTCTCCACATCCTCCCAGATTCCCCCACACAGATCTCCCCAATCCTCCCAGATTCGCTCCCAGAATCCTCCACAGATCCTCCCGATTCTCCTACCTCCCAGATTCTCCCACAATCCTCACCAGATTCTCTCCACAATCTCCAGTCTCCAGCATCTCCAGATTCTCCACAATCCTCCCAGATTCTCCCACATCATCCTCGATTCTGCCCACAACTCGTCGATTCACCCACATTCCTACCAGATTCTACACTAATCCTCCCAGATTCTCCCACAATCCTCGTCCCAGATTCTCACACAATCCTCGGACCAGTTCTCCCACAATCCTCCCAGATTCTCCGACAATCCTCCCAGATTCTCCCACACTCCTCCAGATTCTCCCACAATCCTCCCAGATTCTCCCACAATCCTCCCAGATCTCCCACAATCATCCAGATTCTCCCACAATCCTCCCAGATTCTCCCACAATCCTCCCAGATTCTCCCACAATCCTCCCAGATTCTCCACAATATACCTCCCAGATTCTCCCACTCCAGATTCTCACAATCCTCCCAGAGTGCTCACCACAATCCTATCCTCCCAGATTCTCCCGACAGATCCTCCAGATTCTCCACAACCTCACCAGTAATCTCACCACAATCTCTCCCAGATACTGCACAATACCTCCCAGATATCGACGGTCCACACTCAAGCTCCCAGATTCTGCCACTAATCCTCACCAGATTCTCCCACAAGTCCTCCAGATTCTCCCCATACCATCCTCCCAGATTCTCGCCACAATCCTCCCACGAGTAACTGCCCACAACGTGCACGCGGGGCGACGCCACGCGGCATAGTCTCGCACAATCCTCCCAGATTCTCACAGCAGATCTCCCATCATCTCAAACCACAATCTCGCCGAGAACTCGCACCGCCAATCCACGCCCTAGATTCTCCCACAACCTCAGATTCTCACACAATGCTCCTCAGATCTCCGCACAATCCTCCCAGATTCTCGCGACAATCCGCCCCAGATTGCGGTCCCACAGAATGCCGCGCCAGATTCTCGCCTGACAACGAGCCTTCCAGATTCCCAACAGACCCTGGGTGCGACTCGGGCAACATATTCTCGCCACAACCTCCACCAGATTCTCCCACATCGTGGCGCTGCCTTGGCTGCAGATTCCTCCACCGGGCGAGCAATCCTCTTCCCATATCTTCCCACAGATCCTACTCTATCGCCAATTCTCCCACAACTCACTTTGCACCACGATTCCTGCGCTGAAAACAGAATCCTCCCAATCTTTCTTCGAGCCACAATACCTGCGGTCCTCGGATGTGTCTCAGAAATTCTTACTCCCCAACCAATCCGTACCCAGATTTACAATTCTCCCACAATCCTCCACCTCGGGATTCTCCGGGGAGGGTCCAAATAGCCCACATAATCTGGCGGGGTTGCCAAAATCTCCGCTGACCAACAATCCTCGCCGATAAACTTCCGCCGCGCATAAGACCTCTCTACGCAAGGATTACTCGTGGGGGATGAACTAGACGAATCCTCCGGGGGGCCCGGAGATTCTCACGGAGCAATGGGACAGTATCCTGTCGCACCTGACGTTCAGCGTGCCCGACAATGCCTCCCGGGAGTGAGGGTTTCTCCCGACTGACCACGGGGTGGGGGCGCAGGGGGGATTCTCGGGGGTTCTGCGAGCGGGAGGCGAGAAGCTCGTGTGGAGCAAGATAGTCCTCCCGAGTGATTTCTCAAGCGGGATCGATTCTCGCACTCAGTACAATGCTCCTGTCAATGCGAGCCTGCAATGGGTAGGGAGTTCTCGTGGTCCGGTGCTTCTATGACAGTTATTCCTCCCCCAGAGAGAGCAGCGTAAACCGGACTAATCCGCCCATAATAAGCTCCCTACAGTGGGGGGGCGGGGACGACGCGGGCGCGCCGCGTGAGATGTCTCCCACAATCCATCCCAGATTCTGCCCCCAAGCGGAGCCTCGCTGAGTTCCCGGCGATTGCTGGAAGTAAGTGGTCCGCTGCCACCCGACACGCGTCCTCCCAGAATGCGTCGCGCCACAGCCCTGCCACCAACCCACAGGTGCGCGAATATTTCTCGGGGATAGGGCCCCGGGGCCGACAATACCAGCTGCCTGCCGGGCCAGATTCACGTCGGCAATCCTGGGGCGCCGGTGGCCCAGGATTCTACCCCAGGGGCAATGCGTCGGGGGGGTGCCGCAAGAGCGTCGCGAGATGCGGGACTGGGGACAAGTTCGGGCTGCCGCGCGTCGAATGGATTCCTCGCAACCCACAGAAGTAGGGGGGGGGAGAAGCTCCAGGGGCCGGACGGGGGCGGGGGGCCATAGTTCGTCGTCACGCAGGGACAATCCTGCTCGGGCTCGTCGGGGGCGGGGCGGCGTGCGGCCGGGTGGGGGCAGCCTCGCGGCCAGGGCAGGAAGCGTTCGTGCGGGGGGAGTCCTGCCGGATGAGTGTGGCAGTTCGTCCCACCCTTCGTCGGGGGGGTGGGGCCGTGGGGGGGGGGAGGGAACGCAATCGCGTGCTGGCCGCGTCGGGTAGGAGTCGCTCGGGGGGGGGGGGGGGGGGGATCGCTTCGCAGGGGCGGGCTTCAGGGGGCCTGGATAGTTCTCGCGCGAGATTCTCGGGCGGGCCGGTGGCCCAACAATCGGCGTCGCTGTGGGGCCGGGGGGCAGTGGCCACAATCCTCCGGGCCCTAGGAGGGGGGAATCCGTAGAAGGCGATCGCGGTGCGGGCCGCGACCTCGGGGGTGCGCGAGATTGCCTCGGGGGGGGGGGGGGTCTTAGCGGCGGTTTGGGAGTGTGTGCGTGTTGGGGGCGTCCCCACGAGGAGCTAGGGCGGGTAAGTAGGGGACGACTAGGGCCTCCGGCTGGGCCGTGTGGGGAGGGAGGAGCGCGGAGTAGCGGGGGGGCTGGTTCGCACCGGGGTCCGGGAGGCTTCGGTCGGGCGCTTTCGTAATGCGTGGGGCCGTTGGATAGATTCTCTGTCTTGTCTCGGGGCCTTATCAGCACAGCTGAGGGCGAGTTGGCCGTGACCTTCGACCACCGCCCAGATTCTCGGCCGACGGAGGGGCGTCGCGGTGCATGGGGGTGGGTCAGCCGATATATAGAGGGTCGGGGCGCGCGTTCTCATCGTGGGGGGGGCTGCGAGCAGACGAGAGCCTGGGACCGAGCTGCGGTCCCCCCCTGCCCCTGGGAAGAGACGTGGGGGGGGGGTGTAGAGAGTTCTTTCCCTATGGTCTCCTCTCCTATTCTCCACACAAATAATAAATGACACAACATCTCATAATATACAAAGGAGCGGGCAAACCGGATGTGGAGGGCTGCGAGTATAACAATGGGGACGATGGCGCCGAGGCTGGCGCAAGGTGCTGGGCAGTAGGTGGAGCGCTGGGGGGGGGAGTGCAAAAGGAGTCGTTGTACTCGGGGGGGGGGTTGGGGGGCGGGGGACGGGGGGGGGGAACGGGGGAAGGGGGAGAGCGTAATGGGGGTGGCGGTGCCAGGCCGGGAATGGAGGGGGGCGGCACGGGGCGCGCGTGAAGTGCGCCAATTTGGATTCAAAGAGGGGCGGTGACCTCGTGCCGGTGCGAGCGGCTGAGGGGGGGGGACAATGCGCGAAGGGGGCGCGCGCACAAGTAGCAAGGGGGGGGTATCTCGCAGGGTCTTAACAAATCAACTCCAATATGTATTGGGACGCGTGGGAAGGGGGAGGGGGGCGGGCGCGAGGGAGGCGGGGGGGCGAAGGGGGGGGAGTGGCGGGGGGGCGAAGTGTGCGTGGAAAAAAAATCTCAACCGCCCCAGAGAATTTCTCCCCCAAGCACACAAAAACACAACCACAAACCAACGGTAGGGGGGGCGCCGGGCCGGGGGACCCGGGACGGATTCATGCTGGGTCGGGGCAAGGATCGGCGGCGCGCCAGGAGGAAGTCGTCCATCCTCACCCGATCCTCCCACGGCGAATATGTTCTTCTCTCAGAAGACAATTCTTCACACATTCTTCTCTTCTTCTCCGAGCGTCACTAAGCGATGACCTCCGACCCCTCTCTTCCTTCCACTCCGATGTCTCCGAATCTCAGATTCCTCCGAAAGCCCCAGGGGCAGCGATTCCCTCTTCTCTGCCTCTCTATTCCCCTCTACTCTCTCACCAGATTCTCGGGCCGGTACAGATATTCCGCTCTCTACTTAATTCTCCGACAATCCTCCCCCCCAAGATCATCTTCTCCCGCCAATATTCCCTCTCCCCTCCCGACCCCAACTAACCTCAAACCTCCCGCGAGAGAATTCCCTCTCCCTTCTCCTCCAGAACTGATTTCTCCGCACTCTCCCCCCAACAGACAATCCTCCCAGATATCCCCCGCTTCCTCCGCGCCCTTCCCCCCCGCCCACCCCCGTGCCTCCCACCCCATCCCCGTTCGCCCGTTCTATCCCGCATCCCCCTCCGGGACTCCCTCCTCCGCTCTCATTCTCCCCGTCTGTCCCCCAGATTTTCTGGGCGGGCGTGCGAGGGGGGACCGCCGTCCGGGCCGCTGGGGGGGAGTTAGGGCGTGGCCGGGGGGGTATACGGCGCGGGCCCCCGGGGCCGCGTCCGTCGCCTGGGGCCGGGCCCGGGGCGCCGGGGCTGCCCAGATTTTTTGTGTCGCCGAGTGTGTAGCCCGTCTCCCTCCGCGGGGATTCCTCGTTCCCCCTCCGCTGTTCCCTGGGGCTCTGAGGAGGGGCGTCGGCCGTTTGCCTGGCCGCGGCGGGCGAAAAGTGGGGGACGGTCCAGCGGTGGGGGTGCCGAGCTGGGTGCCCGTGCGGGTCCTGTCCGCGCGCTCGCCGCGGGTCGCGCGGGTATTGGCCGGGCTCCCGGGAGCCATCCTTCCGCGTTGCGGTGTGGGGGGCCTGCCCATGGGGTCGGGGCTGCCACGTGGGGTCGGCGGGCCGTCCCCGGGCGGTCAGGGCCTCGACCAGATTCTCCCAATGTGGGGATGAGCCGCCCGGAGGGGAGATGGGTTCCCCCGCTGTTCAGGCGCGCGCTAGGGACGCGGGAGCGGAATCGGCTGCCTGGGGTGGGGTTGTGGGGGAGGAGGAGGGGGAGATGAGGGGCAAGAGAAGGCGTCCGCCCTAGGGGGCGGCGAGTGCGGGTGGACGGGAGGGGGGCTTGGGGGGCCGCGACAGGGGGTAGGATTCGGAGGGGGGGGAGGAGGGAGGGGGGGGGTGTTAAGTGGGGCGGGTCGAGATGACCTGTGGAGGGTCGGGGAGAGGCGGGGGAGAGAGGCGGGGGGTCGGCACGTCCCGGCCACGGGAAGTGGGGGGGGGGGGGGGGGGGGGGGGAGCAGCTGCCTGGGGGGGGGGGGGGGCGGAGGGAGGGAACAGCAAGCGGGGAGGGGGAGGGTAAAGGGGCATCCCCCCAGGCTGGGGGGGGGTGGGGGGGGCATGGGCGGGTAGTCGGGCTGAGCCGGCGCCACCAATCCCCTGGGGGGGGGGCACGGGGGGAGGCGGAAACCTCTGGGATGGGGGCTGGGGGCTAGTCGCCGGGGGGGGTAGGGGGAAGGCGGGGGCGGGGGAGCGTGCTGAAGGAGGGATGCAGGGGGTGCGGGCTGAAGCGGCGAGGGGGGGGGGACGGGCGGGGGGGGGAATGGGGGGGGGGAGGGGGGGGGGGGGAAGGGGGGGTGGGAGGGGCGCGACAGGGGGGGGAAGGGGGACGATGTGGAGGGGGAGGGGGGTGCGCGGAATCGCGGCGCGTAGGGAGGCTGGGGAGAATGATCGGGCGGCGGGGGTGTCGGGTATCTGGTTGGGTGACGCGGAGGGCAAGTTCGAACCCCTCCCGCTGGGAGGGGGCGTTGCCGTTGAGGGGCGGAAATGATCCTCCCGGGGGGGGGCGGTGGATTCTCCCTGGTACCGGTTCTGGGGCGTGCTCGGGGCGGATTCGTCTTCTTGCTTGTCGTGGGGGGTGCCGCTGGGTGGATGCGAGCTGCGTGTCTGGGGGATAGTTGACGGGGGGGGCTTCTCGACTGTGCGGGGCCGTCGCTGTGCCTGCGGAATTCCCGCTTTCCTGCGGTTGGGTGATGTCTGCTGGGCGGACGTTGCGTGGGATTATTGCTGCCGCGGCAGAGGGGGGAGCGGGGGTCGCCTGCCTGGTTCTCGGGCCGCACTGATCGGAGTCTGGATGTCTTCGCGTCCGGGGATGGCTGGCTGGGTCGTCCGGGGCTGCGTTACTCGAGCCGGGGGAGGATTGTAGCGTGCGTGTCTCGTCGTGTGCAGCCGCGGGGGGAAGAGCAGGGCGGGGGGGGGAGGGGTAGATGGAGGGGGGGGATTTGGAGGGGATGCGCTCTGATGCGCCTGTGTCCTCAGCGGTCTGCAGCGCCCATGCCCGCCTCGTTCTGAGTGTTGGCGGATGGGGGTGAGTGTTAGCTCGGGGGGCGGGGTGGCGTCATCCCGTCCTTTCGCGTCTGCGCTGCGGGGGAGACGCGGCGCTCGGCGTCTTGGGGGTGGCGGGGAGCGGGTCTTTCGTCATTCCTCCCAACCAAGGGAGGGGGTAGTGAGGTAGACGGGGGGTGGCCGGGGTAGCTTCTCCGTGCGGACGGAACGGGGGGGGGGGGGAGTAGTGGCGTGGGGGGAGTGGAGGTATGGTTGGCGTGGCCAGCGGTGCGGCGGGGGCTCGGGCCGGGGGGGGGTGGGCATTAGTCTGTCTGGGGGAGGGGTGGGGGCCTGATTCTGGCCGGGTCTCGTTCTTCGTCGTTACAGTCTCGGCCGGGCAGGGGATCGTTGCTGCGGGCGTTGCGTGTGCCGGGGCCTGTCGGTTTTCTGGGGTTCGGCGGCTCTCGGGTATATATCGTCGGTGCTTCGAGCTGCATCGGGTGGGGTGCGGTCATTGCCGTGGGGCGATTGGGGGGCGGGATTCTCGAATTATGCGTGCCTTCTCTCCCCATAAACACAAAAAAAAGTAAATCCTCCCAGACACCACCAGATTCCTATCTCTCTCCCATCCCTCCTATCCTCCACCTCGAAGAATCAGAGGGGGGGGGGGGGGGGGGGGGGGGGGGGGGGGGGGGGGGGGGGGTGTTTATAAAAATAATTCAATACAAAATCCTCCTAAAAACATAATTCGCTATATCCACAGACTCCCATAAAATATCAATTCAAGCCAAAGACAATCCTCACCAACAAAAAAAAATACCATAATAAAACTCACATAAGATCCCATCCTCAAGCAAATCGCCCAAAATATCGAGACACAAGAAGGGGATCCCACTCCACCTCCCACAAAATGACAATCCAAGACACAACAAAATCTCCAAGCATACCCAAACAAAAAAAAAGAATAAGAACCCTCTCCTTCCTTAAACACACTACAACAATCCCTCCACCCAACTCATCCTCCAATAAATCCTATCCAACAAACATCCTCGAATCAACAACAATCCCCTCCATACCCTCCGTAACGAACTCCTGCCATCCATCCTCCTCCGCACACAATCCACATCCATCACCAAATATTAAACCACAAAGCCAAATCACAAACACAATAAACCCAAACACCCCTCGAAAACCCTCTAACATAACAAACCTACCAAAAAAACCCCAACAATAAACATTTCCTCTCCATATTCACGCATCATATAATTTCTTCTGCTCCTCTCCCTTCCCTGCCCAGATAGCTTCTTTCCGATTCCTCCCCTTTCTCATCCTCCCACAAATCATCCTTCTTCTCTATATACATTCCTAATCTTCCTCTGAATTAATTTTCTCATTTCCTCAATAAACCCTTTTCAATCCTCCTCCACCCCACAACTACCAATCCAACCCAGAACCTATCCCCATATTCATCCCTCTCTCTTTTCCCCCTTATTCTCCCCTAGATTCCCCCACATCTCTCTCATCTTACCCCTTTCTAGATTACTTCTTCAATTCTCTCTCAAAGATTCCCCTTACTTCTCAATCCGCTTCTCTCTCCTCCTACTCTATATAATTATTCTCCATACCCTCTAAGCTAATTCCTCAGATTCTCCCTACCTTCATCCAATCTTTCCCTACTCATCAGATTCTTCCTTCCTATACCTTATTCTAAATTTCTTCTCGTCCTTTCTTTCCTTCTTCCCGACTCCGCAATCTCATATTTCTTCACTTTTCCTCTACTCTCATTCTTCTTCTGAGAATCCCCAACTCTATCTTTGCTGCCTCCAACTCTCTCCAATCCCTTCCCCTCTACTCTCTCTCCTCCCCCCAGATTCTCCAGATTTCTTCCCCCCTTCCTTCCCACCTCAAATCCCTTCCTTCTTCTTTACTACCCTCCTTCTTGCAGATTCATTCTCCATCTGCATTCCACTCCCCCGAATTCACTTCTCCTCCTACTATTTCTCACCTCCGATACCCTTCTCTCTTCTGCCTCAATATTTCTTCTTCCCTATCCTTTCTCTCGCTTCATCCTATCACTGAATAACTATTCCTCGCTTCTCATCTCTTTCCCACCACTCTTCCTCTCATTCCTTCTTCTTCTTCCTCTCTTCCCTTCCTCCTTCCCTTCCCTATACCCCCTACCCACTATTCTTCTCCCCTCTTTCCTTCTATATTCCTTCTTCTTTCCCTCCCTCTATCTCTGCTCACCTCTTTACACGCAAACCTTCATCTCCCCACCGAAGTCCTACCCATTCTTCTCCCCCCCACAACAAATCCCCTTCACATAACTATCTCCCCACCTATTTCCCACTCTCCTTCCCTCATTCTCTCCTCTTCTTCCAATCCTCATAACCTCATCTTCTTCTCTCTCCCATCTGCTTCTACGTTCTACTCATCGCTAACTGCTCATAATCCCCTTCTCTAAGTATCCTCGTAACTTAACTCGCCATTCAATCCCCTCTCCCTACTAATCCCCCCCCCTACCCCTTTACAAAACCAGAACATCATCTCACAAACTCACATCCAACCAACCAACCCTTCCCTCCAACCCCTCTAGATTACATCACCCAACTATCCTAACCTTCCTATACCCCCTCTCTACTCTCCCATCACATCCACCACACTCCTTCCACATCCTCTCCCCATGATTCCACCCCATACAACCCCCCCCTCACCCCTCACTCAATATTCCCCCATCCGCCTTTTTCCATCTACCCACCCACCATCATAATCCGATATTCCCAATCCCTCCCCCAATCACACCA
>CALYLW010000723.1:0-22500 GCA_944989445.1 Ampullaceana balthica
GTAAACTGGCGCCCCCCTAAAGACGCCCTCGATGAACACCAAAAAGGTGTCACAAGAGCAGAAAAAATGATTTCTAAACACGAAACTTGTAATCAACACCAAATTGCTTGCTAAAAATTGAATATCAAGGGATGAAACGGTAATATCTGGTTTAAATCAATCACTCGCATCTGAATTATCGGCGACAATTGATAATTAAGTTAAGTCTGCACAATTATTTTCTTTAATTATTGAATCAACCATTGATATATTTAGAATTGATCAGATGTCAGTTTCTTTACATTCAGTTTTAAAATCAGGACATGTTGTGGAGAGATTTATAGGCTTTTATACTTTGGTAAACAGCGGCTGAATAGCGAATAGTGCGCTCGCCTCACAAGCTGAGGGGCGTGGCATCTAGCCCACGTTAAAGCCACAATAAAAATAAATAGAGGTAAAAAAAAAGATTTTAAAAAACCAAGTTTTTATAAGTGTACTAAAAAGAAGAAAATGATTTAAAACTTATAAATTCAAGTTCATGTACTTTGATTTAATATGACTAAAAACTTGGGGCGGGTTTTTGGTATAAAAGTTAACTGAGATCTATGAGTGAGAGAATGAGTGAAATGCATTATGTAAAACCTCATAAGCGCCCTCATAAATAAAAAATGCTCCCGCATTTGCTGAGAAGATTTTAACGGAAATAAAAAAGTGAAATATTGATTTCACACTCTGTCGAGGACAGGCATACTCTGGAATTAAGAGTGGCCTTTAAACTCATATAAAGAAACTTTCACCCAATTATTGTGCCCATGTTTTGAATTTGGTTACTATCGAAGCAATGTCTGTAAACAGTGGTATACAGTTGTTTTTGGCGCATATTTAAGGTTGTATGCAGGGCCGTCTTAACGCATAGGCCCGATGGGCATTTGCCCGGGGGCCCACGAGCATAGGGGCCCCATGGGAATATGTTTAGTTATATATATTATATATATACGTCTTTTATTCCTGCGGGCCCAACACTATTTCTTTGCACGTGGGCCCAACCTGGTGTAAAGACGGCTCTGGTTGTATGCATGCCTTTCATCTAGTTTACCACGTCTACATACTCTTAAAGAATACCAGAAATATCAATATGAATCAACAGTAGATACTCTGAAACGACTTTCTGATACAAAATGTGCACGCCGTAAGCATGCAGTTGTTGGATCATTCTCTGCTATTCTAGCCACACTTGATTCAAGGGAATCAACAGAATAGAAAGGAAGTGTCAGAGCAGAAGCTATGTGACTATGTGTTTTTAACAACAAAATATTCTTTTGCTTTTCTGATGCTATTTGTACAAAAGTTATCTTCATGTTATCAAACTAATTGCAATGGCTTTGCAAAACAATTGATCGATGTTGGACAAAATAAGTTTGTTGATATGAGAAGCGATGAAGCTTTTGAAATGCTGAATGTAGATGTCAAATCATTTATTAACGAAAATGGTTCCAAACTAGATGTTAAAACAGAATTTAAAGAAAAGCGAATTGCAAAAACGAAAAGCATGACAGGCGAACTTAGCAGTGATGTAAGGGCTGATGATCCAACTACACGCTTTAAATCTGAAACGTACGTCACTATCTTGGATTCACTTGTAACACAAATAGATGATCGATTTAATGAATTTTGGTGCACAGTTACTTATTTCTATTGTATTGATCCATCACAAATGTTGTAAGAAAATAAAGATTCTTTTCAAAGTTTATGCAAAATTTACAAACACGACATTAACCTTGAAGAAGCAATCGTAGAATATAAGATTTGTATGCATTAATACAATAGCCTTCCGCTAGTACACTACAACTTAAAAAGGTTAGGCCATTCTTGACTGAAAAACTAATGGCATCGGGTCTCACTAATTTGTCAATATTCTATAAAATTTACATGACTCTTCCTGTTAGCAGTGCTACTGCTGAAAGATGTTTCAGTAGATTGAAACTCATCAAAAATTATTTGCGCTCAACAATGACAAACGAACGTCAGTCTGCATTGGCATTAATTTCAATTGAACGTGATCTAGCTGAGAAAGTTGACTATGAATCAACGATAAATCGTTTTGCTAAAATGAAATCACGTAGAAAGCAATTTATATAGGGCTCACGGCTCTTTCTTATCTTATCTGTTACAGACGCTCCTTCTATACAGACTAATATTGCGTCATATGCTTATCCATGGTTTGTATTTAGTCCTGCATTCTTATTAGAGTTTTGAATGTTTATTTAAGGAATTTACAATCATTGTTTGTGTAAAGTTCATAAATTTTCCCAAAGTTTGATGCTCAAACTTTCAGTGATAAATTTTTTTTTAAATTCTGAAGTAAATTGTTTAGTTTATTTATAAGTATAATATTATTGGCACTCTTTGTGTGTGTGTTACTAATCCTGACCAATCCACTCCACCAAAGTCTCTGTGTTTTTCATTACAAGCTTTTATTTAACTCACACTGTTTGTATGTTGTATCCGTCAAATCTTGTAACGTAAAATTAAACCACTTCTGATGGTACTAGAGATCTCAAAATTTTACCACAGATAGATCTTGGATGACAATACATTGTATCAAAATTTCAGATCGATCGAATGTACCGTAATTAAATAAATGCATTTTTACGTTTATCTTTATATATAAGCTGTATCCGTGCTATTCTTGACTTTCACGTGAATGTCACCGGAGTTCACAACCAGCCATGGATGACGACATTCCAGGTGTTAAACAGCTCAGTAATTCGAAACTAAATCTAAATTGACATGATAATACAAGAGGAACAACTGGCATTTGTGTAGCCTAGTTGGCCCAATTGTTAGCTTAATGGATTTTCGACCTGGAGGTACTGGGTTCAATTTTCAGTTGGGGAAACTGTTATTTTTTAAATACATAAATTTGTAATTAATAATCTATCTTTTTACCACTATCACATTTAAGTTATAGACAACGAAGTTTGACTAATTAAATTGAGTTGATTATGTCAAAAAATTGATTAAAAAATTGTGTTACTAAAAAGTAGAAAATAAAATATTTAAAAAATCTTTTTTTAAAAGGACGCGCTTTTATTTACATATAGAAAGTGCACTAAAAAGAAGAAAATACAAATTTTCAATCCGTGAACCTATCGCTTGCACATAAAAGCGTGGGGCCCTCATCACAACTCGCAATCATGTACAAAGCTGCGAAAGATAAATACAAATTTATATGAATATTAATAAACATTTAAAGTTTCACAACTTTGATCATATACATGCTACTATCATATTAATTAGAAAAATTTATCTATATGCAAAAGAGTAGTTGCAATAAGAAATGAGTTGTGATGGGCGCCCCACGCTTTTATGTGCAAGCGATAGGTTCACGGATTGAAAATTTTTATTTTCTTCTTTTTAGTGCACTTTCTATATGTAAATAAAAGCGCGTCCTTTAAAAAAAAGATTTTTAAAATATTTTATTATTTGTAGCATCAGATTACCTGGTCTTAAACTGAACCATTTTGCCAGATAAAATTCTCATTTCATTCTTTCAGATAGAAAAGTATTACAAGAAGTAAAAACAGTAGCTCTTAAAATTTTATTAGTAAAAATAAGTTGTTCTCTTTGGAACTAAGTTCATAATTTACTGTCATCTTTTTATCCTACATATGATATATGCATATAATACGTATATGATATATGATTTCTTTAATTACTTAGGCCTTTTATTAATTATTAACATTTTTTAAAATACATTATATTTTGTTTTATTTGTGACCTATTACTCTCCTGAATATAAAGCAATTGTTTGTATATTGAAGAGATTCATTGCAATGGTTTGATGTAAACAAAAATAATATTAAATAATGTACTTTGAATGATCAACACAGCATTTATTATTTAACACTTAGTCACTTAGTTATTTGTTTGAGTTGCTGTCAGTGCTATTTATGGCAAGCTGAACAAACTGATGAGTCATCTTGCAGATAGTACAACAAACTATTGGAGGCATATAAAAAATTTAATTAAATTCTACCTCATTATAAAAACATTTTAGAAGTTTTATTTAGCCCAAAGACTATAAACTTATTATGCTGAGTTTTCTATGTTAATGTCTGCTAGGATATTCAGCCATTGAAAGTGAAAACAAAGGATTATGAGAAATTTAGATTTCGTCACAAATAACAGCCCCCAAATTAACTACCATTTTCATAAATTCAATTGATTAACCATATCTACTTAAGACTAGATGTTTCTTTTTGTCTGCAGCAGTCTCTTAAGATGAAAACGTATTAAAGTTAAAGTAAAACTCACATTTAAAGTGAGCAGAAAAGTTTTTTAACATAAAATATAGCAATAAGAGTGAATCTCATATCAAATTTCTAATCTTCATTGCAGAACCAGCAATTTAGACAAATGAATTTTATTTCAGCACCTATAAATATTTGCACTAAGTGCATGAATAAAAAATTTTTTTGCGGCGCCCCTTGAAATTCTCCTCGCCCCCCCACGAAGACAAACCTAAATCCGCCACTGAATAAACCAACTGTGATGTGATACTAATATTATAAGATCACAGGATTAAAAGATAAACCAAAAGTTTTGGAGTCTCCTGGAAACATTTTATATTGAAGTATGATACTCAACTATTTTAATGGGATTTTACTTGTTTCACACAACTCATTAAAAAATGTGCCATCTTTGAGTTATGAATCAAATAGAGATTTAATAATGAAAACACTATTAAACACATTTTTTGCCTTTTTATTTTATACCCTTCTAATCAGGTGCCATTGTCAAACACAAGTAACTTTCTTCTTCTTTATACTCTCTATAACTATAATTGTATTCTACAGTCTACAGCATGTCTAAAGAATCCACCAATTTTGTTTATCATCATTGGAAAAACTTGGCAAGCATCCTCAACATGTCACCAAAAGTAACAGAGAACTGGTGGAGTGTTATTTTTCGACATTACACCCAAGAATGGCGCCATTATCATTCATTGTCACATATAGAACAAATGCTTCAGCTTTTTGATCAGTGGAGACAGAGGATTGCAGATCCAGAAAATGTTGCTCTTGCTATATTTTTTCATGAGTACATTTTTTTCCTGTTAAAACTTTAGTAAAGAAAACACCGGGTATAGAATTAAATTGCTAACAAAAAGTTAAGTACATGTGTTTCTTTCTATCAGATGGGCTAACTTTGATATCAATCTGTATTTATTGGATGTATTTACTTTGGAATTATTTTTTAAAGAATCCTGGAATGAACCAGCCATTTCTGTGTCTCATCCGTCTCATCCTCTTCTACTTCTACTCATACTGTCAGTGGCTGAGTGTTGTCCCCATCTTTGTCATCATTTTGTCAGTGGCTGAGTGTTGTCCCCATCTTTGTCATCATTTTGTCAGTGGCTGAGTGTTGTCCCCATCTTTGTCATCATTTTGTCAGTGGCTGAGTGTTGTCCCCATCTTTGTCATCATTTTGTCAGTGGCTGAGTGTTGTCCCCATCTTTGTCATCATTTTGTCAGTGGCTGAGTGTTGTCCCCATCTTTGTCATCATTTTGTCAGTGGCTGAGTGTTGTCCCCATCTTTGTCATCATTTTGTCAGTGGCTGAGTGTTGTCCCCACTATTACTATAAATGTTTGCAACCCATTAACAGCTGTTGAATGGACTCAATGACACAGAAATAGTAAGACATATTTTGAATGGACTCAATGACACAGAAATAGTAAGACTCAAGACATATTTTTCCTTTTATTTTTTCAGCATTGTCTACAATCCAACACTCAAAGATAATGAAGATCGCTCTGTTGTTATATTCAACAAATTTGCTAATGACGCTAACTTGGTACCTTTATATTATAAAACATTCATAACTGGCCTATAGATAGCTAAGATAGTATCCTGTTACTTCTAAAGATCATTATAGTGTGTCACCTAAATAATTTAATATAACTGTAGAGTAATTACATGACTTCAAAACAATCTAAAGTTGTATAAGCAGAAGATTAAATGTTAGTCGTTTTGAAATAAGTTAAAAAAGGATAAGATTGTCCAAAAAATATGTTACAATAGTTCAGTAACAACAAAAGCTAATTTTTCTAGTTCTAGATATTCAAGTCATATTTTTGAATTCTGATGATTATACAATTCACTGTCAAGTTTCAGCAAGGGGCTCGTGTATAGGTTTTATTTGACAATGCAATTTTTGTTAGTTTCCCCAATATTCTTCATTTTCCTTATACTATTCAGGGTATTACAGTCAATCTGGCTGTGACTGACATGATCAAGGCCACAAAATCCCATGCTCTGTGTAAACAGGATGATTCAGATTTGTCTTTCTTTCTTGACTTTGACCTGGCCATTTTAGGACAAACAGAAGAAAGTATGACCTAACTTTACTGTTTATTACTGTTTTCAATATTCCTTATATCATGACTCCATTAATTTAAATTCTGCCCTTTTTGAGAAAAGTCGTGTTACTAATATTATATTAATATTAGGCCGAATTTAGCGTAGACACAGTATGCAAACCCAAATTAGACAGACATACATGTACTACACTACACTAATAATTAATACTTACAAACTGTATTATTATTTGTTGTAGGACATCCTGGCAGATTATTAAACAAGGAATTAAATAAAAAATATTTCTATCTTCAGAATACAGAGATTATTCTGCTAAAATTAGAAGAGAGTATGATCACTGTGATGATTTGACTTACAGAAAGGGAAGAATTGCTGTAAGTTTGTATTCATTAATAAAGACATTCATTGAGAAAATGCGCATTTTGAGTACTGAAATGTTGTGTAGTGAAGCCAACTGTTCTTGAAAGTAATAAATATCAATTTTGATAATTATATTGCTATGATAAAATTTATATTGTTGAATTTATGATAATATGACTTTGCTACTGTAAAATACAATTTTTGTGCTACATTAGGCAATCATACTAGTGAGAATGATTACAAAATCTAAGTTCTAACAACAGCTACAGTATTTTACTTTGTTATCCTTGTCGTGAGGATTGCAAAACTTAAACAACTCATTCATTATTCCACACATCATTTCTATCATGGTTATTCTAATTTAACTAATTTACAATTGTATGAAATAACTGTTCTGACTTCTTTGTAACGCATCTATTAGAAGTATAAGTAACATGTACATATCTGCTAACGAAAAGGTCACACAGACAGCAACTAACAAAATGTTTTACTCAAATGTATGTTTTTTATTAAACATGACACAAAACATAAATATTAACCTTTAAATGAGCTCACCACTTGAAATATAGCTGTTCACTTATTTACTTTAGTTAACCATCTGAACATTACTGATATTACGTATTGCTATTCATACGGTTCTTCTTTAAATAATATGGCTTATCACCTGAAATAAAGACATTCACTATTTGAAAGATAGATAATACTGACAATATCTTTTAGTGTTTTTGGCTATGATTTTTGTGAGTGTCATGATGTTAATGCCTAATTTAATTTCTAGTTTCTGATATTGTTATGTAATTCTTCTAAAAACTAAATATCTTCTTGTGCATCAGGTCTTACAAACACTACTCAACTCTACATCTCTCTACAACTCAGAAGAATTGAGGCAAGAGTTTGAAGGACAGGCCAGGATCAACATGATTAAGGAAATACAAAACTTGCAGTCTAAGTTTTAATGACCATCAGGCAATCCAGCTATTACCCTGTCAATTATTTATCTTTATGGTTGAAACAAATGATAAAAATCTCACAATATCTCTTCATGACATACAAGTACAATGTTTAGCCTTTATTAATGTATATTGTAAAGTGTGCTGTCATGGTGAACTTTTTATTCACAACTAGTAATGACCTTCAGGATAACATGCTTCAATTTTTGTTATTCATTGGTGCAATAAGAAAATAAAATCACAGAGAAATCAATTTTAAACATCAACAGTTATCAACAACCAGACTCGGGCCAAAGTTTAAATTGTTGATTGGTTTAATTTGATTCAATGGTTTCGGTCCGACTGTGATGATCTGGTCACAGAAGCTTCATTACCTTGACCTCATCATGCCTCATGACACAGGTCATTCAAAATATAAAGCAAAGACCAGCACAACACACCACAGTGTCTCATTCTCAAATCTGTACTCTGAGAAACTGTCTGTGTTTGCTGAGGACAGAAATCTACTGCAACATTTCACCCCTTGTCTGTTCTTTTGGCCTATGAAAACTTGAACTACAAACTTATACCTGAAATAAGACAATAAAATACAGACATGAGACATCAAATAACTGAAATACTACATCAAAATACTGAAATACTACATCAAAATACTGAAATACTACATCAAATTACTGAAATACTACATCAAATTACTGAAATACTACATCAAATTACTGAAATACTACATCAAATTACTGGAATAAAACATCGAAATACTGGAATAAAACATCAAATTACTGAAATACTACATCAAATTACTGAAATACTACATCAAAATACTGAAATACCACATCAAATTACTGAAATAAAACAAATTACTGAAATACTACATCAAATTACTGAAATACTACATCAAAATACTGGAATAAAACATCAAAATACTGAAATACTACATCAAATTACTGAAATACTACAACAAATTACTGAAATACTACATCAAAATACTGGAATAAAACATCAAAAACCGAAAAAAGACATACAAATACAGAAAAAAGACAGCATAACACAAAATAAGTCTTAATATTGATGCTCTCATCACTTGTGCTGGAAGACCTCCATACTGAATTCTCTTAACACTTAAAATATAAAAGATAGAAGAAAAAGACAGAGGATTTATATGAGTGAGGAAGAGAAAAAAAGACACAAACTAAGCATACCAAATATTTAGGAGGAATAATACATGAGAAATTATCATGGAATCACCAAGTCAATGAAGTCATTAAAACATCCATAAGTTAAATCATTAAACCTTGAACTTGAAACACTAGAGGGTAGAAGAGCAAAGTAGTAATAATACGTAAGGCAATTAATTCTAACTTGGGAATACAGCACAAAAATAACCTATTACAACACTCAGATAGTGATAGGGATAAACACACTTTTCTTATTATGTATGCAAGAACAAACACATACTAATTCTCATTCTTTGATTCCGGAATGGGTTTCCTGATGAAACCAGGAAAACCAATACTCTAATACAAATGCAAGACTAGACATAAGCCATATATAAGTGTAGGACACAATAATTTTCTGTACAGAATGAGCGTCTGTAACAAATAAGATAAGATGTTAGAGAAATAATATAATAATAAAACATTGAAATATTGAAGAAGTAAAGACATACGTCACATACTGAAAAAGACTTTCATTCCAATAATAATACACTAGGTTGTCCTTGAACTTCTTGGGCGCCTACAGTGACCACTTTTTTTTCAAAAGCCAAAGTAACTTAGGTGAATGTTATTGCATGCGTTCGAATCAGTGTGTCCGACAACCAAAAATTGGTTTTTGAATGAGGTCAATAATAAAAAAAAACAAGTTTTTTTTACTATAAATCCTTTATTTACGAGACATAACTAAAATAATGTTCATTATTATAATACGCAGGGCACGACAATTCAAAAATCCAAAATTTTAGTTATGTCTCGTAAAACATGTTTAATAAAATGCACACCGATCGGGAATATATTTTTAAAAAGTGTTGTCAATAAAATACGCACCTTATTTATTGCGCGACAGGAAAGGTTGTTAAATATAATACGCACCACCACACTCTAGCGCAAAAATTAACATGTTACATAGAGATATAAGGATAATCTAAAAATTCTTTAATTTAATTACAGTTCATGCGATCGATCTGAAATTTTGATACATCATTTTTATCGTCAGCACGAGTCTGCCTGCAAAATTTCAGCTCGCTAGCTTATGAGAAAGTGGGTTAAAAATCGATCCAAAGTTATTTTCGGCAAATGCTCAAATAGACACCACAAGTTAATATAAAGTATTTAAAAAGAATGAATAATTAAATTTTGTTCATTAGAATGATTTATTTTTCACAAAATTTCTCTATACTATATATCCCTTTTCTAAAATTAAAATATTAGCTCAAACAATGACGTCATATAATATTTTAGGGTGAGAAACACCACACGCTCTGTTAATCTCGAAACCAAAATGATTAATGATTTTACTTCTATGTTTTCAATTTTTAAAAAATATGCTGATTAAAGTGATTATGTCCGTTAGCATTACAGAATGACATGGGCTTTTATATTATGTATTCAACTACTAAAGCAAAAACATCAAGGTTAAATAAAGCATGCATCAGTGCCTTTATAGGGCGAATTTTGTCCAGTCCACTTGATTTCAACTGAATATCTTTGTCCGATCTATTTGCTATTTTTAAAAATATTTTTTTAAAATACAAATAGTAATAGTATGAACAATATGCCAAACTCTTTCTCAAAATATCTTGTATTATATTTGTAATTTTATTGTATAACTTCTGTCCTTGTCCATGTTGGTATCAGTATCAGTGGTCTAATTATGTCAACTTACCGTTGAACTTGAATTTTAAAGTAAAGCATTTTGTCTTTGCCATATATTAAAAAGTAGACATTGTGTATAGAAGGCACTGTGTCACTGAGCACGTTTATACTCTTGCGATTGTCTCTATAATATTTACCTGTTACATTCCAGTCTCTAATAATTACCTGTCATATTCCAGTTGTTTCATTTGCATTTCAACTTCTCCTGCAACTGCCTTTGCCGCTGTCTTTGCCCACGATTTATCATAACACGTATCTTAGAGTGGAGAGAGATATTAATGTAAGTAATGCTAGTCACATATTTTGTCAATACATGTATCTTAGAGTGGAGAGAGATATTCAATATAAGAAACACATGTCACTTGCATCTAGAAATATTGCTGACATCTATATTGTACTACCGTGCATAATTTTCGACTTTCTCTCAATTTAGGAAGTCTTCATTAAAACACCAATATTAAAATGCTTCCTGACATAGGAAAATTGTTGGACTCCAACAAATTTCCACCAACATGCAAAAAATGGCACACACACACACACACACACAAACATACAGACACAGAGGCGTAACAACGACTTGACAACGGGGCAGTTGTCGAGGGCTAATCCTTCAATAATAAAGTTATTCTGTATTATTTAGTATTTTCCCTAATTCTCAAAGGCCCCAAAATGAATAAGCCAAGGGCGCGGAGTACCCAGTTACGCTTCTGCGAACATGCATGGTCATCTAATAGAAGTCTATATAAGATTTCTATTTTAAATGTAGGCACATAACTATGCATATGAAAGGGACGCAACCAGCGATCAAACAGCAATTGTGTTACTTATACTTACACTTACATACCTTTGTGAATCCATTTGCTGACAACTGTCTGAGCGACTTTCTGAGCCCGAGAAGACTGGAATGTGTTGGTTGGACTGAGTTGGTAGGTGTTTTCACGGCAAACTTTAACCTGTTCAAATATGACAGGTCTATTGGTGTTCTCATGGCTAATTCTCCCCTGTACATGTGAAATGAGTCTAATTGTTTTTAACCCTTAGCACATTTAAGTAATGAATTCAGATGTCAAAACTTTAAAAGAATTAGGGGTGTACCGGATTTCGGTTCCGGCAAATCCGAAATCCGGCCGGATTTCACTTAATTTTTAAAAAATTGAATACGATACAGCCCTACAAAGAATATAGGAGTTTGGGGAAATGTGTGATTGAACATAATAGAATATAGATGATACTAGTACTAGACCAACTTCCGATCTATGGCGTAAATGTGCCGGACTTTTAACAACTAATTTACCATTTTCTTGGGGGTGTAACAAAAATGGGGCGTTAATGATTGATATGGCAAAAGTAAATATTTCATAGTTACAGAAATGGATTTGAAATTCTCGGTTTTTAGTTTTATGACGTAAGCTAGAGAAAGACTGCACTACCCAAAGTAGGGGAAGCAATTAAAAGAAAAAGCACAACCTAGATCCATTGATTTTGATATTTCGTGAATGGCCAAGAAGGTGTTAAGTATAATTAATATATTTCAAAACGTTATTGTGGCTCAGCTAATACCAATATAATTCTTATATGATACACATCGTATAACTCAACAAACACAACGCACTTCAGTTCCATCCTAATGGCTGTCCATAAATGACGCCACGCGATTTTGGCGATTCACTCGTCACACGTCGTCACAAAAACTTAGACCTCCCCTCCAATATGCCGTCACAAATCGTTGACCACGCTAAAAGCAGCATTTTCTAAATGAAAGTTAGCATGTTTCAAATCACTTTTTTGTCATAATTTATGCATGTATTTAGTGTAAGGATGCACTCTAATATCTTAACACGCGTGAAGCCATGTCAAACGTCATTATATAAATAAAAAACAATCAAATATGTAAGTGGAACTTTTATTTACAGTTGCACATTTTTTATGTGATTTCATATTTCTTAAACACCCCCCTCCCCCTCGTCACACATCGTCACGAATGGTCGCCCCCCCCCTCCTTTTTTCCCCTAGGTGCGTGACGTCATTTATGGACGGCCCCATTTGTAAACTATATTAATGACATTATTCTGTAAATATATGGCTTATGTATACATATAGGCTGACCAAATCAACTGCTGCTCGCCCTTTGGGTCTATCCGTGCAGACGTCCATTTTACTCTCCCTTGACGACTCTTTGTTGCTCTTGTTGGAGAGGTAATCAAAGATGCTGATCTTCTGCTCCACGTCTGCCGGTGTCTCTGGGCCAACCAAAGGGGGGTAACCACGGGGCTGCACAAAGACTGCCCGAACTCTTGTGTCTAGAGGACGTGAGAAAGTTGGCGTAGCCTCCATCTTCAAATATCTGACATCTAATTAAGTTTTCATATCAGGTCGTTTTCCCGTTGATTAGAGTCCTAATGGAAACACAATTAAAGATTTGTGTATGATGTACTGACAAGCTGGTACAGACATACATGCAAAGAAGATTTAACAAGTATATATTTATATATATACTAGTAATATTACTTGAAAATGTAACACTAATTTTATACTGTTCCGTATTCTCAATTTATATCAACATCATCTTATTTCATTTAAACTAGATATTATTACTGTCAAGAATCGTCCCTTAAGACTTAAGATCTGTAAGTGTTGATAATAAAGTGTTTTATTTCTTTGGCGACCAAACACAAACACCACATATAACAGCACTATTCCACTGTGATGGTTTTGACCAAACACAAACACCACATATAACAGCACTATTCTATTGTGATAGTTTTGACGATGCACAAACACCACATATAATATAACATCACTATTCCATTGTCATAGTGGCCACCATACACCACATATAACAGAAATATTCCATTGTGATAGTGGCCACCATACACCACATATAACAGCACTATTCCATTGTGATATTGGCCACCATACACCACATATAACAGCACTATTGCATTGTGATATTGGCCACCATACACCACATATAACAGCACTATTCCATTGTGATATTGGCCACCATACACCACATATAACAGCACTATTCCATTGTGATAGTGGCCACCATACACCACATATAACAGCACTATTCCATTGTGATATTGGCCACCATACACCACATATAACAGCACTATTCCATTGTGATATTGGCCACCATACACCACATATAACAGCACTATTCCATTGTGATATTGGCCACCATACACCACATATAACAGTACAACTCCACTGTGATAGTGGCCACCATACACTAACACTAACCTTCTCGCTGAAATTAAAACCCCAATAATGACAGGCCGTGAACAGCAATCAAACTTCAATGATGCATTTTATAGCCACAGTTGGATGCCGTCTTACATACAGAGGCGGAGCTCTTCTAGTCTGATACGAGAATTGTCTTAACTTTAGTTTCTGCTTGGAGTAGGGAAAAGTTTGTAGCGTAGTTGGGTGGGTGGGGGTAAATCAACTTTGTATTTAAAACTTGACATGAAGTGGTTGCACCCGATAATGAAACACTGAGGTTCTAAAATTGTATGGCTGATAAAATAAAGATAAAACCGTATAACGTAGAACTGATTTGTATGACACTTATTATTAAAAAAATCTTGAATTTGCCATAAATAACAAATTGCGTCTACGATCATCATTTCTACCTACATGGTAGTCAACACATTACGATATCAAGTAATTCTCAGCTACAGATCTGCTCACTTAAACCAAAGCGTTTCAACTTCTCGTCATTGACCCCACATCTTGTTTCGTATGCCACCCTACACCCCTGAACCCGATGTCCGCCATCCTAAACATGGCCTGGACTCCGGAAACCAATAATTGCCCTCGATCAATACTCGGCGTTCGAACAAGATTTTAGCCTTAGATACTCGTGTTGAGGATTTGGTCAACTCGAAAACTAAACACTGGCTCCAAACAATAAAACTATAAATTGTCTGTTGTAGTCCAAACAATAAAACTATAAATTGTCTGATGTAGTGCAAACAATAAAACTATAAATTGTCTGCTGTAGCCCAAACAATAACACTATAAATTTTCTGCTGTAGTGCAAACAATAAAACTATAACTTGTCTGCTGTAGTGCAAACAATAAAACTATAAATTGTCTGCTGTAGTGCAAACAATGAAACTATAAATTTTCTGCTGTAGTGCAAACAATAAATCTATAAATTATCTGCTGTAGTCCAGACAATACAACTTAAGACAACTATAAATTGTCTGTGTAGACCAAACAATAAACCTATAAATTGTCTGCTGTAGTGTCAACAATAAAACTATAAATTGTCTGCTGTAGTGCAAACAATACAACTATAAATTATCTGCTGTAGTGCAAACAATAAATCTATAAATTGTCTGCTGTAGTGAAAACAATACAACAGTAAATTGTCTGCTGGAGTGCAAACAATAAAACTATAAATTGTCTGCTGTAGTGCAAACAGTAGAACTATAAATCGTCTGCTAATGTTTCTGGTCTTGCTGGTCAGACTGATAGTGCCTAGATCTTGGGCATAGAACATAGGTTGCGATAAGTATCGCTGAATCTCAAAAAGACGGGGACTGGAACAAAGGAAATTAGAATTGATAAGTCTGATAGTGAATGGAATTGAAGGTGGATAAGTGAATGGAATTGAAGGTGGATAAGTGAATGGAATTGAAGGTGGATAAGTGAATGGAATTGAAGGTGGATAAGTGAATGGAATTGAAGGTGAATAAGACAAACGTTTTAAAACTATCACTATCACACTCTGGCAAAAGATATAAAAATAATCCTTTTTTTAAAGCCATGAAATGCTAAGGGGCCGTCCATAAAGTACGTCACGCTGCAGAGGGGGGAGGGGTGTAAGAAAGTGTGACAGTTTGTGACAGGGGGAGGGGGTTCGGCTATGTGTGATGTCACGGTGTTTTCTATTAAATTTTAATTATTTTGTTAATAAAAATAACAAAATTTGTTCTAAAGTGTGACGTACTTTGGGGGGGGGGTTCTTAGATTTGTGACCGGGGGGAGGGGCAGCGGCGTAGCGTGGATAGGTGCCGCCTGGGGCAGAAACCAAATTTGCCCCCCCCCCGAAAAAATATATCAACCCTATAAATTAAAAAGAAAATTAATAAGAAAGTAATAATAAGACAGTAATAATAAGACAGTAATAATAAGACAGCAATAATAAGACATCAATAATAAGACAGTAATAATAAGACAGTAATAATAAGACAGTAATAATAAGACAGTAATAATAACACTATATATTTTTATGTTAAGAAGAAAGCTTCATTTCTTTAATGAAATTAAATTTTTATTTTTTACTCATGGCTCAACCTATCATGTATAAATATTTTCAGCCATTGCATGCTCAATAGCCAAAGTAGCAATAGATTAGACAATTTTGGTGTATTCGTAATTGATCGTCATTAATCTTTCATTAAAATAATTTTAGATAAGCCTTTTAAACACCTTGCATTACTTAAGACAGTTGTAAGCAATGTTCGAATTAAATATATTATTTTAGGCAGGGTAACTTTGAGCCTAAATATCTTTATAAACTTTAATAAACAACCTAGTCTTGATTTCATTATTTTTTACTCTCTATTCACGGGGTTAAAATATTCCTTGCCTGACTATGTCAATGTCATGTGGGATATTTTGAATACTCTAATTTGACCACAAAATTTAAAAGCTTTTTGTCTGCATCTTTCAGTTCTATAGCTTACAAAGTAACCTCAAAATGGCTCGACGGTATATTCACTATTTCATATCCTGAAGTCTGAACGCCTGGCTTGTAGAAACAATTAGTTATTTCCAACAGTGTATGGACTTGGTAAATAATGGTAACAACACTCAACTGTACTAAAATAGTTGGAGAATTCGTTTCAGTTGGACTATCATGTTAACAAATTAGGTTTAACTGTTTGAACGAGTTTGACATGAGATTTTATGTTTATCCGCCTTTGTTGGACTCTTGTATACTTTCCTGCCCTTAAGAAGTAATAACACACGATGGGCCTGTGAAGTCAATTATTTTAAGATCATCTTTTATTAAAAATCATTTCAGAAATGTCGTAAGCAGATTTACTTTTGATTGAATGAAATTTTTGAAAGTATCTACAGCGTCTACTGTTTATTTCAATCTTTACATATCACACAACTGAACTTGTTTGATCCTTATGTCAAATTTATGAAGAGCTATCAAATACAATGGAACAATATTTGGTATCTTGTTATTGAAGAAAGATGATTTTTCGTGAACTGTATCTCCTAAAATTGCTATGAGCTCAGTTTGAATTTTAGATGACAAGTTTTTTACCCATTTTCCCACTATGTTCTCGGAGTGCTCGAACGTACTTTGCTAGCTAAGAGGCCGTCCATAAATGACGTTACGCACCAAGAGGGGGGGAGGGGGTCACACTTTCGTGACGATGCGTGACGAGGAGGAGGGAGGGGGGTTGAAGAAATGTGACGTCACATCAAAGGGTAACTTTAAGTAAATAATAATAATTGATAATTTATATAGCGCTGTATCCCAGTAAGGAACCGGGCTCACAGCGCTTTACATGGTGATCATAACATACATATAATAATTAAATAACCATTCATACCATAATAACAACATAAAGGACAGTACATTACACATAAACTACGTTAATCATTAAAAGAAGATGTTGTTTCATTAATTCTGTAAATATAGTTTAAAAAGATGCGTCTTAAGTTCAGTCTTGAAGGACTTGGTAGTTGGAATACTACGGATGAGTAATGGTAGAGAATTCCATTGTTTGGCTGCACAAAAGGAGAATGACCTTTCGCCAAAAGTTTTAGTCCGTGTCTTAGGAACACAGAGAATACGTGTGTCTGCAGAAGAGCGTAGCTGACGACTGGGTGAGTAGACCGACAGAAGTTCAGTAAGATAGGAAGGAGATGAGTCAGAAAAGAAGTTGTGACAGAGAACAGCCAGTTTGTAATCAATTCGAGCTTGTATGTTGTTGTTCGTCCGTCGATTTGACGAAGACCACTCTAGTCATCCGAGGGTTGCTGGGACTGGCTTTGTTTGTGCGTGCGCAGATGGCTGATGAGGCCGATCCTAGCACGGAAGGTTCGGGAACAGAAGGGACAAGGGACGAGTGGGACACCTCCAGGAGGGTTCACAGCACGGGCCTTTCGGGCTTGCCTCTTCTTTTCTGCGGAGGTGATCCTGTTTGCCTCACATGACTTGGCACCTTCGTGGATGGAAGAACGCCAGGTGGAACGGTCCTTTGCAGCAAGTTCCCACGTGTCTGGGTTGATGGCAAACGCTTTCAGTGAGACTTTCAGTGTGTCTTTGTAGCGTTTCTTTTGCCCACCGTGGGACCGCTGGCCATGCTGGACCTCGCCATAGAAGAGTCTCTTTGGCAGTCTCTCGTCTGGCATTCGGACCACGTGCCCTGCCCAACGAAGCTGGGACTGCATCAGGAGTGTGAATATGCTGGGGAGACCTGCCTTGGTCAGTACCACTGTGTCTGGTATTTTATCCTGCCACTTTATGCCGAGGATCTTCCTGAGGCTTGTAGAATGAAAGTGGTTAAGCTTCCTAGCATGGCGCTGATACACAGTCCATGTTTCACACGCATTTAGCAGTGTATATAGGTATAGGTAGCCAATGAAGTGAGTAAAGTAGCGGAGTAACATGGTCATGTTTTTTGCCTTAAGAACTAGTCTGGCAGCTGAATTTTGAACTTTCTGTAGTTTTTCAATGCATTGTTTTGGCGCACCTGACAGAAGAGAATTGCAATAATCAATGCGAGCTAGAACAAGAGCACAGACTAGAGTTTTTGTTGCACTAACTGTTAAGTAATGACGGAATGAGCTGATCTGACGAATGGCGGTGTAGGCAGAGCGACGGATGTGATTGATGAAGTTGTTGGTAGACATGTTGTCAGAAATAATGTAGCCAAGATTCCTAGTCGATGTTTTGAACAGTATATCAGAACTAGCCACCTGAATAGAATTAGGAAGAGACAAAGTACTGCGTGATTTATTGTTTCAAAATAGGAGTGCTTCTGTCTTATCGTCATTCAGCTTGAGCTTGCTGAAAGTCATCCAAGACTTTACCTCACCAATGCACTCCTGCATCAATTGGACAGTGGAGTAAATATCAGAGGGATCAGTGTGAGTGTATAGCTGAGTATCATCTGCAAATGATTGGCTTTTAACTGAATGCTTTTCGAGCAGTAGAAGTAGTGGCCTTGTATACATCACGAAAAGAACCGGACCCAAAACGGAGCCTTGAGGCCAAGTCAGCTCTGTGAGAGATACAGCCATTTACTGATACCACCTGTGATCTGTTAGATAAGTATGATAGAACCAAACCAGAACTGAACCAGAAATCCCCAAAAAAAATTTTTTGCAGGGTTATTAGCAACGTTTGATGGTCGACGGTGTCAAAGGCTGCACTAAGATCTAAGAGGACCAATATAGAGATTTTCCCAGCGAGTAGGAGGTCATTTGTTACCTTCAACAGGGTGGTCTCTGTGCTGTGAGAAGGTCTGTAGGCCGACTGATTAGGAATTAGAAGAGTGTTGTCGTTAAGATAAGCAAAAAGTTGTTTTAAGACAAGTTTTCCTATGACCTTCGATATAAATGAAATATTAGACACAGGTCTAAATAAAACTTCCACTGAAATATTTGGTCGCTTACAATTTATTTAATGACTTATTTTTCTGTTGTAACTTTTTTTAAAAATCAGTGCTTCTCAATGTGCAGGTCGGTAGGCCATTAGACGCTGGTTGGCGTAAGCTATCAAGACACGAAAATTAAATCTAATTATAATCCTTAAGTTTGAGAACCCACAAGATAACGTATCAAATTGTCTGCGTCGTTTGATGTGACTCAAAGCTTTGGATGTCCGCAGCTCCCTTTGGTTCTCTCACGGCAGGAGTCGGCAAACCTTTTAGTCCATTACCCCAAAATATACAAGTTTATGTGTGCGTTACCCCCCCTAACCCCCAGACTCTTGGTCCTGCTCATATGACTCTTGGATTTGGGGGAGCGTCGTTAGCCCCCCCCCACCCGATAATACTACTGGTGAGTTTTACAAGCATGACAAGTGTCTAAAAATGATCTGAATAGGATTATGTGTAGATATTTTAAGTCAAAACGACATGGAATATCCCTTTTCTTTAAAAAGGGTGGGGTGGGGGAGGGAGGGAAGATATTTGATAGAAATATAAACGTTTTAAGTTTGATATAATTGTTCGATTGGTTATTGGTCAAACGCCCCTGGCGATTCTAGATATAATGATAAATGAGCCCATTTAAAATTAGTCAAGTATTCATTAACTTTATTGAATGCATCAAATTCTTGACACCGCAATTCGAGAGGAGCACAAACAACTTTTCTTCTTAGCTCAGTTTTTAAGCATTAATTTTAAATATCACAGAAAGGATACTTGATACAGTCAAGTCATGTGGATTAAGATTATTGTCACTCGTGTCAATACAAATGAAAGTAGGGTGTATTTAGGTGTCTTCGTATATTACGTAGGTAAGAAATCTACATAGTTGTCAAATTTTTTTAAAAATGCATTTTCTGGAAGGAACCGGTTTAATAATGGGCATATGGTCCAAGCGTACACGTACACATGACGCATTTTAATATATCTAGTGGATTGTAGTGGATGTTATATGTCCCAAATGAGTCTGCATTACCCCCAAGAATTCCTTGTTGACCCCAGATGAGGTTATTTACCCCTGTTCGCCGACCTCTTTCTTACGGGATGCCCGTCAGTCAATTAAGGGATTTCTTAAAAATCCACTTTAAAAATATTATTTTAAAATATTTTTTTTTCTAAACAAAGACGTTAACCGTGATGATTAAAAGTCAATGTTTAATTTGTAGGCTATGCATTAAAATAAAATATAATCTAAGGATGTTAACACAGTTCGTTTTCTGAAGACCGGTTAAACGTTTTTAAAAAATGCTTCACGCGGGTTACGATATTACAATGTAGATCTTCACTAAATAAATAATAAATACTTAAATGAGAATAAACGTGATTTTAAACTGCGATTTTTTTTGTTGTTGTTTTTTTAATTTGTTTTTTTTTCTGTTTGTTGTTTTTTTGGGGTGTTTTTTTTTGGGGGGGGGGTCAAAGCTTTGTGGCGTATTTTTAGAGGGGGGGTCTAACTTTTTGTGACGACGCGTGACGAGGGGGTGAGGGGGTAAAAATCGGCCAAAATCGCGTGACTTCATTTATGGACGGCCCCTAATGCATTAGTTCCAGAATATTGCCTTTATTTGCAACAGTATGGCCCTCTCTGTGACCTCAAAAAGTCACATTCAATTTCGCCAGAATTTAATAATGTCAAATATTCTAACAAGAACTTCTTGCCACTTTGTTTTCTCTTTTACAACAACTAATTGTCGTTCTTTATTAATAGTCTATTCTTTTTTTATCCAATTTCTGATTCCTTCCTTACAAAAAATAAGCTTTGGAATTGTTGAGTAATTATTGAGTACTTATCTTGATTTTCTTTTCTTTTATTAAAATTTACCTTCACGTTTTAACAATTAGCTAATTAACAACGAGGAATTTGCCTCCCACCAAACGGCCCCGAAAAAATAAAATTGTATTTATTTGTGCCAACTAGATAAGCAATGGTTTCCATTATTTTTGTTTATGCTACAAAACAAAAGACATTAAAATTAAAATAAGCCATAAAAATACGCCAACAATTTTTTTTTACAGTAGTTCACTTACGTTAAAAGCAAACTTGAATCAATTATATATACCAGCACATTATTGTCATACTGTCAGCCCTTATGTTTTCAAGCTCAGCAACATTAGTATCAGAAGACTTTAGAATACTTTAGATGTATAATGGAGTTTCAAGATCCGGCATTAGAAGCGCTCTCGTATTTTAATATAGTTCTTCATTTCGTTTAATTTTTTTGTTATCTTGGCTTTGCTTTTATTTTATTAAAATTTATTTTCACGTTTTAACAATAAGCTAATTAACAACCAGGAATTTGCCGCCCCCCCCCCAATTTTACAACAGGGGCGGCTGACAAATTTTAAAGAATCAATAAATTTATCACCACATCAGTGTCACGTCCTCATACTAATTTAGCCTCTGGTTGTGATTTATTACAGTAGTATTAGTATCAGAATAATTTATGCCCAATAAGGAGTTTAAAGTTTTGGCAGTTAAAACGTTCACATGCTTTTGGATAGTTCCTTTATTTCTTTTTATTAATTTCTTATTTGGCTTTTCTTTAATTCCGATTTTAAAAAACTCCTCTTTCTTAAAAAATTTTCTTTTAAAGAAACTAATTAATGACTAGGAATTTGACGCCCGGGGCATTCGCCCCCCCCTGCCCCCCTTCGCTACACCTCTGGGGAGGGGGGAGTTAAAATGGTTAAAAAAATAGCATGACGTACTTTATAGACGGCCCCTAAGGGACGTTACCCAGTATTGACTACTATTTACACTTATACGTATAGAGATCTTTTCAATTTTTAAAAGCCCATTCATAACGCTGTTTATTTGTACAAAAGAGCAGAAGGAATAAATCAAGCTAACATCCGGTATTCTCCAATACAAATTGTGCCAAAAGTGACATGTTTTACATGCACAAAATACTTTAAATTGTCCTTCAAGCAAGTTCTGAGATAGGTTGCGAGGAATGACCACAACATGGTGAAACAGAAGCTAATTAAACATAATATCCCATGGCTGCACTAAATTATATATTACTGTTTGTTAATATCATAATAGTGTCAATGTGGTAACTTTAAAAAAAGTAATATAGTACTGTCTGAGCGCATTCCTGGACTCGTGATCACCTGGTAGCTATTTTAATACCAGGCTCAACAATTACAATTACAATACATTTCTACTTGTAGCTGTGATCGTGGGAACAATAGAGGAATCGCCCAACCGTGGTGGCGTGAGTAGAATGCAATTAACTTCCTCAGGGGGAAGCCATGTGCAAAAA